>UFQX01000799.1:0-195366 GCA_900497675.1 Arapaima gigas
AGGTCGCATAATCTATGCCGCACCCGCCGTCCCAACCTTCAACTGTCTGTGGGACATTGCCAGGGGTGCGGCCTCCAACGACGCGACGGTCTATGGATCTATCAATATGACCCGCCCAAAATATCTACCGTGGGACCCTTCCGACAGGCGAGCGACGCTGCACACTCGGTTCGCAAATACGTTATGGGCAGGGACGCGACACTGGCGAATATCGTCTTTACGTCTGCAGTATTTTTCACGGAAATTGACTTCACGGAGCGATCGCTGGAATGGGAGCCTTGGCAGGTTGTCAACAAGACTGATCTACTGAGAAATCCGGTGTCGTCAATTGTGACCCGAATCCTGGAGGCAGAACACACACGCCTCAGGAATACGGCCGCCACACGTACTTGGTATTCTCCGCGAAGTCGCCCGAATCGTCGACAGGTCGAGAGCATAGTCTCGGTGCTTCGGCCGGACTTCGAATATGCAGCTATTGGAAATGACAAAGACGAACTCGTTGAGCGATCAATCCGCAAGTTTACGGAGGAGCAGTTTCATGCACTAGATATGCTCGAAGATAACCGGCGTATCTTGTTCAAAGGGCCGGCCGGCACCGGCAAGACTTTGCTGGCCATCGAGGCTGCGCGCCGAGTGGTGCGTAGCGGCCGAAGAGTCATGCTCCTGTGTCACAACTCACTGCTTGGAAATTGGCTTAAGGGCCAAACGGAGTCAATCGCGGCAGAAGCTCAAGCTGCAGAAACGTCGATGAGCGTTGGGACCGTCTCATCACTGTTGTTGAGGATTGCAGGTATCGAGGTTCCCATAGAAGCCGGCAAGGAATTCTGGTCATCCGAACTACCTGAGCGGGCTTTGAACGCCCTGTTGCGCGACGATAGTCAGTTCAAGCCCTTCGATATGTTGATTCTTGACGAAGCGCAAGACCTGATGACAGAGGAAATTTTGGACGTCTTGGAACTGATCATTGCTGGTGGACTTGCAGGTGGACGGTGGGCCATGTTCGGCGACTTTGAGCGGCAAGCCATTTATGCAAATAGCAATGCTCAACCGGGATTGGAGCGACTCAAGAGCAGATCCGGACAGGGGTTCACAACCTGCCCTATCCGTATCAACTGCCGCAACACAAGAAATATCGCCGATGCTGTTACGCTCACGAGTGGTTTAACCCCAGGATACAGCCGTGTCCTTCAGTCCGAGGAGGGGGTGGACGTTGCTCCAATCTTCTATCGGAATCAGGCTGACCAAGATTTGAAACTCGCTGATAGTCTCCGCCAGCTTAGCCGTAGATACGGCCCAGACGGGATTGTGGTGCTGTCGATGCGCACCGATGCAGCTGCATGTGCAGCTAGGCTGAAGGGAGTCGTCGATAAAGTACCTGTACTTCCCTTTGGCAAAACGTCGAACTCGGCGCAAGCCATAGTCCACTACGGCAGCGTATATGCATACAAAGGCATGGAATCTCCAGTGGTTATCCTCACTGATGTTGAGGAACTCGATTGCGACCAAGCTGCTGCGCTGCTGTATGTAGGCATGACGCGTGCAAGACTCGCACTTCACATGTTAATGAACGAACGACTTCGTAGCGTCTATGGGCGGCTACTAATTCAAGGACTCAAGGCACAACGGGAAGGCTCCGCATGAAGACGCTCGACAAAAACCTACTAAATCGCGAGCTGATGCTACGGCGCCTCAGAGCTGAGGTTGTCGGGCCCGATCCCGCAGGCAAGTCAGTCGCTTTAGTTGAAAAACAGGCAATGAGTTGGGAAGAGTTCCGGACTGCCCGTTGCCAACCTGACGGTGAAGAGATCGTTTGGCAGGATCCCCCTGTAAAACGATTTGGTGCCGGGATCCTGTTTCCACAAGGAATCGACGAGCTTGCATCTGAACAAGCATCTGAATTTGCTGAAGGTTCGATAGACGAGTCACCCGAGCTTCGGGCTGGTGTCGAATTGAGTGACGATGTTGCTGCCAAACTAGAGAAGAAGGCTAGCAACGTTGCCTCTATCGACGAAGCGGACAATGAGGACGTAACGTTGGCCAACGCGTTCCGGCCTTCCGCTCTCGGAGTTAGCTTGCTGGCGGATCTCGGACGGGAGGAGCTTGGGATCTCCGTCGAACTACTAAATGTCGGACGGGTTGGGGCCGAAAAAACGATTGAAGGTCCGTGCGGCATTTACAAGCCTCTGACGCTAGTGATCGGTGCGGCGGTTGGCAAGCAGGGGACCGAGAGAAAGATCTGGCTAAGACGATCTGTCGTTACAGACGACGGCAAATGCCCTGTCGTGAAGGTGGGTAAAGCGGAACTCCTCAAGGCGACAGAACCGCTGCGCTTTCCTATTGGCCCAGTGGAGGCAGGTCTGCAGTTAGTCATCCTGTCACGGTCGTGGCGTGGAGCGCCAACAGCGAACCACCGGCTACTTACGATTTCGATCATCAATACACTCAGAGCTTCTCGGGAGAATCTCGACGGCACTTGCCTGTTTCAATCCGGTCTCCGGGTCTCAGGTCAGTCCGGGGGCACCTGGATTGACCCCTACCCCGAATACTTCTCCAGCGAATTTGACAATCCGGATCCCCGCGCCGACGAGAACGTGAATCGTATCCTCTATCGCAACGACAGAACGTTCGCGATCGGCCATGGTTGTGGTGCAGACTGGATCCATGGCCGTCCGGAACGGGTCGGTGCCGTGTGGAGCGATAGCCTCCCGGTCTTCGAAACGCCCTCGACAAGCGCTGATCTTGCCGTTAAACAACCGGATGGGTCGATGTCCAGCCTCAGGGTGAGTATGCGCAAGCTCGCCGGGCTGGAGCCGGGAGACGACGGACTGAACGATGCAGCGACACTGATAAGTGAATACCGGCGTTGGATTGTCTCTCTCGAATCCACGGTGACTTCGATACCATTAAGGGATCGGCCCACAGCGACGGCGCTAATTGACGACTGTCGGGTCTGCGCAGATCGGATCGACGCCGGGCTGAAGCTATTGCGCGCTAGGGATGCATCAGGTAATCAAGCACGCCAAGCGTTTCAACTAGCCAACCACGCCATGTTGATCGCACAGCTACGTGCAGGACAAGAAATGCGCTCGCCATTGCACGATGATCTAGGCCGCGTGACGTGGCCTCCCGCAACACAATTCGATCCGACTGTCCCGGACGCCGGTCGGGGCTACTGGCGACCTTTCCAGATCGCCTTTTTGTTAATGTCCCTGCAAGGCATCGCTGACTCGACGCACATCGAACGGGAAATAGTCGATCTCATCTGGTTCCCGACGGGTGGTGGCAAGACAGAGGCGTACCTTGGGTTGACCGCATTTACGGTGTTCTTCAACGCCATTTCGGGGGACGCTGCCGGCGGAGTCGATGTCCTGATGCGGTACACGTTGAGGCTCCTGACGGCGCAGCAGTTCCAGCGCGCCGCGACCCTCTTCTGCGCGATGGAACACCTGCGACGTGCAAATCCTGGCTCCCTCGGTACGCGGTCATTCGAGATCGGACTCTGGGTAGGCGGTAGTGCCACTCCGAACAAGCGGGACGATGCTATTAGCAAGCTGCGAAAGCTCCAACGTGATCCTGACGCAGAAAATCCCTTCGTTCTGTTGCGCTGTCCATGGTGCGCGGCCAAGTTCGGACCTCAGGAATCTGCGGGATTGGAGGCTCGGGGCAGCAGGCAGGTATTTGGGAGAACGAAGACCCATTCTGGTGCCATCAATGTTCTGGGGTACTCGAAGGAACGACGTGGTTCGGCAGATACGGTTGTCTATCGCTGCAGCGACAAAAACTGTGAGTTTGGCGGCCTTCCCGGCTCCGGGAGGCTGCCGCTGCCCATCGTCGTCATCGACGAGGATGTCCTTGAGCGTCCCCCCAATTTGCTGATCGGGACCGTCGACAAGTTCGCGATGCTCGCTTGGAGCCCCCGTGCGCGAAGCATCTTCGGTATCGATGAATCCGGACGGCACAAAGGAAGGCCACCGACACTCGTCATCCAGGACGAACTGCATTTGATCTCTGGACCGCTTGGCTCCATGGTGGGGGCCTATGAGACTGTCATCGAGGCGCTTTGCATCGACCCGTTGGGTGGCATGGTACGTCCGAAGATCGTCGCCTCGACGGCAACTATTAGTCGAGCACGGGAACAAGTATGCGCGCTCTATGCGCGCGGGGCGGTCGCGCTATTCCCGCCGTCAGGACTTGATGCGTCAGACTCATTCTTCGCACGCGAAGCTATGGACGAAGCCGGTCGGCCGTTGCCCGGCCGACTTTACGCTGGCGTGTTGGCTCCTGCCCACGTTTCAGTACAGACGTCGGAAACACGGATTTTTGCAGCTTTAATGCAGCATGCCGCTCTGCTGGATGGCGACCCAGCCGACCTGGATCCTTGGTGGACGCTCTTGGTTTTCTTCAATTCACTCAGAGAGCTCGGTGGCGCTTTGACGTTGTTCTCCGCGGACACGCGCGAATATCTGCGAGTGGTTCTGACGCGCCACGGTGTGGACTATGAACGCATTCGACAGCTCCTTCACGTAGAGGAGCTGACTAGTCGCATCCGCGGTGACCACATCCCGCGCCTGCTGGAAAAACTCGACGTGCCACTGCGCGAGAGCGAGCGGAAATCGGCGAATTCCCCTTCGCCGCTCGATGCCTGCCTTGCTTCGAACATCATAGAAGTTGGTGTTGACATACAGCGGCTGTCCTTGATGGCAATCGTCGGCCAGCCGAAGACGACTTCTCAATACATTCAAGTTTCGAGCCGCGTGGGGCGGGATCGAAACAAGCCAGGCTTAGTTGTCGTGATCTATGGTCAAACCAAGCCACGAGATCGAAGCCATTACGAACGTTTCCGGTCCTATCACCAAAAACTCTATGCTCAGGTTGAGCCTACAAGTGTCACGCCATTCAGCCCGCCAGCTGTCGAGCGCTCACTGCATGGATTGATAGTGGCGCTGGTGCGCCAGCTTGGTCGACTGGACTCGGATGCGGAACGACCCGATCCATTCCCGTTGTTATCCGGAAGCGATCTGCGGAATCGCTTGGAAGAAATGGTCCGGGCTCGCGTGCGTCAGATCGCTCCGTCGGAGGAAGAGGCAGTGATGGCACGCCTGAGATATCGACTAGACCAGTGGCGAGCTTGGAATCCGGCGCAGTATGGAGGCTTCGGTCAGGCACCCGAAGATGCGCCCTTGATGCATCCTGCTGGAAGCGCTGAACGCACAGAATGGAATGGACGCAGTTGGCCGACGATGTCGTCGCTACGGAACGTAGATGCCAGCTGCGAAGCAGAGATCACAGACCGTTATCGGCCTGTTGTAGGAGGTACGACATGAGCCGCCCTGTTCGCAGGTCACAAGCATTATCACCGTTCGGTATAGGAGCACTGGTCGACTTTCCTGGCCCCGTTTCTCTTGTCCACGCAGGTTTGGATGCTTGGCCATTCGAACCGACCAATCCTGACCACCGGGAGTTCAAAGTCGAAGACGAACCGCGGCTAGCGCGTCGCTTGGGCGTAGATTTTTTTGTTCAACCACCGGATTTCCGTCAGGTTGATAGCGCGGCAGGCGTAAATGCCGTCAACATCGGACTGAAACTGCCTTTCCTGAGATTTCCACTGTGGCACTCCTGTCCAAGATGCGGACGCATGGCCGAAGCACGTTATCACGATCGTCAATCGCCATTCTGCGACGGCCCGATCGGAAGCGGGGGACAGAAGGGCACGAGTCACAAGCGCCGAAAGATGGTCCAAGTGCGTTTCATTGCAGCTTGCCGCGATGGACATATGAGGGATTTTCCTTGGGTTGAGTGGCTTGGCCTCGATCGCGACGAATGGGGACGCGGCAGGTCGGACCGCTGGTTGCGACTACTCTCTACAGGCTCGGCATCAGCAGCAGGTATTGTTGTCGTGGCTGAGCGTCAGGACGTATCGGGGATAGTCGAAATCAAGCGCCGATCGCTTTCTGGTGCACTGGGACTTGATTTGGGAGTCAAGTGTGACAGCCAGAATCCGGCTCTGGGTATCGGGCATGGCGGCGATGACGACGGCGAAGCGTGTGGAACACCCCTACAAGCGGTTCTTCGGGGGGCGAGCAATCTCTACTTTGCAGATGTTCGAAGTGCCATCTATGTTCCCGAAGTTATCGATGCAACTATCCCTCAGGATGTGCTCGACCTGCTGGACGATCATGCGCTCAAGCAGGATCTGTTGGCTGGCGCTTTAGCATCCGATACGGGGCAACTCACAAAGAGGTCCGCGGGCCTAGTTCTGAAAAAACGGCGGCCCGAGTCGCAAGTCGATCCGGCAGTGCTGGCCGACGCAGTCAACAAGCACATCCTGATCGAAATACTCACACAGGACCGCTATACTGCCACTGCACTCATGCAGCAGGCTCAGATCGCCATTGATGGCACCCTGTCCGAGCAGGTCGTTGCTAGCGTCGTCGCTGCATCCTCATTCCATGACTGGGCAATCATGGCTTCAGTACTCGTTGAGCCACTGAACAAATGGGTCCAAGCGCGAAAGAACAATGAATCAGATTCCGACGGGACAATTGACGCATCCGAAGGAACGTTCCGGTCGGAAGAGTATGCCGCCTTCAATCGGGATGGTCAGGAGGGCTCTCCCAAGGTTAATCTACTCGTGCGAAGTTACCCGATTGCTGAGTATGAAGACGTGGTTCGCACTCGCTTCTCCCGTGTCGCGCTACTAGACAAACTCCGGGAGACTAGGGCTTTCGTGGGGTTCAGTCGCTTATTAGCCGCGCCCGTTATTGACACTGACAAGCGCTGGGGGCTGATATCGCGCCAGAAGATGAACTGGTTGCCCGCTGTCGTCGTACGTGGTGAAGGAATCTTTCTCGTCTTTGATGCTGGTCACCTGGATGTGTGGGACAAGCAACATGGAGAATTTCACCGTCAGCGTCTCCTCTCAGTTAACCGCAATCTTCACGAGCAGGCGCACCGTCGCCAAGTGCATGTTGTAGACACAACGCCTAAGTTCGTTATGCTCCACACATTCGCACACGCCCTCATCAATCAGCTCACGTTCGATTGTGGATACGGTTCGTCATCGCTACGAGAGCGCATTTACTGTTCGGATGAGGACCCGCGGATGCACGGTGTTTTGATATATACGGCAGCTGGCGACGCGGAAGGAACAATGGGGGGATTGGTACAGATGGGTATGCCGGGATTATTGGAGCGCACGGTTGCTAGGGCGATCGATCGTGCAAGGTGGTGCTCTACAGATCCGATCTGCATCGAGAGTCCCGGCCAAGGACCCAACAACTGTAATCTCGCCGCCTGCCACGCTTGCTCGCTTCTACCCGAAACGTCGTGCGAGCAACAAAACCGGCTTCTTGATCGGGCAACGCTAGTGGGAACTCTAGATAGGCCGGACACAGGCTTCTTTTCGTTCTGACTCTCAATGGAAAAACGGGGAGGGGACCGACTACCTTTCAGATCCAGTTCTTGCTAATACACTTGATCCGTTACGGCCGAGCTCAAATGGTTCGGCTCGATGGACGATATGAACCGCCCCGGATTTTATGGAGGCTCCAGCAGCTTGACGCGACGAACGCCGTCAGGGTTCCTCCTCGCGACACATTTTCAATTCGACCGTCAAGTCCGGGAAACTAAAAGTCATGATACGGGGGCGGTCGAACACAAAGCGCCGGACATGACGCTCCACTGCGTGGGCCAAATCTGCCAGCGGTTCTGTGTGGTCAAGATCATCCAAGATATGCAGTAACTCAAACCAACTCAACCAGGCTGCACGACTATCACGGTCAGACTCGCCGCTAAATCTTGCTGTGTAGCGAGTTATCACATACATCAGTGGGGCGGCGGAAGCAGTGACGTCTTTTATGCCGAGTTGCTTTGCAACTTCAACTGCGCTGCGCCCGTCGATCCACGACACAACCTTATCCACCCATTCGTTAGCCTTCTTGACGACGTTGTTTCGCCGGCTTTGCCATTCGCGTAATGAATGCCCAAACACGTCGTTCCACTTAAGTTGTACGAACGCCATCGCTCCGGACTCAGTGTCGACGATTACCGCGTCTAAGTCCGTCAATTCGGAGCCATCCGCTCGACGGATGCTAAAACCGTGAGTGGGAACGTGGAACCTAGGCGCGCCGAATGCGCTGGATAAGTCCCGGCGAAAGACATTCTCTTTTTCGTCAACGGCGTGGTCCCAGTCATCCTTGTAAATTGTTTTCAAATGCCGAAAGAATGACACATACGGGTTCGATAATGCCCCAAAGCAAGGGAGGAGCACGAAGTCTTGCCCCAACTCAACATAGTATGGGCAAGGAATTTCAAAATTTCCTTCCCAATCCCACTCGTCGAGCGTATCGCTCGACAGTGTCAGTGCGCGCATCGTTGATGGAACAAGGTCTCGAGATATCCCAGCCTCTTCAAGAACAGCTTCGACGTCTTCCTTTCGAGCGAAGATAGTTGTGATATTTGCGAGTAAAATTTCCGGCTGCTTTATCCGAAGCTCGTAGGAAAAATCAATGTGACAGAGAACTCTTCCGAGCGCTTCGTTACTTGAATCTCTCCACTCCTTGAATGTTCTGCCGCCTATTATGACATTGTCTGGCAATGCTTCGCGTTCGGGAAATCTTCTGCCGTAACTCTCGGCCTTCTTTCGATAGGCGTGCACGATATCCCAGTCATTGTCATACCGAATGAACCATCCATCTGGGGTATCGACATACGATTTCATACGATTTCGGAGTTTTTCCTCAAACTTTTCATCCTCGGGATCCGGAGCGTTACCATGCACCAAAACTGAGTCCGCAGCAAATCGCTGAGAGATCTCTTCGAGGCCGACATCAACTTCTATGAGAGGGCCGGAATCCCGCATAGTCGATTTAGATAATCCATATCGCTCGAGTTGCGCCATGCGTCGCAAGTTGATGAGTTGACCACACGTAATCAGATATGAATAGGCCCAGCTCATCCACTCTGGAACAATTGGTCCCCACGGTACACCTCCACCAATGCTTCTCACAGTTGTCAAAAATGGCTTCAATGCCGATGCGAGCCCCAATTTGGCAAAATACCGAGCCTCTTCACGCTCAGTAGGTAGTTCGCGGTTTGCATCCATGAAGTCGGCAATAGCGATTGTGTCTAGGGCGCGAACTATCGTTATCAACGCCTCTTGCTCATACCCCTTCCACAGCCTCGCAGCTTTTTCTTGCACGCGATCGATCTGTTGAACAATAAGAGCTTCCACCTCACTACAAGTATTTCGGTAATCCTTCTGTTGATTCACGGAACATCTCCTGTTTGCCGATGTTTCCCATGAGGTCCGCATATGCCAGAACAGACCAATTATTCAATCGTAGCGAAATCGATATTGCATCAGATGGGCCTCTCAGGCAATGGACTTGCGTCGATTTGGTAATGCCACGCATTTAGGCGAGCCCGGCGAACTTCCAGATCGGCAAGTGGCCGGGATATCTCCCCCGATGTGGAGGCATAATACCTGGTTCGGATTAAGCTGTGACCAGAGTCCCTCAAAACTGCGCCGAAATGCCTTCGGCTGTCAACCGACGTCGCGATCCTGAAATGGAAACAATCTTCGCGTAGCGGGCGTCGGAGGTGACGCAGCGAAGGTGGACGGCTTATCCTCTATCGAGATTTCTTTGCAGGCGAGCAATGAAGATGACACCTGGGACGAGTGAAACGACGTAAGCGCTGAGAGCGCAACGGAAGGCCTACTGGAAGGCGATCGGCGCACGAGAGATCGGACGCGTCGGCGACTCGCCGACGAGTTCGTGCTATTAACAACAAAAAAAGACCCATAAGTTTTTCAACTTACGGGTCCGTTTTTCTTGGCTTATGTCGCTATCTACAGGCAGTATTAGACATCAATATTCCCCGCCCGCAATGCATTCGACTCAATAAACGCCCGCCGCGGCTCGACATCATCCCCCATGAGGGTAGTAAAGATCCCATCCGCCGCAATCGCGTCTTCGATCTGCACACGCAGCAGTCGCCGGACAGCCGGATCCATCGTCGTTTCCCACAGCTGCTCGGGGTTCATCTCGCCGAGCCCCTTATAGCGTTGTTTGGAGACGTTGCGTTCAGCATCCGCCAGCAGCCACTTCATCGCGCTCTTGAAGTCCGCCACGGCCATGCTGCGCTCACCGCGCTTGATGACCGCGCCTTCCCCAATAAGCCCCTTGAACGTATTCGCGGTGGTCACGAGCTGTTGATAATCCGCCGTGTGCTGGAATTCCTGGTCGATGACCGAAACGCGCACGTTGCCGTGATGCGTCCGCTCGACATGCAGCGCCCGCTGTTCGCGAACCGGGTCATACGAAGGCACAACCCGCACTTCGTTCTTCAGCGCTTCATCATGCAACGCAGCGTGCAGCGCCTTCGCCGAAGCCTCGGTCGACTCTTCGTTGGAAAGATCGATCACCACGCCGTCCATGACCGCTTCCAGCGCGGCCGGGTCATACAACCGGCTCAACCGCTCGATCACGCTCTGCGACAGCAGATACGACCGCGCCAGTTCCCCAAGCGCATCGCCGGAAATCGCAGCCGCATTCTCACCCGGCACCAGCTCCGACCCTTGCAGCGCCAACCGCAGCATATGCGCGTTGAGCTCCACGTCATCCTTCAGATACCGTTCGTCCTTGCCCGCCTTGATCTTGTAAAGCGGCGGCTGCGCGATATACACGTACCCGCGCTCGATCATGTCCGGCATCTGACGATAGAGGAACGTGAGCAGCAGCGTCCGGATGTGCGCACCGTCGACGTCCGCGTCGGTCATGATGATGATGCGGTGATAGCGGAGCTTGTCGAGGTTGTAATCCTCTTTGCCGATCCCGCAGCCGAGCGCCGTCACGAGCGTGACGATCTGTTCCGACGACAGCAGCTTGTCGTAGCGTGCCTTCTCGACGTTCAGCACCTTGCCGCGCAGCGGCAGGATCGCCTGGAACTTCCGGTCACGCCCTTGCTTGGCCGACCCACCTGCCGAGTCACCCTCGACGATGTAGATTTCGCACTTCGCCGGGTCTTTCTCCTGGCAGTCCGCGAGCTTGCCGGGCAGGCCGACGCCGTCGAGCACGCCCTTACGGCGCGTCATCTCACGCGCCTTCCGCGCAGCATCACGCGCACGAGCCGCTTCAACGATCTTCCCGCAGATGATCTTCGCGTCGATCGGCGTTTCCAGCAGGAACTCTTCCAGCGCCTTCGCCACAACTTCTTCAACCGGCGCACGAACCTCGGAAGAAACCAGCTTGTCCTTCGTCTGCGAGCTGAACTTCGGCTCCGGCACCTTCACGGAGAGCACGCACGACAGCCCTTCGCGCATGTCGTCGCCGGTCGTCTCGACCTTCGCCTTCTTCGCGATTTCGTTGTCGGTGATGTACTTGTTGATGACGCGCGTCATCGCGGCCCGCAGGCCGGTCAGGTGCGTGCCGCCGTCGCGCTGCGGAATGTTGTTCGTGAAGCACAGCACGTTCTCGTTGTAGCTGTCGTTCCACTGCATCGCGACTTCGACGCCCACGCCATCCTTCTCGCCATTGGCGAAGAACACGGTCGGGTGCAGGTTGGTCTTCGTCTTGTTGATGTACTCCACGAAGCCCTTCACACCGCCGGCGAACGCGAAATCGTCTTCCTTGCCCGAACGCAGATCGGTGAGGCGAATCCGCACACCGTTGTTCAGGAACGAAAGCTCGCGCATCCGCTTCGCGAGGATGTCGTAGTGATACTCGACCGTACCGAAAATCGTCGGATCGGCCATGAAGTGCACTTCGGTGCCGCGGTTCTCGGTATCGCCAGTCACGAGCATCGGCGACACTTCGACACCATCCACCACCTCGAGCACGCGATCCTGCGCGACACCGCGGTGGAACTCCATGAACCGCTTCTTGCCGTCACGGCGCACCGTGAGGCGCAGCCAGCTCGACAGCGCGTTCACGCACGACACACCCACGCCGTGCAGGCCGCCCGACACCTTATAGCTGTTCTGGTCGAACTTGCCGCCGGCGTGCAGCTCGGTCATCACGATTTCCGCGGCGCTGCGCTTCGGCTCGTGCTTGTCGTTCATCTTCACGTCGGTCGGAATCCCGCGGCCGTTGTCGGTCACGGAAATCGAGTTGTCGGCGTGAATCGTCACGTGGATGTCGTTGCAGTACCCGGCCAGCGCTTCGTCGATCGAGTTGTCGAGCACCTCGAACACGAGGTGGTGCAGACCGGTGCCGTCCGACGTGTCGCCGATGTACATCCCGGGGCGCTTGCGCACCGCTTCCAGACCTTCGAGGATCTGGATCGACGAGGCGCCGTAGCTGCTGTTATCGGGTTGCGAATTGTGCTGTTCACTCATGGATATCTTCCGGTTCTGCGGGGCCACTCACGTGGCGGCGCGGTGCGTTTCAGCGAGAAATCGCCGGGCCGCTCCAGTTTCCTGGCCCGCCCCAAGTGCCGAAAAGGCACCAAAAGGGCGGGTTGTCGGTTCGCCATAAAAACGCCAAAGGGGCTTGCCGCCCCCTGGTGTGTGTCGCGATGTCGAGCGCGTCAGATGCGCATCGGCATCACGACATACTTGAACTCGTCGTTCTCGGGCACGGTGATCAGCGCGCTCGAGCTGGCGTCGCCGAGGCTCACCTGCACGGTGTCGACCTTCAGGTTCGCGAGCACGTCGAGCAGATACGTGACGTTGAAGCCGATGTCGACGGTATCGCCCTGGTAGGCGATTTCGAGTTCTTCCTGCGCCTCTTCCTGATCGGCGTTGGTCGACATGATCTTCAGCTGGCCCGGCGCGATGATGCAGCGCACGCCCTTGAACTTGTCCGAGGTCAGGATGGCCGCGCGCTGCAGCGAGCGCTGCAGCTCTTCACGGCCGATCTCGAACGTGTTCTTGTGCGCCTTCGGGATCACGCGCTGGAAGTCGGGGAACTTGCCCTCGACGAGTTTCGACACGAGCTCGACCTGGCCGAACGTGAACTTGGCCTGGGTTTGCGCGATGTCGATGGTGACGGTGTCGTCGATGTCTTCGAGCAGGCGTTGCAGCTCGAGAATCGTCTTGCGCGGCACGATGACTTCCTGGCGGCCGAACGTGCCGCCTTCGAGCTTCATCGACGAGAACGCGAGGCGGTGGCCGTCGGTGGCCACGGCCATCAGCTGGTCGCCGTCGACGACGAGCAGCATGCCGTTCAGGTAGTAGCGGATGTCCTGCTGCGCCATCGCGAAGTGCACCATGCCGAGCAATTGGCGGAACGACTTCTGCGGGACGGTGAGCGTGGCGCCGAAATCCTTCGCCTGCGCGACGGTCGGGAACTCGTCGGCCGCCAGCGTCTGCAGTGCGAAACGGCTCTTGCCGGATTGAACGGTGAGGCGCTTGTCGGCGAGCGACAGCGTGACCTGGCCGTCAGGCATCGCGCGCAGGATGTCGAGCAGCTTGCGCGCTGCGACGGTGGTCGCGACCTGGTCGCCGCCGACGCCGAAATCGGCGCGCGTGGTGATCTGCAGCTCCAGGTCGGTCGACAGGAACGAAACGTCCGAGCCGTTCTTGGTGATCAGCAGGTTGGCGAGGATCGGCAACGTATGGCGGCGTTCGACGATGCCGCTGACCGTTTGCAGCGGCCTGAGGAGGGTGTCTCGTTCGGTCTTGACCAGTTGCATAGAGTTCCTTCGTTGAGTAACGGCCTGCAGCGCAGCAGCCTCGCAGCGCCCCGCCGGCCGGGCTCTTGGCCCGCCACCACCGGGGCGGTCAAACCAGTATTGTGCCTCAAAACCGAACCGCCCCCCTTAAATTGGGGCGGAGGCCGAATTATCAAGCGCGCCGCGCGCTCAGCCCTTCAGCGTCTGTTCCAGCACGTGCAGCTCGTGGTTGAGCTGCGCGTCCTTGCTGCGTTCGTCGGCGATCTTGCGCACCGCGTGCAGCACGGTGGTGTGGTCGCGCCCGCCGAACAGCTCGCCGATTTCCGGCAGGCTCTTCTGCGTGAGTTCCTTCGCCAGGTACATCGCAATTTGCCGCGGCCGCGCGATGTTCGCGGGGCGCTTCTTCGAGTACATGTCCGCGACCTTGATGTTGTAGAAGTCGGCGACGGTCTTCTGGATGTTCTCGACCGAAATCTGCCGGTTCTGCACGGTCAGCAGATCCTTCAGCGCTTCCTTGGTCAGCTCGATCGAAATCTCGCGGCCGTGGAACTTCGAATACGCGAGGATCTTGCGCAGCGCACCTTCGAGCTCGCGCACGTTCGAGCGCAGGTGCTTCGCGACGAAGAACGCGACGTCTTCCGACAGGTTCACGCCTTCCGACTGCGCCTTGCGCATCAGGATCGCGACGCGCATTTCCAGCTCGGGCGGCTCGATCGCGACGGTGAGGCCCGAGTCGAAGCGCGAGATCAGGCGATCGTCGATGCCCGAGATTTCCTTCGGATACGTGTCGCTGGTGATGATCACCTGCGCCTTGTTCGCGACCAGCGCCTCAAACGCGTAGAAGAATTCCTCTTGCGTGCGCGACTTGCCGGAGAAGAACTGGATATCGTCGATCAGCAGCAGGTCGAGCGAATGGTAGTAGCGCTTGAAGTCGTCGAACGCCTTGCGCTGGTACGCCTTCACCACGTCCGACACGTATTGCTCGGCGTGGATGTAGCGGATCCGCGCGCCGGCCTTGTCGAGCAACAGCTGGTTGCCGATCGCATGGATCAGGTGGGTCTTGCCGAGGCCGACGCCGCCGTACAGGAACAGCGGGTTGTACGAGATGCCCGGGTTGTCCGCGACCTGGATCGCGGCGGCGCGTGCGAGCTGGTTCGCCTTGCCGGTCACGAAGTTGTCGAACGTGAGCACGGGGTTCAGCTTCGAGCGTTCGTACATCGAATCGGCTTCGCCGCCGTTGGCCGGTGCGGCACCCGGGCCCGGGCGCCACGTGCGACGGCCGGCGGCCGCTTCGTGCGCGGGCAGGCTCGGCAGGTCGATGTCGGCGTCGTCGGCGTTCAGGTGATGCGCGGCGGCTGCCGACGGCGTCATCGGCACGTCGGCCGGCGCGGCGGGGGCGGCCGAAGCATTCGCGGTCAGGTTGGCGGCGATCGCGGCGACCGTCGCGGCGGGGCCGGTCGGGGCCAGCGGCGCACGCGGCGTGGCCTGCGCTGCACCGGCGGGGGCGCTACGCATGCCTGCCTTCGGATCGAGGACGAACTGGACTTCGATCGGCGTGTTCCAGAATTCCCGGGCCAGATCGCTGATCCGTCCCGAAAACTGGCTCTTGACCCAGTCCAGCTTGAAGCGGTTCGGCGCGGCGATGGACAGCGTGTTCGCCGACGCATCGAAGGCCACCGGGGCCAAGGGTTTGATCCACGTCACGTACTGCTGGGGCGTCAGCTCGCGCTCCAGCAGTGCGGAACAGTGTTGCCAGAAATCGTTCATCAAGTAACTGTCGTTTTTTGCGTGCACAGCGCGGCTCGCCGGCGCCCTTGTCGCGATGGTGCAACAAGGCCCGAAGCGGTCGTGCGAGCGTGCCTCGGACGCCTGCATCACAGTGTTGGAGGGGCAGGCGCGAGCCGAGGCGGCGTGCGGGATTCTTGGAGATAAGGCGAGATTCTACCGCCAAACGCGGCCACAGAGCGAGTTATCCACAGGCCGGTTGTGTGGGGCGCGGGGCCGGATCGCTCGGGGCGGGCACAGGCGATCGACTCCTAAAGTATTGACCGTCAACGGAAAAACGGTTTAAATAGCGGGTTCCGCGAAAACCAATCCTGTATTCCCGGCGATTGCGTTCGCCCGAATGCCTCCGGTTAAGGGCACGCGGTCCCCTGAATTTCGACATTCTCGAACAAGTGAGAACATCATGAAACGTACTTACCAACCGTCCGTGACGCGCCGCAAGCGCACCCATGGCTTCCGTGTCCGCATGAAGACGGCAGGTGGCCGCAAGGTCATCAACGCTCGCCGCGCGAAGGGCCGCAAGCGCCTCGCCATCTAAGGCAGGTTGCGCGCTGTGTCCGCCGTCCGCAGTCCTGCGGAAGGTGCCGTCGAGCCGGGTGCGAATCCGTCGCAGACGAAAGCCGCCTTCCCGAAAGCTGCGCGACTTCTGAAAACGGATGAATTTTCATCCGTTTTTCGTTTGCGCCCCTGGCGGCGCTCCGCGCACTTCGTGATTTACGGCAAGCCGACCGGTCAGCCCGCGCGTCTGGGGCTCGTCGTCGGCAAGAAGTATGCGCCGCGTGCGGTGACCCGCAACCTCGTGAAGCGGCTGGCGCGCGATCAGTTTCGCCTGCGCCGCGCCGAATTCGCCGGTTACGACCTGCTGCTGCGGCAGCACACGCGCTTCGACAAGAAAGCGCTGCCGAGCGCGGCTTCCGCCCCGCTCGCGGCGATGTGTGCGGCCGAGATCCGCGAACTGCTCGACAGGGCAGTCCGGGAGATCGCCCGCCGTGCGTCGAAGCCCGCGTCCGAGTGACGCATCCGTGCCCGGTGCGGCGTTCGCGCCTGCCCGGCCGGTTTTGACGCGGCGTCGTACGGCGCCGCCCAAGGTATGGAAACGGTATTGATCGCCTTGCTGCGCTTCTACAAGGTTGCCGTGAGCCCGATGCTCGGCAACCGTTGCCGTTTTTATCCTTCCTGTTCGGATTACGCGCGCGAGGCAATCCAGTATCATGGCGCCGCGCGCGGCACGTATCTCGCCGTCAGGCGCGTGTGCCGATGCCATCCGTTTTCCGCGGGCGGCATCGACCTCGTCCCGCCGCCCAACTCCGACACTCGCGCTCGCGGCGAAGCCGACGCGCGGTCCCATCGACTCTGAGACAACGCATGGATATCAAACGCACCGTCCTATGGGTGATCTTCTTCATGTCAGCTGTCATGCTGTACGACAACTGGCAGCGGGACCATGGACGCCCGTCGATGTTCTTCCCGAGTGCCACGCAGACGGCCCCCGCGGCCGCTGCCGGCGGTGCATCGGGCACGGGCGCGACGACGACCGCAGGTGAAGTGCCTGCCGCCGCAGCCGGCGCCGCACCGTCGACGACGGCACCGGCCGCCCAGGCGCAACTCGTGAAGTTCTCGACCGACGTGTACGACGGCGAAATCGACACGCGCGGCGGCACGCTCGCGAAGCTGACGCTGAAGAAGCAGGGCGACGGCAAGCAGCCCGACCTGTACATCACGCTGTTCGACCACACGGCCGGCCACACGTATCTCGCACGCTCGGGCCTGCTCGGCGGCGATTTCCCGAACCACAACGACGTCTACACGCAGTTGAACCCGGGTACGACGTCGCTGACGGGTGACCAGAACGCGCTGAAGCTGTCGTTCGAATCGCCGGTGAAGGGCGGCGTGAAGGTCGTGAAGACCTACACGTTCACGCGCGGCAGCTACGTGATCGGCGTCGACACCAAGATCGACAACGTCGGCACGGCGCCTGTCACGCCGACGGTCTACATGGAACTGGTGCGCGACAACACGGCCGTCGAAACGCCGATGTTCTCGCACACGTTCCTCGGGCCGGCGGTCTACACGGACGCGAAGCATTTCCAGAAGATCAACTTCAGCGACCTCGACAAGAACAAGGCCGACTACGTGACCTCCGCCGACAACGGCTGGGTCGCGATGGTGCAGCACTACTTCGCGTCGGCCTGGATTCCGCAGCAGGGCGTGAAGCGCGACATCTACGCTGAAAAGATCGATCCGACGCTGTACCGCGTCGGCGTGAAGCAGCCGGTCGCCGCGATCGCGCCGGGCCAGTCGGCCGACGTGCAGGCTCGCCTGTTCGCCGGTCCGGAAGAAGAGCGCATGCTCGAAGGCATCGCGCCGGGCCTGGAACTCGTGAAGGACTACGGCTGGGTGACGATCATCGCGAAGCCGCTGTTCTGGCTGCTCGAGAAGATCCACAGCTACGTCGGTAACTGGGGCTGGTCGATCGTGCTGCTGACGATCCTGATCAAGGCCGTGTTCTTCCCGCTGTCGGCTGCGAGCTACAAGTCGATGGCGCGCATGAAGGAAATCACGCCGCGCATGCAGGCGCTGCGCGAACGCTTCAAGAGCGATCCGCAGAAGATGAATGCCGCGCTGATGGAGCTGTACAAGACCGAGAAGGTCAATCCGTTCGGCGGCTGCCTGCCGGTCGTGATCCAGATCCCGGTGTTCATCTCGCTGTACTGGGTGCTGCTCGCATCGGTCGAAATGCGCGGCGCGCCGTGGGTCCTGTGGATTCACGACCTGTCGCAGCGCGATCCGTTCTTCATCCTGCCGGTGCTGATGGCCGTGTCGATGTACGTGCAGACGAGCCTGAACCCGACGCCGCCGGACCCGGTCCAGGCGAAGATGATGAAGTTCATGCCGATCGCGTTCTCGGTGATGTTCTTCTTCTTCCCGGCTGGCCTCGTGCTGTACTACGTCGTGAACAACGTGCTGTCGATCGCGCAGCAGTACTACATCACGCGCAAGCTCGGCGGGGCCAAGAAGAAACCGGCCTGACGCCTGTTGCATACGCGGGGCGGCGCGTTCGCCCCGCGATGCACGAAAAAAAGCCGCATGGTTCGCCCATGCGGCTTTTTTGCTTTTTGCGGATCCGGTGCGGGCTCAGCCCTTCTTCGCTTCGCTCGCGTCGCCGTAGAACTGTTCGACCAGTTCCTGCACGAGATAGCGATGATGCGGCGACAACGCTTCGATCTTCGACGCGAGTTCGATCGTCTCGGGTGTCGGCGGATAGCGTTCGTCGCGCGGCAGCGGCTGCGGCGTCGGGTGTTCGATCACGCTCGGCGACGGGCCATAATGCAGCCAGTGGACTTCGACGCGCAGCCATTCGGCGAGCGTGGCAAGTTTGTCCGACGTCGGGATCGTGCGGCCCGTCAGCCATTTGTGCGCGGTTTGCGGCGAAACGGGCTGCGCTCCGCGGTGGCGCAGATTGAATCGGTTCGCCAGCTCCGTCGCACCGGTGACCTTCTCCGGGCTGCGCCGCAGGGCGAATTTCAGGCGTTCCGAGAACGCGGCTTTTTCTTCGGATGTCGGCATGGGAGAGATTGTGCAATTCCACCACCGCGTCTAAGACAACCATTCAGGCTAAACGTATCTTGTTTAGACGAATCCCGGTCTTGATCGGGGTGGGTGGTGGAATTAAGGGCCGCAGCGTTGCGCCGCTCCAGCAGGCATACTCGTCCGAAACGGGGGCGGCGACATCGCGCCAGAATGATACTTGGCTTATCCCCGGCGGGATAAATTCGGGCACGTCCGAAGCTTGCGCGGCGGCCGGTGACGCGTGTGCCGGCAGGCTACAATGCCGGCGTTCCGATGCCCGAAGTGTTGCGCGGGCGCACCATATTCACCGATTACCTGATTCATCCAATTCATCCGATTCCTATGCTCGCTACCGATTCCGATCCGATCGTCGCCATTGCCACTGCTGCCGGCCGGGGGGGCATCGGGGTCGTCCGCGTGTCGTTCGGGCGCGGGGGCGAGGCGGCCGCGTTGCCGCTGATCGACGCGTTGTGCGGGCAGAAGCTCGCACCGCGCCATGCGAGCTATGTGCCGTTCCTCGACGAGCACGGCGCGCCGCTCGACCGCGGGATCGCGCTGTACTTCCCGGCGCCGCATTCGTACACGGGCGAGCACGTGCTCGAGCTGCAGGGGCACGGCGGGCCGATCGTGATGCAACTGCTGTTGCAGCGTTGCCTCGATGCGGGGCGCGGTTTCGGGCTGAGGCTTGCGGAGCCCGGCGAATTTACGCGGCGCGCGTTTCTGAACGACAAGCTCGACCTCGCGCAGGCCGAGGCCGTTGCCGACCTGATCGAGGCGAGCACCGAAGCCGCCGCGCGTTCGGCCGGGCGTTCGCTCGACGGCGCGTTCTCGCGGCAGATCCATGCGCTCGTCGACGATGTGATCACGCTGCGGATGCTGGTCGAGGCGACGCTCGATTTTCCGGAAGAAGAGATCGATTTCCTGGAGGCGGCCGACGCGCGCGGCAAGCTCGCGAAGATCCGCGCGCAGCTCGCGCACGTGCTCGGCGACGCGCGGCAGGGGGCGTTGTTGCGCGAAGGGCTGTCGGTGGTGCTCGCGGGGCAGCCGAACGTCGGCAAGTCGTCGTTGCTGAATGCGCTGGCCGGCGCGGAGCTGGCGATCGTCACGCCGATCGCGGGCACGACGCGCGACAAGGTTGCGCAGACGATCCAGGTCGAAGGGATTCCGCTGCATATCATCGATACGGCCGGGCTGCGCGAGACGGAGGACGAGGTCGAGCGGATCGGTATCGCGCGCACGTGGAGCGAGATCGAGCGCGCGGATGTCGTGCTGCATCTGCTGGATTCGCGCAGCGGGATGACGGCGGATGACGAGACGATTGCGGCACGGTTCCCGAGCGGCGTGCCGGTGGTGCGCGTGCTGAACAAGACGGATCTGACCGGTGTGGCGGCGTGTGTCGAGCATCCGGCTGCGGAAGGCGATCTGACTGAAGTGCATCTGTCGGCAAAGCGCGGCGACGGGATCGACATGCTGCGCGCGGAACTGCTGCGGATTGCAGGGTGGCAGGCGGGGGCGGAAGGGGTATATCTGGCGCGGGAGCGGCATCTGATCGCGCTGCGGGCCGCGCAGGAGCATCTCGCGCAGGCGGCTGATCATGCGGAGCAGAGGGCGCAGTCGCTCGATCTGTTTGCCGAGGAGCTGAGGCTCGCGCAGGAACAGCTCAATGCAATTACCGGGGAATTCACTTCGGATGACCTGCTGGGGGTGATTTTCAGCAGGTTTTGTATCGGGAAATAGAAGCGAAAACGATTGCAGGCCGGGAATGGCACAGCCATCTCCCGGCAATAGAACGCGCCTGCATCCGCGTGACGACTGCCAGTCAGATTGACACTGTGGTTTTACAGATGCGGGCGGGCCGCTAGCATCCGGTCGACAAACGATGGCGGCAGCGATATATATACAGAATCATCTCCGCCATCACCTTTTGAAAAGGACACGTAGGCCTCGCTATAACTATTCCAGGAAATTTCGGGAATCGGTGTACTGAATGTGTGCTGGGCTATTAACCTCCCGGTTTGTGCGATGTATACGCGACCAACATATCGCGAATCTCCACCCGGAACCCAAGCTAAAAGGCACAGGTCTGCAAGATACATCCCATCTGGAGATGTCGACGTTCTGCACTCCTCCCCTCGAGGCGTTCGATCAAAGGCAAAGATGCTAATCAGTGCCATGATGAGTAGCGTGTAAGTAATTCGCAAAAAAACTTCATGATTTATTGTTGGATTTGATTATAGTGAAATTTCTATGGGAGGTGAGATTGGGATGAATTTTTTGTCAGAATAGATGATAAAGTCGCCACCTCTGCCATGTATATCAGACCATTTTCTAAAATCAACGTTTTCTATCGGATTGATGACATTTCTATTTTCGGATCCAATGATGTTGGGCGGTATGCGCGATGCCTGCTACGCTAGCGTGATGACGCCCGTAAGATCAATCGGACTAGTTCGAAATGGTTGTTAACGTGACTGGGTTTGGGGCCAAATATGCTTGGGGGCTTTCTTGGCCGTCTAATTGCACTGGGATCGTGAGGTCGTCAATAGGTATGCTAATAGTCAAAGGAGTTGCGACTTTTCATTTTTCTTGGCAAGGTGGCTGGTCGAGCGTTCGCTGTTGTTGTGCCGGCGGCAACGTTGGTCGGCGCACCGGGTACTCCAGAGGTAGAACATCCCGTTGTGGTCGATGATGGGCGAGTCGTGGGAAATGTCTACTACTCGGTCTGGAATAACTCATTTCGCGAGTGAAGTAGTGTTATCGGCCGGATGGTGATTTAATTATTTTTTCAGATTGCCGCTATGTAACGTTGCGGGAACCCATCAGGCTTCGATTCGCATGAACGTGAACATTAATGAGTCGGGCATGTGGTTGATGCCGGGTCTGCTGGCGATAATATTGCCCGTTATCGTGCTCGCTTCGATGGTGCGGTTGCTGAACGCTTTCTTATCTGGCTCAAGAGGTTGGGCTGATGTTGTTGAAAATGAGATTTGGATTTTCGTTCGACGCGCATTCGTTTTGGCTGCGGTCGTCACTGTCCTCGGGCTTGGCTGGAGTTACTGGAAAGACGTACAACTGCGCGCAACTTGCGCTTCACGCGAACAAAAGGTCGAGCGCTCCCCGCACGGCGGCTATCGGGCACGATACTGCTATTTTGGAGATACGATTGTTCTCAGGCTTTACGACAGGGAGGGCGAGCGCCTCGTCGCCGAGCGAACGTATCGGGACGGGTCTCGCATACCCGTTGAGCTTCATTGGGCCAAGGAGGCATTGATGTACCCCCAAGGGCTGGAGTTCGGCGAAACATTTGGCGAAATCAGTTTGCCGCCGACTTTTCTTGACCGGATGATGGCGCGGCTCCCCTAGCAGGTAACGTTGGGCGCCTATGCTTCGCAAACAGGTCGCCCTCAAGGGATGGGCCGCCGATTGGGCGACGGTCGATGCAAATGGCATCGACAGCGTGCTAGATGAATGTACCTGCTGGCATGCCGAGCAGACCACGTTCGCCTGATGGCGGTGCGGTCCGGATCATCGACTCTGCATGGGCTCGCATGCCGATCGCCCCATCCGGACCCTCACCCACATCAATCCCAATGACGATGATGGTGGTAATACCCGTCGCCGTAATACCCGCCGCCGTCAGGCACCACGATACAGCCGCTCAACAACACGGCGACGCTGGCAATCAGCAAAAGGACCTTCTTCATCGTGTTCACCTGCTCGGGTTCAATATGAAACCCAGCATAGCGAGCGGCCCCGGCCCAGGCTGTAAGCGATCGTTTCCCCGCGCTGCAATCCGTAACGGCGGATTATTCCGGTCACAATGACCGTAACAAATAGCCAAACAGCAGACGTTATGAGGCGGCGACTACCCGGTTTCGCCCCATATCCTTCGCACGATACAGCGCGGCGTCGGCGGCTTCGATCAGCGCATCGGGTGTCGACAGATCGTCGGCCGACACGGTCGCGCAGCCGACGCTCACGCTCACGCGCCCGGCAGGTGACGTCGGCATCGCGAGATCGAGCCGCAGCACCGCTTCGCGCGCCTCCTCGGCCACCACCCGCGCGCCGCGCGCCCCCGTGTTCGGCAGCACGATCGCGAACTCCTCGCCGCCGTAACGCGCGACGATGTCCGCCGGCCGCCGCACCGCACCGGCCAGCGCGTTCGCGACCGCGATCAGGCATGCGTCGCCCTTCACGTGACCGAACGCGTCGTTGTACGCCTTGAAGCGGTCGACGTCGACCATCAGCAGCGACAGCGGTTCGCCTTGCCGCCGCGCCTGCAGGAACAGCGTGTGGAAATGATCGTTGAAGTGGCTGCGGTTGAACGCGCCCGTCAGGCCGTCGCGTGCGGACGAACGGATCAGGGTCGCGTGCGCCTCGAACAGCCGCTGGTACAACATTGTCACTTCCCACGCGAGCACGCACACGAGCACGCCCGGCGTGAACATGCTGAACACGCGCGCGAGGTACCAGCCGACCGTGAAGCGATTGGTGCTCATCAGGTTCAGCGTCGTGTCGGTGAGGCACGCGAGCACCGCGATTGCGAGCCACAGGTCGAGCGTCGTGCGCAGCCGGCCGGTGGCCAGCACGGCCACGAGCGCCAGCGCATTGAGCAGCCACACGATCAGCGCGACGGCGTTGACAGGCAGCACGGCCGCGTCGCCCGGCGGATGAAACGCGGGTGGCAGCGACACGTTAAGCGCGAATAGGCAAAGTAACCCGGCGACGACAGCAGGCCCACCGATCAGCGCGGCCGTCCACCAGCGTGTCTGCTGCGCGCCGATCGGTGCGCGCGCCAGCCGCTCGCGCGCGAGCAGCGCGACCATCACGAAACCCGGGAAGCCCGCATGCCAGAAGATCCACATCCACGCGGCGCTCTGCGGTTGCGCGCCGAACAGCCCGTGCGGCGCGAACACGCCGGGAAAGGTGAGCAGCTGCAATGCGACGGCGAGCGCGGTGAACGCGTAGGCGCCACCGAGCGCGCCGAGCACCGGCTGGCGAGTCACGGTGAACTGCGCGCCGAGAAAGAATGCCGCGATGCTCGCGGTGGTGAACACGGTGAGCGCGCACATCGGCATGAACGGCTCGATGGCCGGCAGCGGGACGTTCGCGTGCGGCGCGGCGATCCCGAGCGCGAGCACGATGACGAGCGCCGTCAGTGCGCCGAACCAGAGCTGACGGCGTGTCGTGTGCTGGATCAGGATGCCTTCCATGGAGTTCCCCAGGCGCGTAGGCGGAAACGCCCGGTCTTGCGCCGGGCGACACGCAGCCGGTCGCTGCGCGACCCGCTGCGGCCCGATCCTATCGCGTTATGAGGGCGCGCTCAAACCCCGAGGCCGGGACCGAAGTTGCCGGCGACCCACTGCGTGACGGCGTTCACGTCCGCATAGTCCTGTTCGGGCAGGCCGTCGAGCATCGACAGCACTTCGTTGCTGGCGCCGGCGTCGCGCGCGGCATCGACGATCGCATCCTTGTTGGCCGGGTAGCGGACGGTCGCCAGCACGTCGGCAATCTGCAGGTCGATCGTTTCGCGGGGAATGTCGTGCGGAGGCTGGGCGGGCTGGTCGTTCACGGCGGCGTCTCGCGGAGTGAGCGGATCAAGTGGGAATCGGATCGAGGCGAAATTCGGGTGCTGAACAGGGTGCGTCACGCGTTGACGTTCCGAGGCGGCCGGGCCGGCGCGCCCCGCGGATGAACGGCAATCGACTCAATGCCCGCGTCGCACGCGGCGCCACGGATGCTTCCAGTCGATGTGCGGTGCGTTTTCGTCGCGCGGATGCTGGCGCCGATGTTCCTGCCAAAGTTCGTCGGAGAACAGCGCCGCGACGATCACGAGCGGCAGCACGAGGAATATTCCGAGTATGACTTGCTCGAACACGATAGCCTCCTTGCGGTGGCAGGAACCCTTGCTCCCATTCTAGGCTCTGAACTTCGCCCGCGTTCAACTTCTTACAGTGCGAAACAGGCCCGGATGCGGCCTTGTCGCACCTGCGCCGGCATCAAAAAGGACATGAACATGCAACTCCAGAACGATACCAACACGCTCGCGCTGCGGCCGCTTGAGCGCCAGGACCTGCGCTTCGTCCACGAACTGAACAACGACGCCAAGATCATGCGCTACTGGTTCGAGGAGCCGTACGAAACCTTCTCGGAACTGTCACAACTGTACGACCGCCACGTGCACGACCAGCGCGAGCGCCGTTTCGTCGCGGTCGACGCGCAAGGCGAACTGGTCGGCCTCGTCGAGCTGATCGAGCTCGACTACATCCATCGCCGCGGCGAGTTCCAGATCATCATCGCGCCGCAACGCCAGGGGCGCGGCTATGCGGGCCAGGCGACGCGTCTCGCGATCGAGTACGCGTTCAAGGTGCTGAACATGCGCAAGCTGTACCTGATCGTCGACACGTCCAATGCGGCGGCGATTCACGTGTACGAAAAATGCGGATTCCAGCACGAGGCTGAATTGAAGGAAGAATTTTTCGGAAACGGCGCGTATCACAACGCTTATCGCATGTGCATTTTTCAGCGCGATTATTTCGAGCGCCAGCAAGCCACCTGAATAAATCAGGGTAAACACGCTGAAGAAAGGCGCTTGCGGCGGGGCTTTCGCCGGCGCTGAAACCATGCGGCGAAGTACGGATAAATACGGATGCGCTTATACCTGGCATTTTTCTTGTATCAGGTAAATGCGATTCCGCGCTGCGGTAAAGTCGAATCGTTTCGGATGACTTTATGTGCGGCGCATCAAAATGATCCGGATAGCGAAATGGATTATCCAAACCGTTCAATCGCCGTGTTGTAACTTTGATGAAAGTGTTGCTGAGTAACGCTTTCCGCCCGGCGGCGCGAGCCAGTTCGTCGGACGGAGCGCGTCGTCGTGCCAGTGCGGGGTGTGAAAAACGGTCTGCGCACGGGGTGCGACAATCCGCCGCTATTGCGGTCGCACAACAAATGTGCTTGCTATCGCTTGCCGGTCTTCTAAAGTGAAAAACGCGGGTTCACGATCACCTTTAAACACATAGCTAACCCAAGCCTGGTGCCCGCAAGCCTGGAGACAGAACATGATGAAACGTACCGGTATCCTTTTTGCCCTCGTCGGCGCATTTTGCGCGGTGTCGATTGCCCAAGCCGGCGGCGATTCGGCCGTCAAGCCGAAGCAGGAAATCCAGTTGACGAAGAACGCATGGGGCTGCCTGTCGAAAGACAATCTGGACTCCGTACTGAGTCACGAGCGTGACGGCAAGTCGCAGGCGAAGCAGCAATACTTCGACGACTACCGATGCCTGTCGGTGCCGGAAGGCCAGCGTTTCCGCGTGGTGTCGGTCGACCAGGGCGACGTGCAGTTCGTCAGCGCCGACAACAGCGACCAGCAGGGTCTCTGGACCGATTCGCGCTTCGTCAAGCAGTAACCGTCCATTCACCGCGCCGTCACACGACGCGCGAGCGCGCCGGCCCGATGAGCCGGCGGCGCGAACCGAACACGGCCCGGCACATGCCGGGCCGTTGCGCTGTGGGTGGCGCATGACACGCGCCGGACGGCGCGCATTCGGTATCATCACGGCCCGACCGAACCGAATGCCCGCCCGGGCCGCATCCGCATGGCGCTGAAATCCACGATCTACAAAGCAGAACTTCAAATCGCCGACATGGATCGGCATTACTACGCCGATCACGCGTTGACGGTGGCGCGCCATCCGTCGGAAACCGACGACCGGATGATGGTGCGCATCGTCGCGTTCGCGCTGTTCGCGCACGAGCGGCTCGAATTCTGCAAGGGGCTGTCGGACGTCGACGAGCCCGACCTGTGGCAGAAGGACCTGACGGGCGCGATCGACGTCTGGATCGAAGCCGGCCAGCCCGACGAGCGGCGCATCTCGAAGGCGGCCGGCCGCGCCGGGCAGGTCACGGTGATCGCATACGGCGGCAAGACGTCGGATATCTGGTGGCAGGGCGTGCGCAGCAAGGTCGAGCGGCTGCGCAACGTGCAGGTGCTGTCGTTGAACGACGGTGTCGCGGCCGCGCTCGGGAAACTCGCGGAGCGCACGATGCGCCTGCAATGCACGGTGCAGGACGGCGCCGCGTGGATCTCGAGCGCCGACCACGATCCGGTGGCGGTCGAGTGGACGGTGCTGAAGGCGCGCGCGGACGCGTGACGGCTCGCACGCCGGCCGCGTTCAGCCGATCGAGGCCGGCGGCCCCTTGAATTCCAGCATGTTGCCTTCCGGGTCGAACAGGTAGATAGACGGCCCGTAGCCGCCGGCGCCGTAGCGCTCCGCGGGCGCGCCCGGCTGTGCGCCATGCGCGGCAAAATGGGCGGTCAGGGCGTCGGGATCGAACGGCTCGACGCGCAGGCACAGGTGATCGAGATTGCGTCCGGTGCCGGGTGGGCCGCTGTCGGGGCGGTCGATCGGGCTGCCGACCGACAGCAGGTCGATCAGCGCGTCGCCGGCGCGCAGCTGTACAAGGCCCAGATCGGGCTGTTCCTTCTCCACATGGCAGCCGACGGCGTCGCAGTAAAAGCGCGTCATCGCAGCCATGTCGGTCACGCGCAGCACGATGTGATCGATCGCGCGGATGGTCGGTTTCATGGGCAGGCACTCCTTCGCAGCGCACGAGCATCGAGTGTAGACGCATCGCGCCTGCGCCGCCGGCCGGAACGCGGCACAATCGACGGACGAAAAAAAGCCCGTTCACGCAGAGCGGAACGGGCTTAATCCATATCAGGAGGAGACATGGAGGAGACAGTTCCAACTATACACACGGCGATGGTGCGACGCAATATTCCGAATGCAAAAAAACGTCAGGACGGCGATTTGTCGCATCCGCACTGCAGCAAAACGGTGACAGTACGATGACGAAATCCGCGCTCGAGCAGCCGGCGCGCGCGTTTTGCCGGATTTATTCCTGATCGATGCGCCCCCGATTATTCGGGGCGAGTCAGAGCAAGAATCACAGAGCAAGATTCAGGGCGCGACGGCACGTGCCGATCTCTAAAGTGGGCACCATCTACACTAGATGAGTGCGAGGTTCAGATGAAAACCGCCTATCCGACCGATGATGCCCGCTGGGGCGCCGTCACCGAGCGCGATCCGCATGCGGACGGCGCGTTCTTCTATGCCGTGAGCACGACCGGCGTGTTCTGCCGCCCGACCTGTGCGTCGCGGCTGCCGCGTCGCGAAAATGTGTCCTTCTTCGCCGATACGGCCGCCGCGCGTGCGGCCGGCTTCCGGCCCTGCAAGCGCTGCCAGCCGGAAGGGCTGCCGCGCGAGCTCGAGATCGTCAACCGCGCGTGCGCGGTGCTCGACGCACATGCCGAACGGCTCACGCTGCAGCAACTGAGCGATGCCGTGCACGTGAGCCCGTTTCACCTTCAGCGGCTTTTCAAGCGCGTGGTCGGCGTGTCGCCGCGGCAGTACCAGGCGGCGCAACGCGGCGCCGCGTTGCGGCAGGCGCTGCAAAGCGGGCAGCCGGTCACGCAGGCGGCCGTCGACGCGGGCTTCAACTCGCCGTCGCGGCTCTATGCATCGGTGCCGCGCGAGCTCGGGATGGCGCCGTCGGCGTTCCGCCGGCAGGGCGCGGGTCTGCGGATCGACTATGCGACCGCGTCAACGTCGCTCGGCACCGTGCTCGTTGCCGCAACCGGACAAGGCATCTGCCGGATCGCATTCGGTGACGAACCGGCCGCGCTTGTCAGCGAGCTGAAGGATGCGTTCGCACGTGCCGAGCTGGTCGAGGCACCGGCACGACTCGCGCCGTTCGTCACGCAGATCCGCGCGTACCTGGACGGCACGCGGCACGCGTTCGACCTGCCGCTCGACATCGCGCCGACCGCGTTCCAGCAGCGCGTGTGGGAGGCGCTGACGCATATTCCGTACGGCGAAACGCGCAGCTACTCGGAGATCGCCGAGGCGCTCGGTGCGCCGCGCGCGGTGCGCGCCGTTGCGTCCGCGTGTGCGTCTAATCCGGTCGCGCTCGCGATCCCGTGCCACCGCGTCGTACAGAAGGGCGGCGCGCTTTCCGGGTATCGTTGGGGCGTGCGCCGCAAGGCGACGCTGCTCGCGTCCGAGGCGCGTCATGCGCACGACGATCAGACCGAATCCGTTGCGGAGGGCAGTGCAGTTTGAGCATCGCAAAAACAACCATCACCTCCATCGTGAACGGCGGCCATGTGCCGCCGTCCGCGCAAATGGAACTGCGCTTCAATGCGCCTTACGACTGGGCGCGCGTGCTGCGCTTCTTCAGCGGGCGCGCAATTCCGGGTGTCGAGCAGGTGGCGGACGGCGTGTATCGCCGCATCGTCGACCTGCACGGCGATGCCGGCCGGCTCACGGTCGCGAAACATCCGCGCAAGCACTGCCTGGTCGCGACGGTCGAAGGCGCGGTCGCGCGTCACGTCGACGATGCGTTCGCGATGCGCGTCGCGACGATGTTCGACCTCGGCGCCGATCCGGCCGCCATCGGCGACGGGCTCGCGCGCGATCCGTGGTTCGCGCCGCTCGTCGAGGCCGCGCCGGGGCTGCGTGTGCCGGGCGCATGGTCGGGGTTCGAGCTGGCCGTGCGCGCGATCGTCGGTCAGCAGGTGAGCGTGAAGGCCGCGACGACGATCGTCGGCCGGCTCGTCGAGCGGGCCGGAGAGCGTGTGGTTCATGAAGACGACGGCGCGCCCGCATGGCGCTTCCCGACGCCCGACGCGCTGGCCGCCTGCGATCTCGACAAGATCGGGATGCCCGGCAAGCGGGTGGCGGCACTGACGGGCGTGGCGCGCGCGGTGGCGGCCGGCGACGTTCCGGTCGATCGCGAGCACGCCGATCTCGCGACGCTGCGCAGCGCGTGGCTCGACCTGCCCGGCATCGGCCCGTGGACCGTCGAATACATCGCGATGCGCGCATGGCGCGATCCGGACGCATGGCCGGCCTCCGATCTCGTGCTGATGCAGTCGATCGCCGCGCGCGATCCGGCGCTCGACCGGCTCGCGACCCAGAAGCACCGTACCGAAGGCTGGCGGCCGTGGCGCGCCTATGCGGCGCTGCATTTGTGGAACGAAGTGGCCGACCGGGCGGGCGGCGCGCGCGGCGGGTGAGAGCGGCGGGGATCGCCGAGGCTTGCAGCCGGGTGTGACCTGGCGAGGCTGCGAGGCAACCCGTTGCGCGGGTTGTGCCGACATGCGTAGGCTAACCACCGAACGCCGGCCGTCACGGCGATTCCGCGCATCCATCGTCGGCCGGATGCCGTGCGCGCGATGTCCCCATATCCCGCTTTCAGCGATCAGTCCGGCGGCAGGGTTGCACCTGCCGCCACCCGTTCGCGCATCACGTTCCGTCTGACGAATTCGCGTAACCGGCGTGCCCGTTGCCACCGCATGGAACCGGCCGCAGATGCAGTGACCGCCGCGACCGGCCCGCCCGGCGGCCTGCTCCGGCCCGCGCAGCGCGCCCGGCGCCACCTCAAGCGCGTGTTTCGGCGAGATGTTAAAGTGCCCGCTACCAACGAAGCGACCAACAATCCAGCCGGCCGCGCGCGGCGTTCTGCGCGCGGCCGTCACGCACTTGCGTCTCCATGTCGAACACCATGACTCACCGCCAGTCCGAACTGCTGCTGAAACGCCTCGACGCGCTGAGCTCGGGCCCGACGCGGCAGCATCTGCCCGACGGCCTGCGCGGCATCGAAAAGGAAAGCCTGCGCGTGACGCGCGACGGGATGATCGCATTCACGCCGCATCCGCGCGCGCTCGGTTCGGCGCTCACGCATCCGGCGCTGACGACCGACTATTCCGAAGCGTTGATCGAGCTGATCACGCCCGCGGAAGGTGACGCCGCGATCACGCTCGAGCGTCTCGACGACCTGCATCGCTACGTCTATGCGTCGCTCGGCGACGAGATGCTGTGGAACGACTCGATGCCCGGCCTGCTGCCGGCCGACGACCAGATCCCGATCGCCGACTACGGCACGTCGAACATCGGCCGCCTGAAGACGGTGTACCGGCGCGGCCTCGCGTATCGCTACGGCCGCACGATGCAGTGCATTGCCGGTATCCACTACAACTACTCGCTGCACGAGGAAGTGTGGCGGCGCCTGCATGCGGAAGAAGGCTCGACGGCCACGCTCGTCGATTACCAGTCGGAACGCTATCTCGCGCAGATCCGCAACTTCCGCCGCCGCAGCTGGCTGCTGATGTACCTGTTCGGCGCGTCGCCCGCGCTCGACACGAAGTTCCTGCGCGGCAAGCCGCACCGGCTCGACACGTTCGATGCCGATACGCTGTACCTGCCGTATGCCACGAGCCTGCGGATGAGCGATCTCGGCTACTCGAACACGACCGCGCAGGCCGCGCTGCACGTCGACTACAACACGCTGCCCGGCTATCTCGACGCGCTGTCGAAGGCCGTGAGCGAGCCGTATCCGGCCTACGAGGCGATCGGCACGCATCGCGACGGCGAGTGGATCCAGATCAACACGAACGTGCTGCAGATCGAGAACGAGTTCTACTCGACGATCCGGCCGAAGCGCGTCACGTATTCGGGCGAGCGGCCGCTGCATGCGCTCGCGTCGCGCGGCGTGCAGTACATCGAGGTGCGCTGTCTCGACATCGATCCGTTCGAGCCGACCGGCATCGCACTGGAAACCGCGCGCTTCATCGACGCGTTCCTGCTCGCGTGCGCGCTCGACGAAAGCCCGGCGCTCGATTGCCCCGCGTACAAGGAAGCGAACGCGAACTTCGGCAGCGTGACGATGGAAGGGCGCAAGCCGGGGCTTACGCTGCAGCGCGACGGCGAGACGGTCACGTTGCAGGCGTGGGCGGACGCGCTGATGGCCGATATCGAAACCATCAGCCGCCGCCTCGACGAAATCCGCGGCGGCGACGAGCATGTGCGTGCAATCGCCGCGCAACGCGAGAAGCTTGCCGATCCGGAGCGCACGCCATCTGCGCGTGTGCTGCGCACGATGCGCGAGCGCGGTCAGTCGTTCCTCGAGTTCGCGCTGACGCAGAGCGAAGCGCATGCCGCGCATTTCCGGGCGAATCCGCCGTCGGCGGAGACGCTGCGTACCGAGCAGGCGCTCGCCGCGAAATCGCTGGCCGAGCAGGCCGAGCTCGAAGCGAAGGAGGCCGGATCGTTCGACGCGTTCGTCGCGGCCTATCGCGCCTATACGCTGAACCGCTTCAGCGTGTGATGCCTGCGCACGTGCATCGCGTCGGTCGGCGCGGTGTGCGATGCGTCTCTCCGTCGCCGGTCGGGTCGCACCGTGGTGCGCTCGATCCGGTTGAGTCCGATGTCAGTGATGCGCGTAGGTGCCGCGGTCGATTGCGTGCGGCTGCGCCGGCTTGCCCGATTCCACGTTTGCCCTGCCTTCACTGCCGTAGCCGGTGTCCTCGCCGCGCGCCTGCGCGGCACGGCGCATGATCGCCTGCATGTGGTCCGGAAAGTCGGGACTGCTCGCGAGGTTCGCCCGGTAGCCGGCGGCCTGCAGTTCCACGAGTTCCTGGCGGACCTCGGCACGCGTCAGCGTCGACGCGGCCTGCGCGTGAGCGGCGAAGGCCGCGCCGATCAGCACGAACGCGCATGCAGCCTGCTTCATCGTTTTCATCGTGTTCACTCCGTGAAGTTCCGGTGCCGTGCCTGCCGTGGCCGGCGCGGGCGGAATCGATGCGACCAGTCTAGGCTTCGGACGCCAAACGAAACATCCCGCCCGCCGTCAGGCACCTTTGTCGCATGTGCAACATTGCGCGGGGGACCGCTCGCGGGGGGCTTTCTGTCGAATGCGACAGCAGGCTGCCCGCTGCTGGCCAGCGTGTGGCGGCTGCTCCGTATCGGGTCGGCACGCATCGGGCTTGTCCCCCCTTGTACAAGCGCCGTGCGCCTCCTAACCTCTTTTAAGCAACCGATCGGTTGGGCGTGCGACGTCGTTGCGTGCGCAAGCGCTTGATCCCGGTCGTGACCGCAGGACATCGCCTTGTACCGAACCCGGGGCATCCCGATGCCAGCTCGGGTCGTCAGCGCAAGGCATGGGACCCGAGTAAGCGCTAAAGCGCCAACTCGGGTCGACATCTGGAGACACGATGAACCCCACCGACGCCCTACCGCCCGGCATCGTTTTCGCACAGCCGCTGACGCCAGTCGCCAACTCGCTGCTGCTGTCCTTCCTCGTCGCCGCGATCCCGATCGCGGTTGCGCTGATCGCACTCGGCGTGCTGCGCCGCCCCGCGTGGCAGGCGTCGCTCGCCGGGCTCGTCGCCGGCCTCGCGGTCGCGATCGGCGCATGGGGCATGCCGGCCGGGCTCGCGTTCAACGCGGTCGGTGCGGGCATGGCGCTCGCGGTCGTGCCGGTAATGTGGATCGTCTTCAACGCATTGCTGCTGTACAACATCGCGGTGAAGTCGGGCCGCTTCGACCAGTTCCGGCAGTGGATGCTCGACAACCTGCCCGACGATCGCCGGCTCGTGCTGCTCGTCGTCGCGTTCTCGTTCGGTTGCCTGCTCGAAGGGATCTCGGGATTCGGCACGCCGGTCGCGATCACGAGCGCACTCTTGATCGCGCTCGGCTTCCCCGCGCTCGAGGCGCTCACCTACACGCTGCTGTTCAACACGGCGCCGGTCGCGTTCGGCGCGCTCGGCGTGCCGATCACCGTGCTCGGCGCGGTGACGTCGCTGCCGCCCGCGACACTCGCGCAGATGGTCGGCCGCCAGTTGCCCTTCTTCGCGCTGCTGCTGCCGTTCTACGTGGTCGGCGCGTACGGCGGGCTGCGCTCGATCTCGAAGCTGTGGCCGGCGCTGCTCGTGTCGGGCGGCAGCTTCGCGATCGCGCAGTTCGTCACGTCGAACTTCCTCGGCTACCAGCTCACCGACGTGCTGTCGTCGCTCACGTCGCTGATCGTCACGATCGGCTTCCTGCAGGTGTGGAAGCCGCAGCCCGATCCGCAATACGCACTCGCGCGCAGCGTGCCGGCAACGGCCGGCGCCGCACGCGCGGGCTTCGGCGGCTGGCTGCCGTGGCTCGTCGTGTCGGTGGTCGTGATCGTTTGGGTGCACGCGAACATCGCGGCGATCGGCGACGTGAAGATCAAGTGGCCGGGCCTGCACAATGCCGTGTTCGTGTCGCTGTACCACAAGCCGTATGCGGCGATCTGGGATTTCCAGCCGCTCGGCACGGGCACCGCGATCCTGGTCTCGGCGATCGTCACGGCCGCGCTGACGCGCACCGGCGTGGGCGACTTCTTCGAATGCGTGGTCAAGACCTGGCGGCAGACGTGGATCGCGATCGTCACGGTGATGATGATCGTCGGGCTCGCGTACCTGCTGAACTACTCGGGGATCAGCTACACGCTCGGCACCGGCGTCGCGTCGACGGGGGCGCTGTTCCCGCTCGTGTCCGCGTCGCTCGGCTGGATCGCGGTGTTCCTGTCCGGCAGCGACACGTCGGGCAACGCGCTGTTCGGCAACCTGCAGGTCGTGGCCGCCCGGCAGCTCGGCCTCGATCCGGTGCTGATGGCCGCGACCAACTCGTCCGGCGGCGTGATGGGCAAGATGATCTCGCCGCAGAACATCGCGACGGGTGTATCGACGACGGACCTGAAAGGGCAGGAAGGTGTCGTGTTTGCGCGCACCTTCTGGCACAGCGTGATTCTCACGCTGCTGCTCGGCGTGTTGGTGTTCCTCCAGCAGCACGTGCTGACGTGGATGATTCCGGCACTGCCGAAATGATGTGAGCGCAACGACAGAAGGAAGGCACGAGGAAAAACGAGGGAAGGCGCGGGAAAAGCGCCAGCAAAGTGCGGACCCGGTGAGCGCGCGGCAGTTCAGCGCGCGCTCACCCGCCGCGCCGTTCGTCCGGCGTCGTCCGCTGCGGCTGTGTCGCTGCCGGCCGGCAGGATGCACGCGAGGAATGCGTCGATCGCGGGGCTCTGGCGCCGCGCCTTCAGGTAGTACACGTATTCGTCGATCGTCGTATCGACGCCGCGCAGCGCGATCACGCGCAAATCCGGATGACGTTCGGCCTCGCCGAGCGGAAACAGGCTGCCGCCCACGCCGTGCAGGATCGCCTCGCGGATCGCTTCGCGGCTGCCGATCTCTGCCACCGATACGGCCGCGACACCTGCCGCCTCGAGAATCGTCTCCGTGCAGCGGCGCGTGACCGAGCCTTCCTCGCGAATCAGCAGCCGCACGTCGGCGAGCTGCGCCGGCTCGATCGCGTCGAAGCGCGCGAGCGGATGGTTGCGATGCACGACGAGCACGAGCGGGTCGGTCGAGATCACCTTGCGTTCGAGGCCGTCGGCATCGTTGCGCTGCGACGAGACGGCGAGGTCGATGCGGAATTCCTGCAGCGCCTGCAGGATCTCCTCGGAGTTGCCGATCCGGCACGTGAGCGCGATCGACGGGTGCGCGTTCGAAAAGCGGCCGACCGCATCCATGATGTAGTACGGCCCCGTCGCGCCGATCCGCAGGTGGCCTTCGAACAGGCCGCCGACGTTGCGCAGCATGATGTCGGCCTGCGCCTCGAGCGCGATCATCTTCTCGACGAGCGGCAGCAGCTCGATGCCCGTTTCGGTGATCTCGAGCTTGCGACCGCTCCGGTAGAACAGCTCGACGCCGTATACCTGCTCGACCTGACGGATCTGCGCGGCGATCGTCGGCTGGCTCACGCCCAGGTGGCGCGCGGCGCGCGTGATGCTGCCCTGCCGGACGGTCGCGTGGAACGCCTTCAGCTGATCGAACACGACTCGGCTTCTCCCCTCTGTATCGCGCGTCAGCGTAGCGCATGCGTATGTCGGCCGGATGAAAGCCGCGTCATGCGCCGCTTCGACAAAATTCCTGTGGGTAACCCAAAGAAACATGCGGTAACCGGTCACGCGCGGGACATGCCGGTGCGGGGTAATAACGGCAACGCAAACCGCCGGCCCCGCTCGACTGGCGCCCCCACTCCTACCGACCACAGGGTTCTCTTCATGTCCTCGAACAATCGACGCGATTTCCTGCGCCTTGCCGCGCAGTCGGCCGGCGCGATGGCCGCCTACGCGGGCTTTCCGCCCGCGATCCGCAATGCGCTGGCGATGCCGGCCGCCTATCGCACGGGCACGATCCGCGACGTGGAGCACGTCGTGATCTTCATGCAGGAAAACCGTTCGTTCGACCATTACTTCGGCGGGCTGCGCGGCGTGCGCGGCTTCAACGACCCGCGTCCGCACCTGCTGCCAAGCGGTGCGCCGGTGTGGCAACAGCCGCCGGCGTCGGTGTTCACGAAGAACTACCATTCGCGCGGCCTCGATCCGTCGGCGCCGTACGTGCTGCCGTTCTACCTCGATCCGAAGCAGACGACCGAATTCCAGCCGGGCACCAACCACGGCTGGAGCAGCGGCCACCTGTCCTGGAACAATGGCCAGTGGGACCAGTGGGTGAACCAGAAGCAGGACGTGCTGACGATGGGCTACCTGAAGCGCCAGGATCTCACGTACCACTACGCATTGGCCGACGCGTTCACGATCTGCGATTCGTACTTCTGCTCCGCGCACGCCGACACCGCGCCGAACCGCATCTACCTGTGGACCGGCACGGTCGACCCGCGCAACATCTACGGCAACCCGCCGAACGGCCCGGGCATCGGCGAGCGCGACGACGTGAACGGCTACACGTGGACGACCTACGCGGAACGCCTCGAGAACGCGAAGATCAGTTGGAAGGTGTACCAGGGCGGCACGGGCATCCCGGGCGACCCGACCGACAACTACACCGACAACTCGCTGATGTTCTTCAAGCGTTTCCAGGTGAAGGAGGGCGCGAGCGGCCCGCTGGTCGACAAGGGCGCGTCGGACCACACGCTCGCCGAGCTGAAGGCCGACGTGCAGGCGAACCGGCTGCCGCAGGTGTCGTGGATCGTGTCGCCGTACAAGTACAGCGAGCACCCGCAGGCTTCCCCGACCGACGGCGCGTTCTACATCAACATGGTGCTCGAGGCGCTCACGTCGAACCCGGAAGTGTGGGCGAAGACGGTGTTCATCCTGAACTACGACGAGAACGACGGGCTGTTCGACCACGTCGTGCCGCCGGTGCCGCCGGTCACGAGCGGCGTGGGCGGCCAGGGCATCGTGTCGTCGAACCTGCTGTCGAACCTCGGCGACGAACTGCTCGACCTGAACAAGTACCCGGGCGAAATGAGCCCGCTCGTGCCGGGTGCGGACCCGGGCGGCATCCAGCCGATCGGCCTCGGGCCGCGCGTGCCGCTGATCATCATCTCGCCGTGGACGAAGGGCGGCTGGGTCTGCTCGGAGACGTTCGACCATACGTCGGTGCTGCGTTTCCTCGAAGCGCGTTTCGGCGTGAAGGAGCCGAACATCAGCGCGTGGCGACGTTCGATCTGCGGCGACCTCACGTCGGCATTCGACTTCTCCGCGCGCCCCGACACGCGCACGGTGAGCTTCACGGTGCCGCAGCACATCGCGACGGCCGGCCAGGCGTACCAGGTGCCCGCGCAGCAGTCGATGCCGGCGCAGGAGCCCGGCACGCGCCCGGCACGTGCGCTGCCGTACGAGCTGTTCGTGCACAGCCGCGTGAGCGCGCACGACGACACCGTGTCGCTCGACTTCGCGAACACCGGTGATGCAGGCGCCGCGTTCTACGTGTACGACCGCCGCAACCCCACGACGCCGCCGCGCCGCTATGCGGTGTCCGCGCACGACCGCTTCGTCGATACGTGGAATACGTCGGCCGCACGCGGCGATTACCATCTCGCGGCATATGGCCCGAACGGCTATCTGTGCGAGTTCCAGGGCAACACGCGGCTCGCGGCGGACGGCCGCCACGCGAACCCCGAAGCGCGGATCGGCTACGACGTGCGCAACCGCCACGTGTACCTGCAACTGCGCAACAGCGGGCGCGCGACGTGCCGCGTGACGGTCGACAACGCATACAGCCACAAGCATGCGCGGACCTACACGCTGGAGCCGGGCGAGCGCATCGAGGATCACTTCGAGCTGTCGTCGAGCCACGGCTGGTACGATCTGACGATCACCGCGACGACGCTGCGCGGCGGCGACGACAAGGTCGTGCGCCGTTTCGCGGGCCACGTCGAGACGGGCCGGCCGAGCCAGAGCGATCCGGGGCCGGTGAAGCACCCGACGGCCTGACGGTCGGCACGCGTCGCGCGACGCGGGCGAGGTCGGCCCGACGCGCGACCGCCGCCTGCCGGCTGTGCTTCGCGGGCATTCCGGCAGGCGGAATTGGCTTTTGGAGACTGAAGACTGTTGACAATGTGTCGGGGCGAGGGTATACAAGGATCATTCGCCGATATGGCGCCCTCGTTTTCTACCGCAGCCTTGCTGCCTGCCCGACCATGACAGCCCCGAACGCGCTCAGCGCCATCGAACTCCTGCAAAGCCAGTCGCTCGCGATGATCGTCCAGGACATGCTCGAGCGCGCGATCGTCTCCGGCGAATACGCACCTGGCGAGAAGCTCAACGAAGTCGAGATCGCGACCAAGCTGAACGTGTCGCGCGGCCCCGTGCGCGAAGCGTTCCGCGCGCTCGAACAGGCCGGCCTGCTGCGCAACGAGAAGAACCGCGGCGTGACGGTGCGCGTCGTGCCGCTGCGCGAGGCCGAGGAGATCTACGAAGTGCGCGCGATGCTCGACGAGTCGGTCGCGCGCGCGCTCGCGAAGCGCATCTCGCCCGACACGCTGAAGGTGCTGAAGGGCATCATCCAGTCGATGAAGGACGCCGCGAAGACGCACGACGTCACGCGCTACACCGAACTGAACGTGCAGTTCCACGACGCGATGGTCGTCGGCGTCGGCAATACGCATCTCACCGATACCTACCGCCGGCTCGTGCGCCAGCTTGGGCTGCTGCGCCAGGCCGCGATCGAGGCCGAGGAGAATGCGATCGCGGTGTCGGCGGCCGAGCACGACAAGATCGTGCAGGCGCTCGCGAGCGGCGACGAGGAGCAGGCCGTGGCACTCGTGCGCGAGCACCTGTCGCACGGTCTCGAGCGCATGCGCCGCACGCACGAGCAGGGGTTGCCCGCGGCGGGCAAGGCGGCGCGGGAAAAGCCCGTGCGCGCGTAAGCGCCCGGCAACGCCTGCGCGGGTTGCCGCGCGCGGCACAAAGCAAAGGGACGCTTCGCAGCGTCCCTTTTTCGTTGTGTCTTCAAGTCACTCAGGTCCTGCAGGTCGACACATCGTTACGCCTTGTCGGCCTTCCCCGCCGCGCTCGCGAATTTCGCGAGCCACGTGTCGACCCTCGCCGGCCGCCGGCTCTCGTCTTCCGCGCGCTCCTTGCGGCGGATTGCATTGCGCACGACGTGCGCGCCGACATAGCGGATCGGCTCCGGCGGGAACGCGCCGAGCGGGCCGCGCACGATCGGGCTGCGCGTCCACGCGTTGTCGAGGCCGAGCACGAGCGACGACAGGATCTGCCCGCCCATGTAGGTCGGCCCCACGCCGTTACCCGAGTAGCCGAAGCCGTAGAACACGTTCGGCGCGTCGTCGAGGCGGCCGAAGAACGGGAAGCCGGTGACGGAGCGATCTGACGGCCCGTTCCAGCTCGCGGTGACCGGCACGCCCGCGAGCGAAGGAAAGAATTCGCGCAGGCTCTGCGTGAGTTGCGCTTCGTAAGGCGAGCGCCGGTCGAACACGGGCGCGATGCGGCTGCGCCATGAGAACGTGTTGCCGCCCTTGCCGAGCATCAGCCGCCCGTCGGCGGTGGTGCGGTAGTAGTAGACGAAGATCCGCGAATCGAGCACCGACACGCCGTCGACGAGCCCGGTCTTTTCGAGCAGCGCCGGGCATTTCTCGGTGATGACCATGTCGCTCGACACGACCGCGATCGTGCGCTCGAACTGCGGGAAGCGGCTCGCCATCCATGCGTTGATCGCGAACACGAGCCTGCCCGCGCTCACGCTGCCGGACGGCGTGCGCACGACGGCGGGCTGGCCGGGCGTGAAGTCGAGCATCGGCGTGCGTTCGTAGATCCGGATGCCCATCGCGAGCGCGACGCGGCGCAGCCCGCGCACGAGCTTGCCGGGATGCACGGTCGCGGCGATCGGCGAATAGACGCCGTCGAGATTGCGCGCCGACCCCGAGCGGCGCGCGACTTCGGCGGGCGGCAGCGGTTCGTAGCTGTGGATGCCGCATGCGGCGAGCGCGTCGAGCACCGGCGCGAGCGTGCCGACCTGCGCACGCGACGTCGCGGTGTACAGCGTGCCGTCGAGCCGCAGCTCGGCATCGATGTCGTGCGCGCGGCAGAAATCGGCGATGTGCTGCACGGCCGCTTCGGATGCCTTCACGAGCCGGATCGCCTCGGCCTCGCCGAACAGCCGCCGCAGCGTCAGGAATTTTGCAGACCACGTGAGCAGGCAACCGCCGTTGCGGCCGCTCGCGCCGGCACCGCACAGGTCGGCTTCGACGATTGCGATGTCGAGCGCGGGATCCTGCTGCTTCGCCTGGATCGCGGTCCAGAGCCCGGTGAAGCCGCCGCCGACGATGCACACGTCGGCACGCGTCTCGCCTTGCAGCGCGGGGGCGAGATCGCCGTCGTTGAACAGCGCTTGTTCGATCCAGAAGGGTCGCATGGGAGGGTTCGTCGAAAAGGGGCCGTGCCGCGCACTGCCGAAAAAACGGCCGCCGCATGCGAACGTGCATGCGGCGGGGACCATCACGTCACGTCGTCATGCGTCACGTCAGGCGGCGGCTTCCGCCGACACGCGGCGCACGCCCATCGCCCGCAGCGTGTCGGCGATCGCGGCGACGGCGCCCGGGATGCCGGCTTCGCCGAAGTGGCCGATGCAGCCGACCCGGAACGTCTCGACCTCGGTCAGCTTGCCCGGATACAGGATGTAGCCGCGCTGCTTGACCTCCTGGTAGAAGCGCTTGAAATCGTAGTTCGGATCGTCCGGCGCATGGAACGTGACGATGATCGGCGCCTGGATCGCCGGATCGAGGAACGGCCGGAAACCGAGCGCGAGCATCCCGTCGATCAGCGCGCGATAGTTGCGCTGGTAGCGGCCGCCGCGCGCGGCGAGCCCGCCTTCGTCGACGTATTGCGCAACGGCCGCGTCGAGCGCCGCGACCACGTGCGTCGGCGGCGTAAAGCGCCACTGCGTCGTGCGCTGCATGTAGACCCATTGGTCGTACAGGTCCATCGCGAGCGAGTGGCTGTTGCCTTCGCAGCGTTCGAGCGCACTGCGCTTCGCGATCACGAAGCCGAGCCCCGGCACGCCTTCGAGGCATTTGCCGGATGCGGCGATCACCGCATCGAACGGCGTCGTGCGCGCATCGATGTCGATCGCGCCGAACGAACTCATCGCGTCGACGATCAGCCCGCGGCCATGCTTCGCGACGACCTGCGCGACGTCGTGCAGCGGGTTCAGCACGCCGGCGCCGGTTTCACAGTGCACGAGCGCGACATGCGTGATGGTCGGATCGGCCGCGAGCGCGCGCTCGACGTCGGCCGGATCGACGCGGCGGTCCTCGCTGTAGTCGATCGTCGTGAGCGTGCGGCCGAGCACGCGGCAGATCTTCGCGAGGCGCGCGCAGTACGCGCCGTTGTTCGGCACCAGCACGTGGCCGTCGCGCGGCACGAGCGTGCCGATCGCCGCTTCGACCGAGAACGTGCCGCTGCCTTGCAGCGGCACGCATTCGTGCGTGCCTTCGCCGTGCACGATCTGCAGCAGGCGTTCGCGCAGCCGCGCGGTGATCGCGTTGAAGTCGCTGTCCCACGAGCCCCAGTCGCGCAGCATCGCGTCGCGCGTGGTGTCGGAGGTCGTCAGGGGGCCGGGGGTGAGCAGGATGGGCTGGGCGGCGAGCGTCATGGTGTCTCCTTGATGAAGTCGGGACGTCACGTGAATACAGTCAGGGAATCAACGGCGATGTGGATTGCGCCAGGCCTGCGTGCGGCGCAACAGGCGGTGCGAGATGCACGCGAACAGCACGCACGCGAACGACGAGGTCGCGAGCACGAGCGTGGCCATCGCGGCAGCCGGGCCCATCTGGCCCGCGTCGTCGAGGTTCAGGATCGCGACCGACGCGGGTTGCGTATCGGGCGAGTAGAGGAACGCGACGGCCGAGACCGTCGTCATCCCGTTGACGAACAGGTAGCGCGCGATCAGCAGGATCGCGGGCAGGCACACAGGCACGGTCACGCGCACGAAGGTCTTGTAGAACGGCACCTTCAGCGACGCGGACACGGCCTCGAACTCGCTGTCGATCTGCCGGAGCGCGGTGACGGCGGTCAGGTGGCTCGACGCGTAGTAGTGCACCACCGTGACGATCGCGAGCAGCCACAGCGAGCCGTACAGCCCGTTCAGCGGATTGCCGGGTGCGTTGAACAGGAAGATGTAGCTGATGCCGAGCACGAGCCCCGGCACGCCCATCGGCAGGATCGCGCACAGCGCGATGAAGCCGCGCAGCCAGCGCGCGCCGCGCGTCTTCTCGATCAGGTACGCCCCGCCGAACACGACGATCGTGCCGCCGAGCGCGACCGTCGCGGCCATCCGCAGGCTGTTCTTGTACGCGTCGAAGATGCCGGCGCCGATCAGCCCCATCTCGTAGTGCTGCAGCCCGAGGCTCATCTGGTACGGCCAGAACTTCACGAACGACGCGAACACCGAGATGCCGACCACCGCGATGAAGAACGTGCACACGATGCCGCAGTACGCGAGCATCGCGGCATCGAAGCCGCGCGACGGCTTCGGCTGGTACGGCGTCGAGCGCGCGCCGAGCTGCGACTGCTGGCGGCGGCGAATGAAGAAGTCGACGCCGAACGCGACCAGCGCCGGGCACAGCAGCATCAGGCTCACGACCGCGCTGCGGTTGAAGTCCTGCAGGCCGATGATCAGCTTGTAGATGTCGGTCGACAGTACGTTATACGAACCGCCGATCACCACCGGTACGCCGAAGTCGTTGATGCACATCGTGAACGCCACCATCGTCGCGCTGATCAGCCCGTACTTCGCACCCGGCAGCGTGATCGTGAAGAACTTGCGCATGCGGCGCGTGCCCATCGCGTCGGCGGCTTCGTAGAGCCGGCCGTCGGCCAGCGACAGCGCGGTGACGAGGATCATCAGCACGTGCGGGAACGACGCATACACCATGCTCAGCACGATGCCCGGCAGCCCATAGATCGAATGGCCGTGCAGCAGCGGCTTCAGCAGCCCCGCGTTGCCGAACCAGTAGATGAACGACACCGCGGACAGCAGCGTCGGCGCGAGCAGCGGCAGGAGAGCGATCGTGCGCGCGGCGTTCTTCAGCGGCATGCACGAGCGCGTCAGCGCATATGCGAACGTGAACGCCATCGGCACGACGATCGACGTGACGAGTGCGCCGACCGTCAGCGAATGCAGCATCGAGCGCAGCACGCCGCTGTCCTCGAGATACTCGACGAAGTTGTGCGCGCCGACGAAGCGCCCGTCCGCATCGACGAAGCATTTCTGCACGACGAGCGCGAGCGGCAGCAGCAGGAACATCGACATCAGCGCGGCCATCGCGACGAGCGCGAGCTGCGCGAGGCGGTCGTGCCAGTGCGTGATCTGCCGCACGTCGGCGGGGACGGAGGCGCCGCGGCGGCGCTCGGTCAGGACGGTGCTCATTGCAGTCGCTCCTTCGCGCTCGGGAACACGCGGACATGCTCGCGATCGAGCGCGAGGTCGATGCGCGCGCCGGCCTGCACGCCGGTGCGGTCGACGTCGTGATACGACAGGTCGGCGACGATCTCCTGGCCGTCGAGCCCGTCGATCCGGAAGCTCACGCGGCAGAACGCGCCGAGGAATTCGAGCTTCTCGACGCGGCCGGCCAGCACGTTGTCGGCCGTCTCGCCCGGCACGCGGATGCGCAGGTCCTCGGGCCGCACGTAGACCGATACCGCCGCGCCTTGCGTGGGGCGGGCCGCACCGTGGCGGCAGTCGAGCCCGACCGCGCCTGCGCGCAGCGTGCCGTCCTGCGCGACTTCGGCCGGAATCGTGTTCACGCGGCCGATGAAGTCCGCGACGAACGGCGACGCGGGCTGCCGGTAGATTTCGAGCGGCGTGCCGATCTGCTCGATCACGCCGTGGTTCATCACGACGATGCGGTCGGCCATCGACAGCGCCTCTTCCTGGTCGTGCGTGACCATGATCGTCGTCACGCCGAGCCGCTGCTGCAGCGCGCGGATCTCCTGGCGCAGCCGCACGCGCACCCGCGCATCGAGCGCCGACAGCGGCTCGTCGAGCAGCAGCAGGCCGGGGGAGGAGGCGAGCGCGCGCGCCAGTGCGATGCGCTGCTGCTGGCCGCCGGACAGCTGGCCCGGATGCTTGCGATGGCTGTCGGGCAGGCCGACCAGTGCGAGCAGCGTGTGCACGCGCTCGTGGATCGCGTCGCGCTTCATCCTGCGGTTCACGAGCCCGTACGCGACGTTGTCGTACACCGTGAGGTTCGGGAACAGCGCGTACGACTGGAACACGATGCCGTAGTCGCGCAGTTGCGGCGGCAGCCGCGAGATGTCGCGGCCGTCCTGCATGATGTGGCCGGCGTTCTGCGTCTCGAGCCCTGCGATGATCCGCAGCAGCGTGGTCTTCCCGCAGCCGGACGGCCCCAGGAAGCAGATCATTTCGCCCTTCATCACGCTCAGGTTGATGTCGGTCAGGACCTGCGTGTCGTTGTACCGCTTCTCGATGCGTTCTGCGCTCAGATAAGGTGCCATGCGCGCCTCCATGCTGGGGCGGCCCGGGGGCCGGATTCGACGATGGAAAGGGTGGCGCGGGGCGGCGCGCGGCGCGGCCCCGCGGCGGGTCGCGGTGTTACTGCTGCGCTTTCGCGCCGTAGCGCTTCTGCCACGTATCGAGAATCGACTGGCGGTTCTTCGCCGACCATACGAAGTCGTTCTTCACGAGCAGCGCCGAGTAGTTGTCGGGGATGCCGGCGAGCTTGCGTGCGACACCCGGGTACGCGACGATCGCCCACCAGCGCGCGGTGATCTGGTTCGCCTCCTTGCTCGCCATGAAGTCGGCCAGCTTCTTCGCGGCATCGGGCTGCTTCGTCGTCTTCATGATCGCCGTGCCTTCCATGTCCCAGCCGAGCCCTTCCTTCGGGAACACGAGATCGATCGGCGCGCCCTGCGACTGCAGTTCATGGCCGCGGAACTCGAACGAGATGCCGATCGGGAATTCGCCGGTGCCGGCGAGCGTGCACGGCTTGGAGCCCGAGTGCACGTATTGCGCGACGTTCTTGTCGAGCGCGTCCATGAATTTCCAGCCGCGGTCGTCGCCGAAGGTCTGCAGCCACGCGGTCACGTCGAGGTAGCCGGTGCCGGACGAAACAGGGCTCGGCATCACGATCGCGCCTTTATAGACGGGCTTCGTCAGGTCTTCCCACGACGTCGGCTTCGGGATGCCCTTCGCCTGCGCGGCGACGCGGTTGTAGCAGATCGTCGCGCCCCACACGTCCATGCCGACCCAGTGCGGCGGCGTGTTCGCGTCGCTGTACTTGCGCGTGAGCTGGTCGAAGCCCGTCGGCGCGTACGGCAGCAGCATCCCCTGCAGGTCCAGCAGCGTCAGGCTCGACGCGGCGAGGCCGAGCACGACGTCCGCGCGCGGGTTGTTCTTCTCCGCGAGCAGCTTCGCGGTGACCGAGCCGGTCGAGTCGCGCACCCAGCGGATCTCGATGTCGGGGTTCGCTTTCTCGAACGCATCTTTGTAGGGCTTCATCGCCTCGTCTTCCAGCGCGGTATAGACGAGCAGCGACGTCTTCGCGTGCGCCGCCTGCACCGCGCCGAGCGCGACCGCCGCGGCCAGCGCGAAGCGGGCCGCGCCCGCCGCCCATGCGTTCAAACGCTTGTTTACCGGCACTTCGTTCATCTTCAGACCCCTTGACTGTGGCGCCGCGGCACGCGGCGGATGAGTGGAGACCAGCCCTCTTGCTGCTGCGTTGTTTTGCTTTCTGTTCTCTGCATGTTGTTGACAATCTACAAATCATCAATTTTAATGTCAAGCATGGAAAACACCTCCCTTCGGCGCGGCGCGGGCGCCGACGGCTCACCCCTTCGAACTGAAAGGAATGAACGTCATGAATGAAACGCCTGTATCCGTGGAAGTGAACGGCCGCCGCTACAACTGGATGAGCCGGCCCGTGGTGGTCGTGTGCGTCGATGGCTGCGCATACGAATATCTGGAGGAAGCGGCCGAGGCCGGTGTCGCGCCGTTCCTGCGCACGCTGCTGAAGCCGGGCACGGCGCTCAAGGGCGAGTGCGTGGTGCCGAGCTTCACGAACCCGAACAACCTGTCGATCGTGACAGGCGTGCCGCCGGCGGTGCATGGGATAAGCGGCAATTACTTCTACGACCGCGACACCGGCGCCGAAGTGCTGATGAACGATCCGAAGTACCTGGTCGCACCGACCGTGCTCGCGACCTTCGCGGAGCAAGGTGCGAAGGTCGCGGTCGTCACCGCGAAGGACAAGTTGCGCCGCCTGCTCGGCAAGGGGCTGAAGGGCATCTGCTTCTCGTCGGAAAAGGCCGATGAGGCGAGCGTCGAGGAAAACGGCATCGACAACGTGCTCGAGCTGGTCGGCAAGCCGGTGCCGAGCGTGTACAGCGCGGATCTGTCGGAATTCGTGTTCGCGGCCGGCGTGCGCCTGCTCGAGACGCGCCCGATCGACCTGATGTACCTGTCGACCACCGACTACGTGCAGCACAAGTGCGCGCCCGGCACGGAAGGCGCGAACGCGTTCTACGCGATGATGGACACCTACCTGCAGCGTCTCGACGCGCTCGGTGCGATCGTCGCGATCACGGCCGACCACGGGATGAACGCGAAGCACGACGATGAAACCGGCGAGCCGAACGTGATCTACCTGCAGGAGCTGTTCGACGAGTGGCTCGGCGAGGATGCGGCGCGCGTGATCCTGCCGATCACCGATCCGTACGTCGTGCACCACGGCGCGCTCGGCTCGTTCGCGACCGTCTACGTGCCGGCGACGGCCGACGCCGAAGCGCTGCGCGCACGGCTCGCCGCGGTCGACGGCATCGAGGTCGTGCTCACCGGCGCCGAGGGCTGCGCGCGCTTCGAGCTGCCGCCGGCGCGCATGGGCGACCTGATCGTGATCTCGAAGCAGGACGTCGTGCTCGGCACGCGCCGCATCAGGCACGACCTGTCGGGCCTCGACGTGCCGCTGCGCTCGCACGGCGGAATCTCCGAGCAGATCGTGCCGCTGATCTTCAGCAAGCCGGTCGCCGGCGACGTCTCGGGCCGCGCGCGGCTGCGCAACTTCGACATCATCGACATCGCGCTCAACCATCTGCAGTGATGCGCATGCATCCGTAAGGGGACACACTCATGAACGCCATTGCAGCATCGACGGACGTCAGCGAGATTCGTCGCGAAGCACTGCGAATCGATGGGGAACGGATTCATCGGGACGCGGTAATCGAAGTGCGCAACCCGTACGACGGCTCGCTGGTCGGCACCGTGCCGAAGGCGACGCTGGACGACGTGCGGCGCGCGTTCGCGGCCGCGCGTGCCTACCGGCCGACGCTCACGCGCCACGATCGCGCGGCGATCCTGCGCCGCGCGGCCGATATCGTGCGCGCGCGCACGGCCGAGATTGCAGCGCTGATCACGGCCGAGGCCGGCCTGTGCATCAAGGATTCGACATACGAAGCCGGGCGCGTGGCCGACGTGCTGACGTTCGGCGCCGGTGAAGTGCTGAAGGACGACGGGCAGATCTTCTCGTGCGACCTGACCCCGCACGGCAAGAAGCGCCGCGTGTACACGCAGCGCGATCCGCTGCTCGGCGTGATTTCGGCAATCACGCCGTTCAACCACCCGATGAACCAGGTCGCGCACAAGATCGTGCCGTCGGTGGCCACCAACAACCGGATCGTCGTGAAGCCGTCGGAGAAGGTGCCGCTGTCGTGTTACCTCTTCGCGGACATCCTTTACGAAGCCGGCCTGCCGCCGCAGATGCTGCAGGTCATCACCGGTGATCCGAAGGAGATTGCCGACGAACTGATCACGAACCCGGCGATCGACCTGATCACGTTCACGGGCGGCGTGTCGATCGGCAAGTCGATCGCGTCGCGGATGGGCTACCGCCGCGCGGTGCTCGAACTCGGCGGCAACGATCCGATCATCGTGATGGAAGACGCCGATCTCGACGAAGCGAGCACGCTCGCGGTGTCGGGCTCGTACAAGAACTCGGGCCAGCGCTGCACCGCGATCAAGCGGATGCTCGTGCACGAGTCGGTGGCCGATCGCTTCACGGCGCTGGTGGTCGAGAAAACGCGCGCATGGTCATACGGCAATCCTGCCGATCCGTCGGTGGACATGGGTACGGTGATCGACGAGGCGGCCGCGAAGTTCTGCGAACAGCAGGTGAACGATGCGATCGCGCGCGGTGCGCGGCTGCTGGTCGGCAACGTACGCGAAGGCGCGCTGTACTCGCCAACGGTGATCGATCGCGTGACGCCCGACATGCCGCTGGTGAAATACGAAACCTTCGGCCCCGTGTCGCCCATCATGCGCTTCCGCGACATCGACGACGCGATCCGGATGTCGAACAGCACCGACTACGCGCTGTCGTCGTCGGTCTGCACGAACCGCTTCGACCACATCACGCGCTTCATCACCGAGCTGGAAGTCGGCAGCGTGAACGTGCGCGAAGTGCCGGGCTACCGGCTCGAGCTGACGCCGTTCGGCGGCGTGAAGGATTCGGGGCTCGGCTACAAGGAAGGCGTGCAGGAAGCGATGAAGAGCTTCACGAATACGAAGACGTATTCATTGCCGTGGTAAGTGGCGTGTAAGCCGCGCGCACCGGTTTCGCGGCCGGTGTGCGCGTTATTCGATCGGCTCATATCGTTAGCCGATTTGCTTTTTTGCCGGGCCTCGACGCATCGGTAGAATTCGCGGACCTCTCGAACGGCACGTATGTGCCGCGGGAATATTCCCTCCTATCATTCGGGGTCCGCACCATGAAATTCCTTCGCTCCATCCTGGTCGTCGCCATGCTGCAGGCCGTTTCGGTCACGAGCGCACTGGCAGCCGACGACCTGTCGCAGATCAAGTCGTCCGGCGTGTTCCGGGTCGGTACCGAGGGCACGTACGCGCCGTTCACGTACCACGACGAAACCGGCAAGCTGACGGGCTTCGACGTCGATATCGCGACCGCGATCGCGCAGCGCCTCGGCGTGAAGCCGCAGTTCATCGAAGGCAAGTGGGACGGGCTGATCGCCGGCCTCGACGTGAACCGCTACGACGCGGTGGTCAACGAAGTGTCGATCACCGACGCGCGCAAGGCGAAATACGATTTCTCGACGCCGTACATCACGTCGCGCGCGGTGCTGATCGTGCGTGCGGACAACACGACGATCCACTCGTTCGACGATCTCAAGGGCAAGAAATCCGCGAACACGCTGACCAGCAATTTCGGCAAGCTCGCGGCCGCGCACGGCGCGGACGTCGTCCCCGTGCAGGGCTTCAACGAATCGATCGACCTGCTGAGCTCGGGGCGCGTCGACGCGACGATCAACGATTCGCTGTCGTACCTCGATTTCCGCAAGCACAAGCCGGACGCGAAACTGAAGATCGCGGCGACCGACACGGGCGGCGCGAGCGACGCATCGGGCGTGCTGCTGCGCAAGGGCAGCCCCGCGCTCGTGGCCGCGATCGACAAGGCACTCGCTGACATCAAGGCCGACGGTACCTACGCGAAGATCTCGCAGAAGTATTTCGGCCGCGACGTGTCGCAGCCGTGACGCGAGGCTGAACGATGCCGGCCTGGCTTCACCTGATGGCGGAATCGCTGCGGCCCCTGCTGGTTGCGGGGCTCGTGTTTACGGTACCGCTCACGCTCGCGTCGTTCGCGATCGGCCTGCTGCTCGCCTTCGGCGCGGCGCTCACGCGGCTGTTCGGGCCGCGCTGGGCGCAAGCCGTCGTACGTTTCTACATCTGGCTGTTTCGCGGCTCGCCGCTGCTCGTGCAGTTGTTCGTGATCTTCTATGGTTTGCCGAGCGTCGGCATCGTGCTCGATCCGCTGACGGCCGCGGTGATCGGCTTCTCGCTGAACGTCGGTGCGTACAACGCCGAGGTGATCCGCGGCGTGATCGAATCGATTCCGAAGGGGCAGTGGGAAGCCGCGTACTCGATGGCGATGACGCGCCCGCAGGCGCTGCGCCGCGCGATCCTGCCGCAGGCCGCGCGCGTCGCGCTGCCCGCACTGTCGAATTCGTTCATTTCGCTCGTGAAGGACACGTCGCTCGCGGCCGTGCTGACCGTGCCGGAGATCTTCCAGGCCGCGCAGCGGATCGCGGCCGTGACCTACGAGCCGATGATTCTCTATACGGAAGCCGCGCTGGTCTATCTGCTGCTCAGCTCGGTGCTGTCCACGCTGCAGCGTCGCCTCGAAGTCCGCTTCGGCCGTCATGCGCTGTTCCAGGCGGAACTGCGATGATCCGGCTCGAAGGCATCGACAAGTCGTTCGGCACGCATCGCGTGCTGCACGGGATCGACCTCGCATTGCAGCCCGGCAGCGTGACGGCGCTGATCGGGCCGTCCGGCAGCGGCAAGAGCACGCTGCTGCGTTGCGTGAACCTGCTCGAAGTGCCCGAGGCGGGCGCGCTGACGGTCGGCGACGCACGCATCGACTTCTCCCCGGCGCATCGGCCGGCGCGCGACGCCGTGTTCGCGGTGCGCCGCCAGACCGGCATGGTGTTCCAGAACTTCCAACTGTTTCCGCACCTGAGCGTCGTGCAGAACGTGATGGAGGGGCTCGTCACCGTGCAGCGCTGGCCGCGCGAACGGGCCCGTGAACGTGCGCTCGCGCTGCTCGAGAAGGTCGGCATCGCGGACAAGGCCGACGCGTGGCCCGGTACGCTGTCGGGCGGCCAGCAGCAACGTGTTGCGATCGCGCGTGCGCTCGCGCCGTCGCCGCAGGTGCTGTTGTGCGACGAGCCGACGTCGGCGCTCGATCCGGAGCTGTCCGTCGAAGTGGTCGAGGTGCTGCGCCAGCTCGCACGAGAAGGCACGACGATGCTGATGGCCACCCACGACCTGCGCCTGGCCGCGTCGATCGCACACGATGCGGTGTTTCTCGCGGAGGGCCGCGTGGTCGAGGCCGGTGCGTCGCGCGACCTGTTCGGCGATCCGCGCGATCCACGCACCGCGAAGTTCATCTCGACGCTTGCGCAGGGCGTGCCGGTGTTCTGACGCGGCACGCGAAAAGCGATATGCGGTACGGCGGGCGTCAACCTTGCCCTGGCCCGTCGAGCACCGCCGCCACGATCGCCTCCGGCGCATCTTCCTGCACCAGATGGCCCGCGCGCGGCACCCGGATCAGTTGGCCGTTTGCGATGCGATCGGCCAGCGCCTGCCCCTGGTCGAGCGGAATCCACGCGTCGTCCTCGCCCCACACGATGCGCACCGGAAAGTCCGGCGGCGCGTAACGAGCCTCGGCTTCCTCGATGTAGCGCTGGCGCATCTGCGCGATCTGTCGATAGAACGCGGCCTGACCGTCGGGCGTGAGCCACGGCGCACGGTAGATCGACAGCGCCTCGTCGCTCAGCGGCCGGGCGACCGCCTTGCCGAGATAGGCCGACACGAGCGCGTGATGCGCATACGCGGGCAATCCGGTGAACGCGGCCTCGTGCTGCGCGACATGGCGCACGAACGTCGAGCCCTGCGGCGCGATTGCGACCGGATTCACGAGCGTGAGGTCCGCATAGGCGACGCCGTCGAGGAAGTGCGCGCGCAGCACGGTTGCGCCGCCGTAGTCGTGCGCGAGTACGCGGGGGCGTGAGATTTTCCACGCATCGAGCAGCGCGCCGAACAACCCGTTCTGGCGGCCGAGCGACACATCCGCGTCCGGCATGTCGGACTGACCGTAACCGAGCAGGTCGTAGAAGAACACGCGGTGACGCCGCGCGAGCCACGGTGCGATCCGGCGCCACACCTGCGACGAAAACGGCGTGCCGTGCACGAGCACGAGCGGCGGACCTTCGCCGATCGTTCCCCAGGCAATCCGGTGGCCTTCGAAAGTGAAGCGGTTGGCGAGTTCGAGCATCGGCATCTCCGTGCTAACCTGTTTTGGTTGTTAACAGGTTACTCCGGATTGCCCGGGTGTGAAACCGATAGGTGAAAATAAATGGTTACTCGACACGAGCCCGCGCGAGCCGCGCAAGAATGGGGTGCAGCCGATTTCGTCGGCGGCCATCCGGCGCTCGACTTCCTCAACACGGTGGCCGACACGGGCAAGACGCGCGACGCGGACAAGCTCGTCGACTGGCCGGCCGTGCATGCGTGGGCGCAGCGATCGGGGTTGCTGGCGCCGGCCGGTCTGGCGCGGCTTCTGCGTCACGCGCGGCAGGACGACGCTGACGCGCTGGCGGCGCTGCATCGTTTTCGCGAGGATGCCTACGCTGCGATCGCGCACCTGACGGCCGGAGGCGGCGGCACGGCCGGCGCGCGCGCGGCGGACCGGCTCGCCGTCGCGATTCGCGAGGCGATCGGGCGCAGCGCATTCGATGCCGTCGACGGCCGGTTCGCGTGGCGGCCCGACGCGCGTGCCGCGTCGCGCTGGGTCGACGCGGCCGCACTCGGCTTCGAGCAACTGCTGCGCAGCGACGATTTCGCGCGCGTGAGGCAGTGCGGCCGGTGCACGTGGTTCTTCGTCGATCGCGGCCGCGGCGTCGGGCGCCGCTGGTGCGACATGCGCACGTGCGGGAACCGCGCGAAGGTGGAGACGTTCAGGGAGCGGTGATGCGCGCGCTGCGCCGGTTGTCGTGCCACGCGGTGCGCGGCCGGCGCGCGAGCGTCATGGCACGGTTTCGTGCGACCGATGGTCCGGCCACAGCGTCGCGGCGACGAACAGTCCGGCCGCGAGGAACGGCGCACCGATTGCGAGCAGGATGGCCGTGAGGCCCCAGCGATCCCAGAAGCGGTCGACGACCGCGCGCTCGGGTGTGACGGGGTCGTACAGCACGTTGACCGCTTCGCCTTCGCGCAGGCCCGGATGCGACGACGCCGCGCCCTGGGCGAACGTGATCTGGCGCCCGCTGTCGGTCGTGAACGCGACGATCGCCGAATACAGCGACGTGCGCGAGCGGGCCGACCGCGCATTTTTTGCGATCTCGACGACATGGCCGGTCGAGCGCGCGTAGTGGTGAGCGATCTGCCACTGACGCAGGCCGGCTGCACCGGCACCGGCAATGAAGCCCGTGCCGATCGTGATCGGAATCAGCACGATTGCGATATCCCAGCGGCGTCGCACCTGTTTGCGCCGGGCCCGGGTCGGCGGTGCATCGGATTGCATGCGATGGCGCTTGCCGGCGATCAGCAGGGCGCCGATCGCGAACGACGCGACGGCGAGCAGTGCCGACACCGCTGCCGGAAACCAGCGTTGCGCGAAATCGTCGATCAGCGCGGGGCGCTCGGGATGGACGGGATCGAGCAGGACGTCGACGTTCTCGCCGATGTCGTAGGCGGGGATGGTCGAGGCGGTATTGCCGGCGACCTCGCGGCGCTGGCCGTCGCTCGCAAGATACGCGACGATCGGCCGGTACGCGCGCATCGCGTCGCTGTCCTGCACGATACGGACGACCGTGCCCGGCGTGCGGACGAGGTGGCCGGTCGCCTGACCGGTCGTGACGGCGAGCACGCCTGCCAGTACGAGCAGCACGGCGCCGAGCGCCAGCGCGACGAGCGCGTCCTTACCCGGCATGACCGGATCCGGTTCGTGCGTCGCACTGTGGATGCCGGCGTGATCGTTGGAGCGGCGTGTCCCGATGGACTTGCCGATATCGGCGCAACCAGGCCCTCTGAATGGTCGCGTCTCGGTTACATGCTTCCATGTCTGACGTCCCATGTTCTCTCAGTGCCGGCGGGCAAACGGCAGTGCCTGCGCCGGTCGTGTGATATTTGTCGGACGATTCTAGCGGAAACGATGCGGAGCAGGCGTGCGGTGGCGTACTGCGACAGGGCGCGCGCCGCGTGTGCGACGGCGGAAAAGGAAAAAGCCCGGTTAGCTTTCGCTAACCGGGCTTCGGAATTCCTGGTGGGGCGTGAGTGACTCGAACACTCGACCTACGGATTAAGAGTCCGCTGCTCTACCAACTGAGCTAACGCCCCAACAGAAGAAAGATTATGCATGGGTATTTCGAGTCTTGCAAGCTCTTTCTGCAAATTTCCTCAAAATATTTCGCAACGACGGCGGCAGCTGTCGGCCCTTTGACGAGCGATCGCAGTTTCCGCGCTCCCGGTATGATGACGCCACACGTGTTGCGCGGCGGTCGCGCAACGCTTTCTGGGCTTTCGAAGATGGACGAAAACGCAGTCCGCGAATTGCTGGATCGCCTGCTGGCCCCCTGGGTCCGCTCGCTCGGTCTGGTCCCCGTGTCGATCGGCGACGACAGCGTCACGCTGCGCCTGCCGTTTTCCGGCGAATTCCGCCATTCGGGCGGCATCATCTGTGGCCAGGTGTTCACGGCGGCCGCCGACACCGCGATGGTGGTCGCGATCTCGGCCGCGCTCGGCGAGTTCCGGCCGATGACCACCGTATCGCTGAACACGAACTTCATGCGGCCCGTGCGCAAGGGCGACGTGCTCGTCACCGCGCGCGTGCTGCGGATGGGCCGCAACCTCGTGTTCGGCGAAGTCGAGCTGTTCGACGAGGACGGCAAGATGGCCGTCCACGCGACGTCGACCTACGCGCTCGTCAGTTGAGCGGCGCGATGTTCGACCAGATCGTCTTTGCGGGCGGCGGCAATCGCTGCTGGTGGCAGGCTGGCTTCTGGGACATCGCCCAGCCGGCGCTCGGCCTGCGCCCGCGCGTGATCACCGGCATCTCGGCCGGCGCGGCGACCGCATGCATGCTGTATACGCGCGATGCCGCCTGGGTGATGCGCTATTACGAAGAGGCGCTGCGCCACAACCGGAAGAACGCGTACTGGGGCAACCTGTTCGGGCGCGAGCCCGTGTTTCCGCATTACCGGATTTACCGCCAGGCGCTGCTCGACATCTACGGCGAGCCGTTCGCGCAGCTTGCCGCGGCACCAGAGATCCGCATCGGCGTGTCGCACGTGCCGCGCTGGCTCGGCGCGCGCAGCGCAGTGGCCGCCGGCCTCGTCGCGTACAACATCGAAAAGTACGTGCGCAAGACGCTGCACCCGACGCTCGGGCGCACGCTCGGCTTTCGGCCGGAATTCGTGCGCGCGCAGGCCTGCGCGAGCGTCGACGAGCTCGCCGACCTGATCCTGCAGTCGTCCTGCACGCCGCCGTTCACGCCGGTGCTGCGCCGCGGCGGCCGGCCCGTGCTGGACGGCGGGATGGTCGACAACGTGCCGGTCGACGCGCTCGACCCCGCGCCCGGCGACGTGCTGGTGCTCGTCACGCGGCTGTACCCGCGCCCGCAGATGTTCACGGTCGCGCATGGCGAGCAGCGGCGGCTGTACGTGCAGCCGTCGAGCAAGGTGCCGATTTCGAGTTGGGATTACACGAGCCCGTCGCAGATGCGGCATGCGTACGACCTCGGGCGGCGCGACGGCGAGCATTTCCTCACGCGCGTCGGCGCGATGACGGGCGGCCGCGTGGCCGCCTGAAGACGGGAAGCAGGATGCAGGGCCGCGCGGCAGGCGCGGCCCGCGGCGCTCAGCGCACGCGGCGCGGCGTCAGTGCTTCCGGATTGACGACGCTCGACATGTCGCCCTGGTCGAACGCCAGGATGTTCCGGAATGCCGCGCTGAAGTAGAGCTCGTAGCTTTCGCGCTCGACGTAGCCGATGTGCGGCGTGCAGATCACGTTTTCCATCCGCAGCAGGCTGTAGCCCTGCAGGATCGGCTCGCTCTCGAACACGTCGATCGCGACCATTCCCGGACGGTTGTGCGACAGCGCGTTGACCAGTGCATTTTCCTCGAGCAGTTCGGCGCGGCTCGTGTTGACGAGCAGCGACGTCGGCTTCATCCGCATCAGGTCTTCCTGCTTCACGATCCCGCGCGTGTCGTCATGCAAGCGCAGGTGCAGCGACAGCACGTCGCTCTGCTCGAACAGCGCCTCGCGGCTTTCGGCGGCCGTATAGCCGTCGGCGCGCGCGGCCTCGAGCGAATGCTCGCGGCCCCAGATCAGCACGTTCATCCCGAACGCCTTGCCGTAGCCGGCGACGAGCCGGCCGATCTTGCCGTAGCCCCAGATGCCGAGCGTCTGGCCGCGCAGCACCTGGCCGAGGCCGAAGTTCGGCGGCATCGCCGACGTCTTCAGGCCCGACTGTTGCCATGCGCCCTGCTTCAGGTTCGCGACGTATTGCGGAATGCGGCGCTGGGCGGCCATCACGAGCGCCCAGGTCAGTTCGGCGGGGGCAATCGGCGAGCCTGTGCCTTCGAGCACCGCGATGCCGCGGTCGGTACACGCGTCGAGATCGATGTGGCTCGAAATGCGGCCGGTCTGGCTGATCATGCGCAGGTTCGGCAGCTTGGCGAGCAGTTGCGACGAAATCGGGGTCCGTTCGCGAATCAGCACGAGTGCCTCGACTTCCGCCAGACGGCTGGCGAGTTGTCCCAATCCGCGCACCGTATTGTTGAAGACCTTCACGTCGTGGTCGGCAAGCATCTCGAAGCAGTTCAGCTTGCGGACGGCGTCCTGGTAGTCGTCGAGGATGGCAATTTTCATGGTGAGCGGGTGTCGCGCGTTGAAAGCGGCGGTGGCGGCGGCGCACGTTGCGCACCCGTCCCGCCCGGCCGGGGCCGACATGATGCTACGTCGGCCGCCTTCATGGTGTCTTTTTAACAGGTTGTTACGCTCCGCGGCAATTGGCGGCAGCCTGACCCGGCGCCGCTCGCGCGGCGGGCGGAAGGGTGCGCTGTTGTGTCGCATCAAATACGTCCTTCCTGATTCGGCCGCTTACTCGACGAGGTTCACCCAATTGTTGCTCCAATCAGAATAATTGGATCAACTATCCGCGGGAGCCGAGGATTTTTGACTATTTTTATCGCCAAGAGGGGCCTTGTTGAGCAACTCTGCATCATTTCCGCTGTCGTAGGAGAATTACGCATTTGCTTCATCTTTTTGAAGTTGTAACAGCGGCAGGAGTCGTTTATGGATCATTTGCAGTCGATGCGCGTGTTCGTCAAGGTTGCAGATCTCGGCAGTTTTGCGCGGGCCGCGAGTGCAATGGATATCTCCAACGCGGTCGCGACGCGTCACGTCGCCGATCTGGAAGGCCGGCTCGGCACGCGTTTGCTGAACCGCACTACGCGCAGTCTTTCCCTGACGGAGTCAGGCCAGGTCTATCTGGAGCGGGCTCGCCAGATCCTCGATGAGCTCGAGGACGTCGAGCAGATGGTCGTCGCCCGCAATCACGAGCCGGTCGGAACGTTGCGCATCGTTGCGCCTGTCGTGTTCGGCCTGCACAACCTTGCGCCCGTGTTGCAGTCGTACACGGAGAATTTCCCGAAAGTGGTGCCCGATCTCACGCTGGTCGACCGGCAGGTTGATCTCGTCGAGGAAGGCTTCGACGTCGGCATCGTCGTCACGCGCCAGATGCGTAGCGCGAGCATCGTCACGCGGCGCCTGACCACCGGCTGCATGACCGTGTGTGCGACGCCGAGCTACCTGGAGAAGCACGGCGTGCCGACCCATCCGGAGCATCTCGCCGAGCACCCGAGCCTGAGCCTGCCGACCGAATACTGGGGTGACGAGCGTGTGTTCACGGGGCCGGACGGCGAAGTGCGCGTGCGCCCGACCAACGTGATCGTTGCGAACAACACCGCGATGCTGCGCCAGTTCGCGCTGCTCGGGATGGGTGTCGCGATCCTGCCGAGCTACCTGATCGGCGGCGATATCGCGCGCGGCGCGCTCGTGCGGCTGCTGCCGGATTTCCGGCTGCCGCAGGTCGAGATCAACATCGCTTACCCGAGCCGGCGCCATCTGCCCGCGAAGGTGCGCACGTTCATCGACCACCTCGTCGAGCATTTCAGCCACTCGACCGACGCGACGATGGGCGAGCAGTGGGCCGCGCAGAGTTCGGTGCTCGCGCCGATCGGTGTCGAGACGCGTGCCGAGCAGCCGGAGTCGGCCGACCCGAACCTGTCGCCGCGCCTGCCGCGTTCGCCGCGCACGCGCGTCGCGGCGCCGTCGCCGCTGTAACGGCGCGATGGCCGGGCGGCGCTTGTCGCCGGCACAAAGAAAAACGCGGATCGAGCAATCGATCCGCGTTTTTTATGGCTACCTGCCGGCGTTCGGCATGGCCGGGAGAACCCCGGCCCGTCAGGCCGTCACGAGCCAGTCTTGCGCGCCGTCGTCTTGCGTGCGGCGGTTTTGCGAGCCGGTGCCGGTTTCTCCTCGGCGCCTTCCGTCACGGTTTCGGCGTCCTTCGTCGCCGATTTTGCCGTCTTCTTCGCGGCAGCGGCCTTCGGCTCCTTCTTCTCGAACTCGAAGCCGATCTTGCCGTCCGGCTGCTTCACGAGGAAGGCCTTGAAGTTGCGGCCCGTGCGCGACGACTTGAAGTTCGGCAGCAGATCCGTACGGCCGTCGGCAAGCAGCTTGCCCATCTGCTCGCGCGTGATTTCCTGCTGCAGGATCACCTTGCCCGAGCGGAAGTCGCAGGTCTTCGGGTTGGCCACCGAGTGCTCGCACACGTAGCTCATCCCGTGCTCGAACACACGGCCCTTGCACTTCGGGCACGCGCCGACGGGCTCCTGTGCGGAGAAATCGGGCGCCTCGCCCTCCTCGCCGCCCGTGTCCTGACCGAAGTCGAACTCGAGCTTGTAGTTCTTCGTCTCGTCGTCGAAGGACAGCTTGAGGATCGCCGAGAACGGGCGGCCCATCTTGCTGCGGAAGCCGGACAGCGGGCCGATCGTCTTCTCGCGCAGCAGCTCCTCGACTTCCGCGATCTCGAACTGCCGGCTGCCCGGGATCTTCGAGATCGAGAACTCGCACTTCGTGCATGCGAAGCGGCGGTAGTTTTCCTTCACCTGGCCGCCGCAGTTCGGGCACGGCGTCTCGAGCGTCGCGTAATCGCCGGGGATCGTGTCCGAATCGTATTCCTTCGCGCGCTTCACGATCTGCTGCGTCATGCGGGCGATTTCCTGCATGAACGCTTCGCGCCCGAGGTTGCCGCGCTCCATCTGCGACAGCTTATATTCCCATTCGCCGGTGAGCTCGGGCGCGGTGAGTTCCTTCACGCCGAGCCCGCGCAGCAGTGTCATCAGCTGGAATGCCTTCGCGGTCGGGATCAGTTCGCGGCCTTCGCGCACGAGGTATTTCTCGCCGAGCAGGCCTTCGATGATCGCCGCGCGCGTGGCCGGCGTGCCGAGGCCCTTCGCGGCCATCGCCTCGCGCAGTTCGTCGTCCTCGACGAGCTTGCCCGCGCCTTCCATCGCGGACAGCAGCGTCGCTTCCGAGTAGCGTGCGGGCGGTTTCGTGACGAGCGCGACGGCGGCGATTTCGTCCGTCTTCACCTTCTCGTCCTTCTGCACCGGCACCAAGTTCGCATCCGCGCCTTCGGCGTCGCGGCCGTACACCTGCAGCCAGCCCGGCTCGACGAGCACCTTGCCTTCGGTCTTGAAGTGATGGCCGGCGACTTCGGTGATCCGCGTCGTGACGCGGAATTCGGCGGCCGGGAAGAACACGGCGAGGAAGCGCTTCACGACCATGTCGTACAGCTTCTGCTCCGGCTCGGACAGCGACTTCGGCGCCTGCAGCGTCGGGATGATTGCAAAGTGGTCGCTGATCTTCGAGTTGTCGAAGATCCGCTTGTTCGGCTTCACCCAGCCCTTGTCGAGCACCTGCTTCGCATGCGGCAGGTAGTTGTTGCTCTCCTTGAGCATCTCGAGCGTGGACTGGACCGTCGACAGGTAGTCTTCCGGCAGCGCGCGTGCATCGGTACGCGGGTAGGTCAGCACCTTGTGCTTTTCATACAGTGCCTGCGCGAGGCCGAGCGTGTTCTTCGCGGAGAAGCCGAAGCGGCTGTTCGCTTCGCGCTGCAGGCTCGTCAGGTCGAACAGCAGCGGCGACAGCTGCGTCGACGGCTTCGATTCCTCGGAGACCGTGCCGACCTGGTCGCGACACGCGGCGACGATCGTTTCGGCGGCCGGCAGGCTCCACAGGCGGGAGTCGCGCTTTTCCGGATCGAATTCGTCGCGCTTGAATTTCGGGTCGTACCACTTGCCTTCGTAGAAGCCGCCCGCGCACGCGAATTCGGCCTTCACTTCCCAGTAGTCGCGCGGGACAAAGCGGCGGATTTTCTCTTCGCGTTCGACGACGATCGACAACGTTGGCGTCTGAACGCGGCCAACTGTCGTCAGGAAGAAGCCGCCGCCCTTGCTGTTGAACGCGGTCATCGCGCGGGTGCCGTTGATCCCGACGAGCCAGTCGGCTTCCGAGCGGCAGCGTGCGGCGTCGGCGAGCGGCAGCATGTCCGCGTCGCTGCGCAGGTTCGCGAAGCCGTCGCGGATCGCCTGCGGGGTCATCGACTGCAGCCACAGGCGCTGGACCGGCTGTTTCGCCTTCGCGTGCTGCGCGATCAGGCGGAAAATCAGTTCGCCCTCGCGCCCCGCGTCACATGCGTTGATCAGACGGTCGACGTCCTTGCGCTTCAGCAGCTTGGTGAGCACCTTGAGGCGCGACTCGCTTTTTGCGATCGGGTTCAGGTCGAAATGCGGGGGGATGACGGGCAGATGCGCGAAGCTCCATTTCCCGCGCTTGACCTCGTACTCTTCCGGGGCGGCGATTTCCAGCAGGTGGCCGACAGCGGACGAAAGGACGAAATCGTCGCTTTCGTAATACTCGTCATGCTTGGTAAAGCCGCCCAAAGCGCGTGCGATGTCGTTCGCGACAGAAGGCTTTTCCGCAATGATCAGTGCTTTGGACATGACAGGTGTGTGTTGGTAGACCGGGTTCGCCGGTTGTGGGTCCCTTTTACGACCGCTTTATAGCACACGCCGCAGCGATGGCGGCTCAGCGCGTAAAAAGCGGCCCATCATAGAGGGGGGCCGCAACGGCGGCAAGCGCCCGGCGCGGCGGGGCGCGCAAACGCGCGCAAAACCACCGGGCCGGCTCGCGAATTCAGGCTTCGACGGCCAGGATATTGCGCAATTTCGGTGCGTGCGGCGCACCGGGTACCGCGCTCAGGTCGGACAGCATGCGCTCGACGATCGCCGCATGCGGCAGCACCGTGCCGAAGAAGCGGGCGGTGTGGGTATCTTCGATCAGGATCGTCGGGAAGTTCTCGACGTCGAGATCGTCGAGCTGGTCGGCATGCGTTTCGATGTCGATCCAGGCGAAGCAGGCGTCCGGATGTGCGTCGGCGAGCTGGTCGAAGGCCGTCCGGTAATCGCGGCACGTGCCGCACCACTCGGCGCACAGGCAGGCGACGAGCAACGTGCCGGGATCGGCGAGGCGCTCGGCGATCCGATCCGCATCGGTGTCGAGATTCAGCGCGGGCATGGGTTTCCTTGGGTATCGTCGGCGGCCGGGCCGCCCCTATGCGGGGGAATGTAGCACGCCGTGCATGGGCGGGGTGCGCGCCACGTCAAGCCGTGCGAAGCGTCCGCCGGGAAGGCTGGCGACGCGGCCGGCCAGTTCCAGCGCAAGCAGCGCACGGTGCAGCACGTCGTCAGACAGGCCGCTGTGCTCCGCGAGCCATTCGTAGGTGACAGGGCCGTATCCCAAGGCGGCGAGCACGGCCTGTTCGGACGGGGTGGCGGGCAGCGCTGGCGCCGGCAACGGAGCTTCGTTGCGGGCCGGCGCGGTGGCCGGAACGGCGTCGCCAGTCTGGATAACCGCGGCGGCGGCACGCCGAGCGGCGGCTTCGTCTTCGCGGGGGCCACCGGTATCCGTGCACGGATGCCCGGAACACGCCGCACCGCCCGCCGTGCCGGCTTTCGCTTCGCCCAGCCCGTATTCCTCGAGTACATCGAGCGGCGCCGCCGTGAGTTTCGCGCCGTCGCGGATCAATGCGTGGCAGCCCTGCGCGAGCGGCGCGTGGATCGAGCCCGGCATCGCGAATACGTCGCGCCCCAGTTCGTTCGCGAGCCGCGCGGTGATCAGCGAGCCGGAGCGCGGCGCGGCCTCGACGACGAGCGCGCCGACCGCGAGCGCGGCGATCAGCCGGTTGCGTTGCGGGAAGTGGGCGGCGCGGGCCGGCGTGCCGAGCGGCCATTCCGACACGATCGCGCCGTGCGCGGCGATCTCGTGGGCGAGTGCACGGTGCCGCGCCGGATAGACGAGATCGGCGCCGGTCGCGATCACCGCGACCGTGCCCGACCGGCCGTCGAGCCCGCCACGATGTGCGGCGGCATCGATCCCGAGCGCGAGGCCCGACACGATCGGCAGCCCGGCGTCGGACAGCTCGCGTGCGAAGTGCGTTGCGTCGGCGAGCCCCTGCGGCGTGGCGTGACGACTGCCGACCACGGCGAGACTGCGCGCGTGCAGTAGGTCGAGCCGGCCCTTTACATATAGCAGCAGCGGCGGATCGTGCAGGTCGCGCAGCCGCGGCGGATAGGCCGGATCGTTGAGCGTGACAAGCGCGTTGCCCGGCGCGTCGAGCCACGCGAGCGCGGCGTCGGTGCGCGCGTCGAGATCGCCGCGCTCGCTTGCGCGCACGGCCAGGGCCGCGGCGGCGCTGGTTACGGCGGCGATGGCGTGGTCGGACGCACGCAGCAGCGCGTCCGGCGAGCCGAACGCATCGAGCAGTGCCTGCAGCGCCGCGGGGGCGAGCCCGGGCGCATGCGCGAGCTGCAGCCACGCGCGCACGGCGGAGGTGGTCAGCGCGTGCGGCGACATGAGGCGCCCCTCGAATGCGGTGGCCAGCGGACCGCGTGGCGCCATGATAAAATTTTCATCATCCGAAATACTCGACAGGGCCGCGCGCGCAGGCGCCCGGCCGATTGCAGGAGGCATGATCCGCGGCATTGATTCGCCGCGCGTCCGCCTCATCTTCATTGCATCCCGGCGGCAGCGCCAGCCGGCCGGATGGCCGATGCGGCACGCCGCTCCACCGAATACCGAACGCCATGGCTTTACTCAATATTCTTCATTACCCCGACAAGCGGCTGCACAAGGTCGCGAAGCCCGTCGACAAGGTCGACGACCGGATCCGCAAGCTCGTCGCCGACATGGCCGAGACCATGTATGCGGCGCCGGGCATCGGCCTTGCGGCCACGCAGGTCGACGTGCACGAGCGCGTGATCGTGATCGACGTCTCCGAGGAGAAGAACGAGCTGCGCGCGTTCATCAACCCCGAGATCGTGTGGTCGAGCGATGCAAAGCAGATCTATGAAGAGGGCTGCCTGTCGGTGCCCGGCATCTACGACGAAGTCGAGCGTCCCGACCATGTGCGCGTGCGTGCGCTCAACGAGCAGGGCGAGACTTTCGAGCTCGACTGCGAGGGCCTGCTGGCCGTGTGCGTCCAGCACGAGATGGATCACCTGATGGGGCGCGTATTCGTCGAATACCTGTCGCCGCTCAAGCAGACGCGCATCAAGACGAAGATGAAGAAACTCGAACGCGCGATGTAACGCGCGTTCGCCCAGCCCGACCCCGAACGCTGTCATGACCCATACGTTGCGCGTAGTTTTTGCCGGCACGCCGGAATTCGCCGCGGCTGCCCTCGCCGCGATCCACGAGGCCGGTTTCCCGGTGCCGCTCGTGCTCACCCAGCCCGATCGCCCTGCCGGGCGCGGAATGAAACTGCAGGCGAGCGCGGTGAAGCGCTACGCCGTCGAGCACGGGATGCCCGTCGCGCAACCGCCGTCGCTGCGCCGCGCGGGCAAGTACCCGGCCGAGGCGGCCGACGCGATCGAGCTGCTGCGCTCGACGCCGCATGACGTGATGGTGGTCGCCGCATACGGCCTGCTGCTGCCGCAGGAAGTGCTCGACATTCCGCGCGACGGCTGCATCAACATTCACGCGTCGCTGCTGCCGCGCTGGCGCGGCGCCGCGCCGATCCACCGCGCGATCGAGGCCGGCGACGCCGAGACGGGCGTCACGCTGATGCAGATGGACATCGGCCTCGACACCGGCGCGATGATCGAGGAAGCGCGCGTGACGATCGCGCCCGACGAGACGACCGCTACGCTGCACGACCGGCTCGCCGCCGAAGGCGCGCGACTGATCGTCGACGCGCTCGTGAAGCTCGAGCGCGACGGCGTGCTGCCGGCGACGCCGCAACCGGCCGACGGCGTGACCTATGCGGAAAAGATCGGCAAGCACGAAGCGGCGCTCGACTGGCGCAAGCCGGCCGACGTGCTTGCGCGCCAGGTGCGTGCGTTCGATCCGTTCCCGGGCGGCGTCGCGACGCTCGACGGCGCGGCGATCAAGCTGTGGGCAGCCGAGCCGGTGGCGGCGCGCGGCGACGCGGCGCCCGGCACGATCGTCGAAGCCGCGCCGGAAGGCGTGGTCGTCGCATGCGGCAGCGGTGCGCTGCGCGTCACGCAGTTGCAGAAGCCGGGCGGCAAGCGGCTGCCTGCGCGCGAATTCCTGGCCGGCTCGCCGCTCGCCGCGGGCCAGCGTTTCGCGCTGACCGACGTTGCCTGACGCGACCTGACCGTCATTCGACACGGCCTGCCGGGCGTGCGCAATCGGCCGGATGGCCGAGTCGCGCGGCGCGGCAGGCGCGCGTAGAATTTCCCTGCGCTCCCCGGTTTCGAGGTTTTCATGTTCGGCATCACCCATTTCGGCTTCTTCGTGCTGGCGGTCTTCCTGCTGAACGTCACGCCCGGCCCCGATACGGCCTATATCGTCGGCCGCAGCGTCGCGCAGGGCCGCGGCGCGGGGCTGATGTCGGCGCTCGGCATTTCGGCCGGCTGCTGCGTACACGCGCTCGCCTGCGCCTTCGGCCTGACCGCGCTGCTCGCGGCATCGGCTGCCGCATTCACGGTGATCAAGCTGGTCGGCGCCGCCTACCTGATCTACCTCGGCGTGCGGATGATCATCGCGAAGCAGGCAGCCGGGCCGTCCGGCACGGCGGCCACGCAAGCCGAAAAGCCGCTGCGCCAGCTGTTCATGCAGGGCTTCTGGACCAACGTGCTGAACCCGAAGGTCGTGCTGTTCTTCGTGTCGTTCTTCCCGCAGTTCGTGTCGGCCGACAGCCCGCACAAGGCATGGGCGTTCCTGACCCTCGGCGGCGTGTTCGTCGCGATGAGCACGGTGTGGACCAGTCTCGTCGCGTGGGTCGCGGGCAGTGTCACGGCGCGCTTCTCCGGCAAGCCGGGCGTCAGGAAATGGCTCGACCGCACGGTCGGCAGCGCTTTCGTCGGCCTCGGTCTTCGTCTTGCAACATCGCAACGGTGAGATTGAATTTTTCCGGCAAGACCTTATCTAACAAAACGCTTACAATTTTCCGTCGCGCCCTTTTGATGCGCGGCGGGTCCCCTGACGGATAAGGAGTGGGTATGTTCAATTGGGTCAAAACGGCGATGCTGATGGCCGCGATCACGGCCCTGTTCATCGTGATCGGCGGGATGATCGGCGGTTCGCGGGGCATGACGATCGCGCTGCTGTTCGCGCTCGGCATGAATTTCTTCTCTTACTGGTTCTCGGACAAGATGGTGCTGCGCATGTACAACGCGCAGGAAGTCGACGAGAACACGGCGCCGCAGTTCTACCGGATGGTGCGCGAGCTGGCCACGCGCGCGAACCTGCCGATGCCGCGCGTCTACCTGATCAACGAGGATGCGCCGAACGCGTTCGCGACGGGCCGCAACCCCGAGCACGCGGCGGTCGCCGCGACGACGGGCATCCTGCGCGTGCTGTCGGAGCGCGAGATGCGCGGCGTGATGGCGCACGAGCTCGCACACGTGAAGCACCGCGACATCCTGATCTCGACGATCACCGCGACGATGGCGGGCGCGATCTCGGCCATCGCGAACTTCGCGATGTTCTTCGGCGGGCGCGACGAGAATGGCCGGCCGGCCAACCCGATCGCGGGTATCGCGGTCGCGCTGCTCGCACCGATCGCAGGCGCGTTGATCCAGATGGCGATTTCGCGGGCACGCGAGTTCGAGGCCGACCGGGGCGGCGCGCAGATTTCCGGCGATCCGCAATCGCTCGCGACCGCGCTCGACAAGATCCATCGCTATGCGGCGGGCATCCCGTTCCAGGCGGCCGAGCAGCATCCGGCCACCGCGCAGATGATGATCATGAACCCGCTGCACGGCGGCGGCCTGCAGAACCTGTTCTCGACGCACCCGGCCACCGAGGAGCGCATCGCGCGCCTGATGGAGATGGCGCGTACCGGCCGCTTCGACTGAGCCACGGCACACCGTGCGGCAGTTGCCGCGCGGGGGCCGCCGCACCACCCCGCATGCCCCGCGCTGCGGGGTGTTTCATTTGCACGAGCCGTAAAGGGGCCAAAGGGCCTGCAGCATCGCACGCTACAATGCCCGGTTTGGGATCGCAGGGCCCACGGGCGCCGCGATCCCGCCGTTTGCCGCATTTGCTTGCTGTGCCCGTTTGCCGCGCTTGTTTGCCGAATTTGCTCCGATGACACGAACCCGTTCTACCGCTCCGTCTTCTTCCGGCCGCCCGGCGCGCCTGTCCGCGCTGCATCTCGCGCCCGATTCGCTCGGCTTCGCACTCGACGCGGCCGCGCAGGCGGTCGATGCGGTGCGGCGCGGCACCGCGCTGCCGGCAGCGCTGTCGGCGGTATTCGCGCAGATGCCGTCCGGTGCGCAGGCGCTCGCGCGCGGGGCGACGCAGGACGTCGCCTACCGGACGATGCGCCGCCTCGGCAGTGCGGACTGGTTGATCGGCCGACTCATCAGCAAGGCGCCGCCCGCCTACGTGCACGCGGTGCTCGCCGGTGCGTTCGCGCTGCTGCTCGACCCGGCGGACGAGGCCACGTATCCGGCGTTCACGGTGGTCGACCAGGCCGTGACCGTGATTGGTGCGCGCCGCGAATGCGCGTTCGCGAAGGGGATGGTCAACGCGGTGCTGCGCCGTTTCCTGCGCGAGCGCGACGCGCTCGTCGCGGCGCTGCAGGACGATGTCGTCGCGCGCTGGAACTACCGCGCGTGGTGGGTCGATTCGGTGAAGCGCGCGTGGCCCGACGCATGGCAGGCGATCCTCGCGGCCGGCGAGCGGCAAGGGCCGCTGACGCTGCGCGTGAACGCGCGCCGCGCGAGCGTCGACGCCTATCTCGAGACGTTGCGCGCGAACGGGATCGAAGCGACCGCGATCGGCCGACATGCGGTGCGGCTCGCGTCGGCGCTGCCGGTCGATCGCATTCCGGGGTTTGCCGACGGCGTCGTGTCGGTGCAGGACGCCGGCGCGCAGCTCGCAGCCGAATGGCTCGGTGCGCGCGACGGCATGCGCGTGCTCGACGCATGCGCGGCGCCCGGCGGCAAGACCGGCCATATTCTCGAGCTGGCCGATGCGGAAGTCGTTGCGCTGGAAAGCGATGCCGCGCGCGCGGCACGGATCGGCGAGAACCTCGTGCGGCTGTCGCTCGAAGCGGACGTGCGTGTCGGCGATGCGGGTGCCCCCGACGCGTGGTACGACGGGCGCCCGTTCGACCGCATCCTTGCCGACGTGCCGTGCTCGGCGTCCGGCATCGTGCGCCGGCATCCCGACATTCGCTGGCTGCGCCGCGAGGCCGACATCCCGGCGCTCGTCGCGGAACAGCGCCGCATCCTGTCGGCGTTGTGGCCGCTTGTGAAGCCGGGCGGCGAACTGCTTTACGTGACCTGTTCGGTCTTCCCCGAAGAAGGCGAATGGCAGGCCCGCTGGTTTGAAGCGGCCTGTGAAGATGCGGTACGATTGGACGCCCCGGGCCAGCTGCTGCCGGGCGGAGTGCAGGGAGGGGCGGCCGCCGGCGCACTCGACCAGAACACCGATCACGACGGATTTTTCTACGCGCGGTTTCAGAAACGGTGACGATCAAACACCTTTTTCCACTTCGGCTCGCGGCCGTCCTGATGGTCGCGTTGACGCTGTGCCTGGCCGTCGTCCGGCCGGCGCATGCCGAGTCGATCGCCGTGCAGCGCGCGTCGCTCCAGTCCGACGGAAGCGGCTGGGCGCTCGACGCACGCTTCGATTTCGAGCTGAACCCGAACCTCGAGGATGCCGTCAACAAGGGCATTCCGCTTTATTTCACGACCGACTTCGAGTTGAGCCGTGCGCGCTGGTACTGGTTCGACGAGCAGCCGGTGGCGGTGACGCAGACGATCCGCCTGTCGTTCCAGCCGCTCACGCGCGAGTATCGCGTGTCGACGGGGGGCCTGCAGCTCGGCTTCCCGTCGCTGAAGGACGCGCTTGCGGTCGTCAGGCACATCACGTCGTGGCACGTGATCGACCGCAACCAGGTGCGCGCCGGTGAAACCTACACGGCATCGGTGCGGATGCAGCTCGACACGGCGCTGATGCCGAAGCCGTTCCAGGTCGATGCCGTGAACAACCGCGACTGGACGCTCGGGTCGGACTGGAAGCGCTTCAACTTCACGGTGACCGAACGTGCTAAATAAAGTGCGCCGCGCGGCCAGCGGGAAGAGCCTCCTCATTCGCGTGATCGTCTCGACCGTCGCGCTCACCGCGCTGCTGCTGCTCGTGCTGCTCGCGGCCGCAAGCGCGAATACCGAATTCTTCGACCGCTACTACTCGTGGCTGTACGCGACGAACATCGTCGTCGCGCTCGTGTTCCTGCTCGTGGTGCTCGGGCTGATCGGGATGATCGTCGTGCGCCTGAGGAAGGGCAAGTTCGGCACGCGGCTGCTCGCGAAGCTCGCGGTGTTCTTCGCACTCGTCGGCGTGGTGCCGGGCGGGATCATCTACATCGTGTCGTACCAGTTCGTGTCGCGCAGCATCGAGTCGTGGTTCGACGTGAACGTCGAGACGGCGCTGACGGCCGGCCTGAACCTCGGCCGCGGGATGCTCGATGCTTCGCTGTCCGATCTGCAGACGAAGGCGCGGCTGATGTCCGACCAGCTCGCGAGCGTCGATGCGAACACGAACGGCACGACGCTCACGCTGCTGCGGCTGCGCGACCAGTTCGGCGTGCAGGACGCGACGATCGTCGAGCCGAGCCGCGCCGGCTCGGGGGCGGCCCCCGACCTGCACATCGTCGCGCAGGCGTCGGGCAATTTCGCGGCGCTGATTCCGGACGACCTGCCGACGCCGCTGATGCTGAACCAGGCCCGCGAACACGGTGCGTACGCGGCGATCGAGGGCGAAGTCGACGGCGACCCGCGCGCGCATGGCGCGAAGGGCGCGCTGCGGTTGCGCGTGGTGCGGCCGATCCCCGATGCGTCGACGTCGCTGCTGCAGCCGGCGGAACGCTTCCTGCAGCTCACGCAGCCGGTGCCGCCGACGCTTGCCCACAACGCGGATGCCGTGCAGCGCGCGTATCGCGAGTACCAGGAAAAGTCGCTCGGCCGCACGGGGCTGCGCAAGATGTATATCGGCACGCTGACACTTGCGCTGTTCCTCGCAACCTTCATCGCGATGATGCTCGCGCTCGCGCTCGGCCAGCAGCTCGCGCGGCCGCTGTTCCTGCTCGCGCAAGGCACGAAGGAGATCACCGAAGGCGACTACACGCCGAAGCGCGAGATCAAGACGCGAGACGAGCTCGGTTTCCTCACGCAGTCGTTCAACGCGATGACGCGCCAGTTGTCCGAGGCGCGGCTCGCGGTCGAGAAGAACCGCATCGCGCTCGAGCATTCGAAGACGTATCTCGAGAGCATCCTCGCGAACCTGACGGCCGGCGTGTTCGTGCTCGACCGCCAGTTCCGGCTGACGACCGCCAATCGCGGCGCCGAGCGGATCTTCCGGCAGCCGTTCAACGCGCTGATCGGCACGACGCTCGACCGGATCGGCGTGGCCGCCGGGTTCGGCGCGATGGTGCGCAAGGCGTTCGCCGATCGCGAAGCGGCGTCCGACGGCGCCAGCGGCGATCGCGGCCACTGGCAGCAGCAGTTCGCGATCGAGGTACCGGGCGAAGCCGATCCGTTGACGTTGCTCGTGCGCGGCACGCGCCTCGTGTCGACGGTCGAGGGGCAGGCCGACGATCCGCAGACGTCCGGTTACGTCGTGGTGTTCGACGACATCTCCGATGTGATTTCCGCGCAGCGCTCGGTCGCGTGGGGCGAAGTTGCGCGCCGGCTCGCGCACGAGATCAAGAATCCGCTGACGCCGATTCAGCTGTCGGCGGAACGGCTGCAGATGAAGCTTTCCGACAAGCTCGCACCGCCCGATGCCGACGTGCTCAAGCGCGGTGCGACGATGATCGTCAACCAGGTGGCCGCGATGAAGCGGATGGTCGACGATTTCCGCGAGTACGCGCGCACGCCGCCGGCGGTGCTCTCGAACCTGCAGTTGAACGAACTGGCGAGCGAGGTGCTCGGGCTGTACGGTGTGGGCGAAGGCAAGAGCGCGATCGTCGCCGAGCTCGCGCCGTCGCTGCCGGTGATACGCGGTGATGCGACGCAACTGCGCCAGGTGATTCACAACCTGCTGCAGAATGCGCAGGATTCGGTCGCGGAGTCGGCGCATCCGCGTGTGTTGATCGAAACCAAGACAGTAGAATATGGCGATCCCGACGCCGAGGGCAAAACGCGCGTCGCGGTACGTCTTACCGTGTCCGACAACGGGCCCGGTTTTCCGGCGCGCATCCTGACTCGCGCGTTCGAGCCTTATGTCACGACGAAGGCGAAGGGCACGGGTCTGGGGTTGGCCACGGTCAAGAAGATCGTCGATGAGCACGGTGCGCGGATCGATCTGCGCAACCGGATGCACGGCGAGACCGTCGAGGGTGCGCAGGTGTCGATCCTGTTCCTGCAGATGGCGAGCGATGCGCCAGGCGCCGAATCGGGCGTGCAGGACGGGGCGGCCCCCGCCAAGACAAAAGCAAGTGAGCAGACAAAGGCAGCGTAAATGGCAACCATCCTGGTGGTAGATGATGAAATGGGCATCCGGGAATTGCTCTCGGAGATCCTCAGCGATGAAGGACACGTCGTCGAGGCGGCGGAGAACGCGCAGGCCGCGCGGGAATACCGGTTGAATCAGGCGCCCGATCTCGTGCTGCTCGATATCTGGATGCCCGATACCGACGGCGTGACGTTGCTCAAGGAGTGGGCGGCGCAGGGGCTGCTGACGATGCCCGTGATCATGATGTCCGGGCACGCGACGATCGATACGGCCGTCGAGGCAACGAAGATCGGCGCGCTCGATTTCCTCGAGAAGCCCATCGCGCTGCAGAAGCTGCTGAAGTCCGTCGAGCACGGTCTCGCACGCGGTGCGGCGCCGGTGTCCGCGAACGCGGCGGCGAAGGCCGGCGCAGGGCAGGCGGCGGGGCCCGCGGCGGTTGCGTCCGCAGCTGCGCTGCCGACGCTCGGCGACGACATGGCTTCGGCACTCGGCCTCGCGGGCCAGACAGCCGCGATCCCGTTCGACATCCCGTTGCGCGAAGCGCGCGATGCGTTCGAGCGCGCGTACTTCGAATATCACCTCGCGCGCGAAAACGGCAGCATGACGCGCGTCGCGGAGAAGACGGGCCTCGAGCGCACGCACCTGTATCGCAAGCTCAAGCAGCTCGGTGTCGAGCTCGGCAAGAAGCCGTCCGAAGGCGCCGTATAAAATATTTTGCGAAAGTACTTGATCAAGTAACGAAGGGTGGATATACTTTCTCTTCTTCGTTGGCCCGGTAGCTCAGTTGGTAGAGCAGCGGATTGAAAATCCGCGTGTCGTTGGTTCGATTCCGACCCAGGCCACCAGAATTTTAAAACCCCGAGAATCGGAAGATTCTTGGGGTTTTTCGTTTGTGGTGGGGTTTGCGTGACGAGTGGCGTGGGATGGCGTGCCCGGCAGTGTTCATGAGGGCATGATAAAATCCGTGTCCGCTCAATAACTTAGCGCATCGCTTCATGCGCACGGCAGGCTGCCAGCGTGGCGCCGCCGTGGCGCGCGGCAACGATGCCGCGCGATGGGCGGTATAAGCGCTCCGCCGCGTTCGCGGCCGATTGCGCTGCCTATACTGGTCGAGCCGGCCCAGGCCGGCACGCGTCGGGCCGCCCGGCGGCAGCCGGCCCCGGCGCGCAGCGCGACGCGAGCCTACACATTCACGGAGTATCACGGTGATTCGGACAGACGCTAAAGACGGCGCGCTCGTGTTGTTTTCCGGCGGGCAGGACTCGGCCACGTGCGTGGCATGGGCCCTCGAACGCTACCAGACGGTCGAGACGCTCGGCTTCGATTACGGCCAGCGCCACCGCGTCGAGCTCGAATGTCGCGAAGGCGTGCGCGAAGCGCTGAAGCGTGACTTTCCCGCCTGGTCGGACCGGCTCGGCGACGATCACATGATCGACCTGTCGGTGCTCGGCGCGATCAGCGATACCGCGATGACGCGCACGATCGAGATCGAGACGGCGGCGAACGGCCTGCCGAACACGTTCGTGCCGGGCCGCAACCTGATGTTCATGACGATCGCCGCGGCGATCGCCTATCGCCGCGGGCTGCGCGTGCTGGTCGGCGGGATGTGCGAGACGGATTTCTCGGGCTATCCCGACTGCCGCGACGACACGATGAAGGCGCTGCAGGTCGCGCTGAACCTCGGGATGGATACGCGCGTCGTGCTCGAGACGCCGCTGATGTGGCTCGACAAGGCACAGACGTGGCAGCTCGCCGAACAGCTCGGCGGCGAAGCGCTCGTCGAACTGATCCGCGTCGAGACGCACACGTGCTACGTGGGCGAGCGCGCGGAACTGCACGATTGGGGCTTCGGCTGCGGCGAATGCCCGGCCTGCAAGCTGCGCAAGCGCGGCTACGAGGCCTACCTGAAGGGCGAGCGGGTGACCGAAGCGCCGCTGTGACGCGGGTGTGCGGGCAGCGCTGGATGGATAACGGATTCTGATCGACAACGAGTGGCGCGAGCCGGACGAAGCACGATGACTTACGCGGTCAAGGAAATTTTCTACACGTTGCAGGGCGAGGGCGCGAACGCGGGCCGGCCGGCCGTGTTCTGCCGGTTCGCCGGCTGCAACCTGTGGTCGGGCCGCGAAGAGGATCGTGCGGAGGCCGTGTGCCGCTTCTGCGATACCGACTTCGTCGGCACCGACGGCGAGAACGGCGGCAAGTTCAAGGATGCCGAAGCGCTCGTCGCGACGATCGCCGGCCTGTGGCCGGAGGGCGAGGCGCACCGCTTCGTCGTCTGCACGGGCGGCGAGCCGATGCTGCAGCTCGACCAGCCGCTCGTCGACGCGCTGCACGCGGCCGGCTTCGAGATCGCGATCGAGACCAACGGCTCGCTGCCGGTGCTCGAATCGATCGACTGGATCTGCGTGAGCCCGAAGGCCGACGCGCCGCTCGTCGTCACGAAAGGCAATGAGCTGAAGGTCGTGATCCCGCAGGACAACCAGCGGCTGGCCGACTACGCGAAGCTCGACTTCGAGTATTACCTCGTCCAGCCGATGGACGGCCCGTCGCGCGACCTCAATACGAAGCTCGCGATCGACTGGTGCAAGCGCCATCCGCAGTGGCGGCTGTCGATGCAGACCCACAAATATCTGAACATTCCCTGAGCCCCGGCTTTTGACATCGTGCTGATTACCCGAAAACTCGAATTCGACGCGGGCCACCGCATTCCCGATCACCGCAGCCAGTGCCGGAACCTGCACGGCCATCGCTATGTGCTCGAAGTCACGCTGCGCGGCGATCTCGTCGATACCGAGGGGGCGCCCGACCGCGGCATGGTGATGGATTTCGCCGACGTGAAGGCACTCGCGATGGAGCACCTGGTCGGCAAGTGGGATCACGCGTTCCTGGTCTATGCGCGCGACGAGGTCGTACGCTCGTTCCTCGAGCAGATGGCCGATCACAAGACCGTCGTGATCGACCGGATCCCGACCGTCGAGAACCTCGCGGCGATCGCGTTCGACATCCTCGCGAACGTGTACGACGCGCACTACGGCGTGAACCTGCGGCTCGAGCGCGTGCGCCTGTACGAAACGCCGAACTGCTGGGCTGACGTCGAGCGTCAGCCCGGCCGCTGATCCCGCCTTCCCGGCAGCCCCGCCAGCCCCGCCAGCCCCGCCAGCCCGCGCGGGCTGCCTGACGCCGCACCCTGCGGCCTCGTCCCGCCCGGCTCCCCGTCCGTTTCCACATTCCGCGTAACGCCGCGCTATGATCGTTGCGTGGCGCCGAAAAGCGCAGCCGTGCGCGGGTCGTGCGGCCGGCGCTGTCAGATCGGCCGCCCACGACCGACCAACGTTCCAGGGCCCGGTCCCGGCGCCGCCGTGCTTCGCTGCCCGGCGTGTCGCTCCGCTTTGCCCGTTGCTTGTCCCGTTCGATTGCCGTTCCGTCCCGGAGGCCGTATCGATGAGCACGCTCACCAATTCCCTCAAACAACGCCTGCGCGACGGCGACGAGCCGCTGTACGGCCTGTGGCTGTCGCTCGGCAGCGACTCGGCCGCGGAAGCGCTCGCGCATGCCGGCTACGACTGGCTTTGCATCGACATGGAGCACGCGCCGAACGACAGCCGCGATGTTGCATCGCAGTTGCGCGCGATTGCAGCCGCCCATCTGCCGAGCGAGCCCGTCGTGCGCGTGCCGGCGCGTGAGCCGTGGCTCGTGAAGCGCGCGCTCGATGCGGGCGCGCGCACGCTGATGTTTCCGGGTATCGAGACACCGGACGACGCCGCGCACGCGGTGCGGCTCACGCGCTATCCGTCGCCGGATTCGCCGGACGGGCTGCGCGGCGTCGCGGGCATGGTGCGCGCGGCGGCGTTCGGCATGCGCCGCGATTACGTGCAGACGGCGAACGCGCAGGTCGCGGTGATCGTGCAGATCGAATCGGCCCGCGGCGTCGATGAAGTCGAGCGGATTGCGGCGCTGCCCGGTATCGATTGCCTGTTCGTCGGCCCGGCCGATCTCGCGGCGAGTCTCGGGCATCTCGGCGATATCCGTCACCCGGACGTCGAAACCGCGATGGCGCGCGTGCTCGCGGCCGGCAGGCAGGCCGGCGTCGCGGTCGGCATCTTCGCGGGCGATACGGCGGCCGCGCGCCAGTATCGCGAGGCCGGCTACCGGATGATCACGGTGTCGGCCGACGTCAGCTGGCTGTTGCGCGCAACGCGGCAGGCGCTGCAGGAGGTACGGTCATGAACGATGGCGACGGCGCGTACCGTGGGCGCGCGCAGGGTGGGATCGGGGTACGCGGGCAGGTCGGCGCGCTGCTCGGCCTGTGGACCGTATGTATCGCGGTGGCCGCGCAGGGTGCGCCGCAAGCGAAGCCCGATCCGTCGCACGAGACGCAATCGGCGGTCGCCGACTACAACGCCGGCGACTATCGCGCGGCGCTGGTGCAGTTCCACGACGCGGCCGAACGCGGCGACCGTCTCGCGCAATTCAACTACGCGATGATGCTGCTGACCGGCGAAGGCGTGACGGCGAACGTCGACGAAGGGCTGCGCTGGTTGAAGCGCGCGGCCGATGCGAACATGTCGCATGCGCAGTATGTGTATGGCCGGATGTTCGACGACGGCGAGTTCGTCACGCGCGATCCGGCCGAGGCGCATCGCTGGTTCCTGCGGGCGGCGAAGCAGGGGCACGTGCAGGCCGAGCTGTCGCTCGCGAACCAGTTCCTCGACGGGCGCGGTACGCCGCGCGACAACCGGCAGGCGTTTGCGTGGTACAAGCAGGCGGCCGACGCGGGCGAGCCGACCGCGCAGTACGTGACCGCGTCGTTCTACGAGCGCGGTGGCGACGGCGTCGCGCAGAACCTCAACATCGCGCGGGCGTATTACGCGGCGGCGGCCGCGCAGGGCGACGAGACGGCCGGGCTGAAATTCAAGGAGCTGAGTGCGCGGCTGAAGGCGCAGGGGCCGGCATCGGGAGCCGGCGCGGAGCCGGGCGGGGCGCACGCGCCGCCGCCGTGAGCGGGGCGGGCGCCGGGCGGCACTGCGTGGCCGCGTTTGTCGTCCGCGGTCGAAAAAAAACGGCGCCGAAGCGCCGTTTTTCTTGATGCGGTGCGTGCTGCACGGTCAGCTCTTCATCAACCGCCGCTGTCGCCCGACGCTCATGATCATCCCGATCGCGATGCCGAGCGTCGTGAGGGCGGTGCCGCCATAACTCATGAACGGCAGCGGCACGCCGACGACCGGCAGCACGCCGCTCACCATCCCGATGTTGACGAACGCATAGACGAAGAACGCGAGCGTGAGCGAGCCCGCGAGCAGGCGGCCGAACAGCGTCGCACCCTGCGCGGCGATATAGAGCCCGCGCGCGATCAGCGCCATGTACAGCGTCAGCAGCACGAGCCCGCCGACGAGCCCCCATTCCTCGGAGAACACCGCGAAGATGAAGTCGGTGTGCTTCTCCGGAATGAATTCGAGGTGCGCCTGCGTGCCTTTCAGGTAGCCCTTGCCGAGCACGCCGCCCGAGCCGATCGCGATCACGGCCTGGATCGTGTGGAAGCCCTTGCCGAGCGGGTCGGAAGTCGGGTCGAGCAGCGTGCACACGCGGTGCTTCTGGTAATCGTGCATCAGCGGCCACTGCACTTCGGGCTGGCAGATGCGCTCTTCGAACACGGCGATCGAGCCGACCGCGATCACGCCCGCGACGAGCACCGGCACGATCAGCTTGAACGACAGGCCGGCGAGGTAGATCACGAAGAAGCCGGCCGCGAACACGAGCAGGCCCGTGCCGAGGTCGGGCTGCTTCGCGATCAGCCCGACCGGCACCAGCAGGATCCCGAACGCGGCGATGAAGTCGTACCAGCGCAGCCCGCCTTCGCGGCGCTGGTAGTACCACGCGAGCATCAGCGGTGTCGCGATCTTGAGGATTTCCGACGGCTGGATCACGACGCCGACGTTCAGCCAGCGCTTCGCGCCCTTCTTGGTCATCCCGAACAGCGCGACCGCGACCAATAGCGCGACCCCGAACGTGTAGAGCGGGACCGCGAAGCGCATCAGCGTCGTGGGCGGGATGTTGGCGATCACCCACATCAGCACGAACGTCAGCAGGATGTTGCGCAACTGGTCCTCGACCCGGCCCGGCATGTCGATCGCCGCGCTGTACAGCGTGACGATGCCGACGCACAGCAGCAGGAACACGATGAGGGCGAGCGGGCGGTCGAAGCCCGCGAACATCTGCTTGATCTTGTCGAGCCAGGCGCGCTTGTCGAATTGCATGCCTTTCTCCGTTAATGAGCGGTGCCGGCGTCCGCCGCTTTCGCGGGGGCCGTTGCACGGTGATTGTCGTCGCGCGGCGTGGCGACGAGCGGCTGCGCATCGCTGGCGGGCCGGCGTGGCCGGTGCGGGCGCCGGATCGGCGGCAGGCTCGCGGCCCTCGGCGCAGCGGCACTGGCCGGCGGGGCAGCGCTCGCGGCGGCGGCAGCCGACGCTTCGGAAGCGGCCGCGGCCGATGCCGCTTCCGCAGCGCTGGCCGCGGTCGGCACGACCGGCTGCGGCAGCGCGGTGAAGCCGGCCGCGACGGCAGCGGGCTTGTTCGCGTCGCCGATCACCGGCGCGTTGACGGGTTCGGTCGCCGACGCCGCGGCAGCCACGGCCGCGGCTTCGTTCTGCGGGTTCTGGCGGTCGACGAGGTAGAAGTCGAGCACGCGGCGCGCGATCGGGCCGGCGGCCTGCGCACCCCAGCCACCGTTCTCGACGACCAGCGCGACGGCGATCTGCGGATGGTCGACCGGCGCGTACGCGATGAACAGCGCGTGGTCGCGCAGGTGCTCGGCGAGCAGGTGGCCCTTGTAGTTGGAGCCTTGCAGCGAGAACACCTGCGCGGTACCGGTCTTGCCGGCGGCGAGGTACGGCGCGCCGCGGAACACCTTGTACGCGGTGCCGGACGGGTTCTCGATCACGTTCTCCATCCCGCGCTTCACGACGTCGATGTCGGCCTGCTTGAGCGGGATCGTTTCGCTTTCCTTCGGCACGGTCAGGCGGCGCCCGCGCGTGATCGGATCTTCGACTTCCTTCACGAGGTGAGGCTTCATCACGACGCCGTTGTTCGCAAGCGTCGCGGTCGCGTGCGCGAGCTGCAGGATCGTGAAGGAGTTGTAGCCCTGGCCGATCCCGAGGCTGATCGTCTCGCCGTCGAACCACTTCTGCTGTGCGGCCTTCTTGAACGCCTTCTTCTTCCAGTCGGTCGACGGCAGGATCCCGCGCGCCTCGCCCTGGATGTCGATCCCGGTGATCTGGCCGAAGCCGAACGGCTTCATGAAATTCGCGATCGAGTTCACGCCGAGGTCGCGCGCGAGCATGTAGAAGTAGGTGTCGTTCGACACCATGATCGCCTTGTTCATGTCCACCCAGCCCTGGCCCGAGCGCACGTCGTTGCGGAACGTGTGGCCGCCGAACGTGAAGTAGCCGGGATCCTGGAAGCCCCAGCCCGGCGTGCGCTTGCCGAGCGTCAGGCCGGCGAGCGCCATGAACGGCTTGTACGTCGAGCCGGGCGGGTAGGTGCCGTGCAGCGGGCGGTTCAGGAGCGGCTTGTCGGTCGAGTTGTTCAGCTCGTCCCAAGTCTGCTGGTCGATGCCGTCGACGAACGAGTTCGGGTCGAAGCTCGGCGACGACACGAACGCGAGCACGTCGCCCGTCTTCGGCTCGATCGCGACCAGCGCGCCGCGCTTGCCGGCGAACGCCTGCTCGGCCACCTGCTGCAGCCCGATGTCGAGCGACAGCACGAGGTTGTTGCCGGGCGTCGCCTGCGTGCGCGACAGCGTGCGCACCGGCCGGCCGCCGGCCGTCACCTCGACTTCCTCGAAGCCCGTGAGGCCATGCAGCTCGGTCTCGTAGCTCTGCTCGACACCGATCTTGCCGATGTAGTCGGTGCCCTTGTAGTTGTTTGCGTCGCGGCGCGGATCGTAGTTTTCCTGATCGCTGTCGTTGTCGTCGCTCATCGCGTCGATGCGATCCTGGTCGCGCTTCGAGATCCGGCCGATGTAGCCGATCACGTGCGCGGCCGTCGTGCCGAGCGGATATTGCCGGAACAGCCGCGCGCGCACGTCGACGCCGGGGAAGCGGAAGCGCTGCGCGGTGAAGCGCGCGACTTCGGCGTCGGTGAGGCGGGTGCGGATCGGCAGGCTCTCGAAGTTCTTCGAGTCTTCCTGCAGCTTCTTGAAGCGGCGGCGGTCGCGCGCGTCGATCGGGATGATCTCGGACAGCTTGTCGATCGTGTTGTCGAGCGTGTCGTCGAGCTTCGACGGCGTGATCTCGAGCGTATAGGCCGAATAGTTCTTCGCGAGGATCACGCCGTTGCGGTCGGTGATGATCCCGCGGTTCGGCACGATCGGCGCGACGGAGATGCGGTTTTCCTCGGCCTGCAGCGCGTATTTGCCGTGCTGCATCAACTGCAGGTAGAAGAAGCGGCTCGCGAGCAGCCCGAAGCAGACGAACACGAACACGCCCGCCGCCGCGACGCGCAGGCGGAACTTCGAGAGCTGCTGTTGAGTGTCGTTGAATTCGGTCATGCGGTTAGGAGCGATCTGGCCCGCACGGCGCCGTGCGGGCGCGGGCGAGGTGCCGCCCCGGAGCGCGGCGCTCGGCGGGCGTGGAGGCGGCGGGTATTCAAGGCAGGCCCCTGGCTCAGATGGGGCGCGTATCGTCCGGATCGACCGGGCGGCGTTGCGGCATCAGCAGCAGGTGGCTCGCGATCGGCCACAGCGCGGCTTCGACGAAGCCGTCGACCAGGTAGCGCCAGCCCGGGAACGCTGCGCCCATCACGAGGCGGATCACGAACGGGACGAGCTGCGCGACGACCAGCAGCGGCGTGACGTACAGCACTTGCACGCCGATCGGCATCCACAGCACGCGGCGGTGGATCGTGATCGCGCCGTACGACAGCAGCGTATAGGCGAGCGCATGCTCGCCGAGCAGCCCCGCGTCATGCACGTCCATCAGGATGCCGAGCGCGAACGCGACGCCCATCCCGACCTTGCGCGGCTGGTGGATGTTCCAGAACAGCAGCACGAGCGCGACGAAGTCGGGCACGCCGGGCAGGCGGCCCCACGGCATCAGGTTCAGCAGGAACGCGGCGGCGAGGCTGAAGACGATGAAGTACGGATTGACCGGCTGCAGGATGTATTGCGGGCGATTCATCGCGGGGCTCCTGATTGCCCGGCCGCGGGCTTCGCGGGCGTGGCGGCGGGCTTGGCCGGAGCGGCCGGTGCCGCAGGCGCGGGCTTCGCGCCGGGCTGGGCCGCGGCGGCCGGCTTCGCGTTCGCGTCAGCCTTGTCGGCCTTCTCGCTCTTCTCGCCCTTGGCGGCGGCTTTCGCGCCCTTCTTGCCCTTCGCGTTCTTGTCGGCGGCCGGATCGGGCTCGACCGGGCGCGGCGGGATGTCGTTCTGGTAATGCAGCACGAGCATCTGGCGCGCGCCGCGCACGGCGGCGATCGGCGCGCACGTCACGCGCGCGAACGCCGTGTCGGCGAGCTTGTCGACGCGCACGACCTTCGCGACCGGCAGGCCGGGCGGATAGACGCCGTCGAGGCCGCTCGTGACGAGTTCGTCGCCGACGACGAGATCCGCGCTGGTCGGCACGAAGCGCAGGTCGAGCGAATCGCCCTTCGGCGTACCGTAGATCACGCTGCGCAGGCCGGTGCGCAGCACCTGCACGGGAATCGCGAGATCGCGGTCGGTGACCAGCGTGACTTCGGACTGCAGCGGGAATACGCGCGTGACCTGGCCGACTACGCCGTTCTCGCTGACGACGGGCGAGCCGTTCTGGATGCCCTGCTGCGAACCCTGGCCGATCACGATCTTCTGCGTGAACGGGTCGCTCGTGTCGTACTGGATCTCGGCCGGCGTCGATTGCGTCGCGATGTGCTGGCGCAGCTCGAGCACCGCGCGCAGGTGCGCGTTCTCCTGCGTGAGCACGGCGGCCTGGTTGGCTTGCGTGGACAGTTGCAGGTTGCGCTTGCGGAGGTCGTCGTTCTCGTGGCGCAGCGACGCGCCGGTGACGGCGATGTCGGCCGCGCCCATGAACAGGTCGCGCGGCACGAGCGCGGCGCGCTGCAGCGGATAGAGCACGGTGCCGAGCACGCCGCGGACGATTTCGAGCGTGCTGAAGCGCGCGTCCGAGACGAGGAGCGCGATGGCGAGGGCAACGAAGAAGATGAGCCGCGCGAGCGCGGGCGGACCTTGCTTGAAGAGGGGCGGCGGACTGTATTCCATGGTCGGCGCCGGGCGCGAATGATCGGTTAAATGATGCTCAGACGCGCAAACGGCGCGGCGGTTCGTTCTAAACGAGCGAGCCGGCCACGCCGCGGTTGCGTCATGTCAGGGAACTGCCTGGACGATCACTCGTACGAGAAGATGCTGCCCAGCTTGTCCATGCGCTCGAGCGCCATGCCCGAACCACGCACGACGCAGGTGAGCGGATCTTCCGCGACGAGCACCGGCAGGCCCGTTTCTTCCGCCAGCAGGCGATCGAGGTCGCGCAGCAGTGCGCCGCCGCCCGTCAGCATCATCCCGCGTTCGGCGATGTCGGCGCCGAGTTCCGGCGGCGTCTGTTCGAGCGCGATCTTCACCGACGACACGATCTGGTTCAGCGGATCGGTCAGCGCTTCGAGGATTTCGTTGCTGGAGATCGTGAAGCTGCGCGGAATGCCTTCCGACAGGTTGCGGCCCTTCACTTCCATTTCCTTGACTTCGGAGCCCGGGAACGCGGAGCCGATTTCCTTCTTGATCGCCTCGGCGGTCTGCTCGCCGATCAGCATCCCGTAGTTGCGGCGGATGTAGTTGACGATCGCCTCGTCGAACTTGTCGCCGCCGACGCGCACCGAACCCTTGTACACGATGCCGCCGAGCGAGATCACGCCGACTTCCGTCGTGCCGCCGCCGATGTCGACGACCATCGAGCCGGTGGCTTCCGACACCGGCAGGCCCGCGCCGATCGCAGCGGCCATCGGCTCTTCGATCAGGTAGACCTGCGATGCGCCGGCGCCGTGCGCGGCTTCCTTGATCGCGCGGCGCTCGACCTGGGTCGAGCCGCACGGCACGCAGATGATGATGCGCGGCGACGGCGAGAACATGCGCGACTCGTGAGCCGTCTTGATGAACTGCTTGATCATCTGCTCGGTGACGGTGAAGTCGGCGATCACGCCGTCCTTCATCGGGCGGATCGCCTCGATGTTGCCCGGCACCTTGCCAAGCATCTGCTTGGCTTCCTTGCCGACTGCCTGGATCGTCTTCTTGCCGTTGGGGCCGCCTTCCTGGCGGATCGACACGACGGAGGGCTCATCGAGCACGATGCCCTTGCCGCGCATGTAGATCAGGGTGTTTGCGGTGCCGAGGTCGATCGCAAGATCGTTGGAGAAGTAGCTGCGCAAAAAACCGAACATTCAGAATCCTGTTTCGCTCTGGGCCGGCCCTGCATAGCGAGCGCTGAGGGCGGCAGCGGAAAAAATAACAGCCTCGGGAAGCGTGGCGGAAGCGGCCGCCGCGGCGCACGAAGCTGCGAGTGATGTCTACCGGGGATCGCACGAAGCACGCACGGCTCGCCGAAGCGGGGCGAAACGGTGCGGGAAAAGGCTGCCGGGTTTGGGTCGAACGCGTAATGATACCTTATAATTTCACGGTATTTGAATCGAAACGGGCGGTATTTTTGCCGCTTCGGCCCCGATTTTTGAGGGTGGGATCGCACCCTCCAACCCCCCGCCGCAGTGCTGCTTTTGATGCGCTGCGCAGCCTTGTTTTTCCGGTGATCGCATGGCCCTGACCCTGACCGATGTGAAACGCATCGCGCACCTGGCGCGACTCGAAATGGCCGACGCCGACGCCGAGCACATGCTCGGCCAGCTCAATGAACTCTTCGGCCTCGTCGAGCAGATGCAGGCGGTCGACACCGCCGGCATCGCGCCGCTCGCCCACCCGATCGAACAGATCCAGGAAGTCGCGCAGCGCCTGCGCGACGACGCCGTGACGGAAGTCGTCAATCGCGACGACAACCAGCGTCCGGCGCCGGCCGTCCAGGACGGACTCTATCTCGTGCCGAAGGTGATCGAGTAAGCATTCGATGACAAGCGCGCCGCCGCCTCTGCGCCGCGCGCCACCCAGAATTCCCAGGAAAACCACTCAATGCACGCAAAAAGCCTGACCGAACTGCGCGCCGCGCTCGCTGCCAAGGAATGCTCGGCCGTCGAGCTCGCGCAGCTCTACCTGAAACGGATCGAAGCCGCGCGCGACCTGAACGCATTCGTCCACGTCGACGCCGATCTCACCCTCGCGCAGGCGAAAGCTGCCGACGCGGAGCTCGCGCGCGGCGCGGGCGGCGCGCTCACCGGCCTGCCGATCGCGCACAAGGATGTCTTCGTCACGCGCGGCTGGCGCTCGACCGCCGGCTCGAAGATGCTCGCGAATTACGAGAGCCCGTTCGACGCGACCGTCGTCGCCCGCCTGCAGGCGGCCGGCATGGTCACGCTCGGCAAGACCAACATGGACGAGTTCGCGATGGGCTCGTCCAACGAGAATTCGGCGTTCGGCGCGGTGAAGAACCCGTGGGACACGAACGCGGTGCCGGGCGGCAGCTCGGGCGGCAGCTCGGCCGCGGTGGCCGCGCGCATCGCGCCGGCCGCGACCGGCACCGACACCGGCGGCTCGATCCGCCAGCCCGCGTCGTTCGCGGGCGTCACCGGCATCAAGCCGACCTACGGCCGCGTGTCGCGCTACGGGATGATCGCGTTCGCGTCGTCGCTCGACCAGGGCGGCCCGATGGCGCAGAGCGCGTCCGACTGCGCGCTGCTGCTGAACGGGATGGCCGGCTTCGACGAGCGCGACTCGACGAGCCTCGAGCGTGACGACGAGGATTTCACGCGCCACCTCGGCCAGCCCTGGGCGGCCGGCAACGACGCGGGCAAGCCGCTCGCCGGCCTGCGTATCGGCCTGCCGAACGAGTATTTCGGCGACGGCCTCGCCGACGACGTGCGCGCGGCGATCGACGCGGCACTGAAGCAATATGAAGCGCTCGGCGCGACGCTCGTGTCGGTGTCGCTGCCGAAGACGGAACTGTCGATTCCCGTGTACTACGTGATCGCGCCGGCCGAAGCCTCGTCGAACCTGTCGCGCTTCGACGGCGTGCGCTTCGGCCACCGCGCCGCGCAGTACGGCGACCTGCTCGACATGTACAAGAAGTCGCGCGCGGAAGGCTTTGGCCCCGAGGTGAAGCGCCGGATCCTGGTCGGCGCGTACGTGCTGTCGCACGGCTACTACGACGCGTACTACCTGCAGGCGCAGAAGATCCGCCGCATCATCGCGAACGATTTCCAGGAAGCGTTCAAGTCCTGCGACGTGATCATGGGCCCGGCGTCGCCGACGGTTGCATGGGATCTCGGCTCGAAGGGCGACGATCCGGTGCAGATGTATCTCGCGGATATCTATACGCTGTCGGTGAGCCTCGCCGGCCTGCCCGGCATGAGCGTGCCGTGCGGCTTCGGCGCGGGCGCGAATGCGAAGCGCCCGGTCGGCCTGCAGATCATCGGCAACTATTTCAACGAAGCCCGGATGCTGCAGGTCGCGGATGCGTTCCAGCGCGCGACCGACTGGCACAAGCAAGTTCCGGCAGGGGTGTAAGCATATGGCTACTCAATGGGAAGTCGTCATCGGTCTCGAGACGCACGCGCAACTGTCGACCGTCTCGAAGATTTTCTCGGGCGCGTCGACGCAGTTCGGCGCCGAGCCTAATACGCAGGCGTGCCCGGTCGACCTGGCGCTGCCGGGCGTGCTGCCGGTGCTGAACCGCGGCGCGGTCAAGCGCGCGATCCGCTTCGGCCTCGCGATCGGCTCGACCATCGCGCCGCGCAGCATCTTCGCGCGCAAGAATTATTTCTACCCCGATCTGCCGAAGGGCTATCAGATCAGCCAGTACGAGATTCCGGTCGTGCAGGGCGGCCAGATCACGATCCAGGTGCCCGCCAATGAAAAGGCCGGCAAGCCTGCGTACGAGAAGACCGTCAACCTGACCCGCGCGCACCTCGAGGAAGATGCGGGCAAGTCGCTGCATGAAGACTTCGCCGGGATGACGGGGATCGACCTGAACCGTGCGGGCACGCCGCTGCTCGAGATCGTCACCGAGCCGGAAATGCGCAGCGCGGCCGAGGCGGTCGCCTACGCGAAGGCACTGCACGGGCTTGTCGTGTGGCTGGGCATCTGCGACGGCAACATGCAGGAAGGCTCGTTCCGCTGCGACGCAAACGTGTCGGTGCGCCCGGTCGGCCAGGAGAAGTTCGGCACGCGCGCGGAAATCAAGAACCTGAACTCGTTCCGGTTCCTCGAGGAAGCGATCAATTTCGAAGTGCGTCGCCAGATCGAGCTGATCGAGGACGGCGGCGAGGTCGTGCAGGAAACGCGCCTCTACGATCCGGACAAGCGCGAGACGCGTTCGATGCGCAGCAAGGAAGACGCGCACGATTACCGCTACTTCCCCGACCCCGACCTGATGCCGCTCGTGATCGGCCAGGACTGGATCGAGCGCGTGCAGTCCGGCATGCCCGAGCTGCCGGCCGCGATGCAGCAGCGTTTCGCCGACGAATACGGCGTGTCCGCGTACGACGCGGGCGTGCTGACGTCGAGCAAGGCGATGGCCGCGTACTTCGAGGCCGTGGTCGCGAAGGCCGGCACCGCGAACGCGAAGATCGCCGCGAACTGGCTGATGGGCGACGTGTCGTCGCAGCTGAACCGCGACGGCATCGAGATCGACGCGATTCCGGTCTCGGCCGCGCAGCTCGCGCTCGTGCTGCAGCGCATCGCCGACGGCACGATCTCGAACAAGATCGCGAAGGAAATCTTCGCGACGATCTGGGACGAGAAGGCGACCGACGAAGGGGCGGCCGACCGCATCATCGACGCGAAGGGGCTGAAGCAGATCTCCGACACCGGCGCGCTCGAAGCGATCATCGACGAGGTGCTCGCGGCGAACGCGAAGTCGGTCGAGGAATTCCGTGCGGGCAAGGAGAAGGCGTTCAACGCGCTGATCGGCCAGGCGATGAAGGCGACCAAGGGCAAGGCCAACCCGCAGCAGGTCAACGAACTGCTGAAGAAGAAGCTCGGCTGAGCATGACCGCGCGCCTGAACCGCGCATGACGACGGGCCGCCCCGAACCGGATCGGGGCGGCCCGTTGCGTTTGGTGGATGCGTTATCGTATGCACCACAGCGTCCAACGGAGGAACGAATGGCGAAACAACCGTCGCTCGACGATTTCCGCGTGCCGTACAGCACGCGCGAGAAGGAAGCCGCAGCATTCAAGCTGGATGCGTTCGACCCGGCCGCGAAGCCGTTCTCGTCCGGTTCGAAGGACGACGACCGCGCGCGGCTGTCGGCCGTGTCGACCGAGCTCGACGTGCAGCAGGAGCGCCTGCACACGCAGCAGAAGAAGCGCGTGCTGCTCGTGCTGCAGGGGATGGACACCAGCGGCAAGGACGGCACCGTGCGCGCGGTATTCCGCGAGGTCGATCCGCTCGGCCTGCGCGTCGTGCCGTTCAAGGCGCCCACGCCGATCGAGGCCGCGCACGATTTCCTGTGGCGCGTGCATGCGCAGGTGCCGGCCGCGGGCGAGCTCGCGATCTTCAACCGCAGCCACTATGAAGACGTGCTCGTGCCGCGCGTGCTCGACCTGATCGACGCGAAGGAGTGCGAGCGCCGCTACCGGCAGATCCGCGATTTCGAGACGATGCTGTTCGAGAACGGTACGACGATCGTCAAGTGCTTCCTGCACATCTCGAAGGACGAGCAGCGCGCGCGGCTGCAGGCGCGCATCGACGATCCGACCAAGCACTGGAAATTCGACATCTCCGATCTCGATGCGCGCAAGCACTGGGACGCGTACCAGGGCGCGTACCGTGACGCGCTCGCCGCGACGTCGGCCGAGCACGCGCCGTGGTACGTGATCCCGGCGAACTCGAAGACGCACCGCAACGTGATGATCGCCGAGCTGCTGCTGCGCACGATGACCGACATGAAGCTGGAATTCCCGCCGGCGAAGCCTGAACTCGAAGGCGTGAAGATCCGCTAAGCTGCACCCCTGAAAAACATCGAACTGAACGGAATCCGACATGATGCGAGTGATTACCGCCAACCTGAACGGCATCCGCTCCGCCGCGAAGAAGGGCTTCTTCGAGTGGCTCGGCGAACAGAACGCCGATTGCGTGTGCGTGCAGGAAATCAAGGTCTCGGCCGATGACCTGCCGGCCGAATTCGTCGAGCCGCACGGCTTCAAGAGCTATTTTCACCACGCCGAGAAGAAGGGCTACAGCGGCGCGGGCGTGTATAGCCGCCGCGAGCCCGATGACGTGATCATCGGCTTCGGCAGCAGCGAATTCGATGCCGAGGGGCGCTACGTCGAGGCGCGCTACGGCAAGCTGTCGGTCGTGTCGGTGTACGTGCCGTCCGGCTCGAGCGGCGAAGAGCGCCAGCAGGCGAAGTACCGCTTCATGGACGAGTTCATGCCGCACCTCGCCGCGCTGAAGAAGAAGCGCGAGGTGATCCTGTGCGGCGACGTGAACATCGTCCACAAGGAAATCGACATCAAGAACTGGAAGAGCAACCAGAAGAACTCGGGCTGCCTGCCGGAAGAGCGCGAGTGGCTCACGAAGCTGTTCGACGACGTCGGCTACATCGACGTGTTCCGCACGCTCGATCAGCGCCCGGAACAGTACACGTGGTGGAGCAACCGGGGCCAGGCGTATGCGAAGAACGTCGGGTGGCGGATCGATTACCAGATCGCGACGCCGGGCGTGGCCGGCACCGCGAAAAGCACGTCGATCTTCAAGGACATCAAGTTCAGCGACCATGCGCCGCTGACGGTGGACTACGACTACAAGAAGTGATGTTCCGCGCTGCGCCGCGCGCGCAGCAGCCGGATGCAGAAACGGGCCGCATGTCGAACATGCGGCCCGTTTCGTTTGGGGCGGCGATCGTGCGTATCGCCTTCGGCGCTTACTGCTTGAGCGACGCCATGTCGATCACGAACCGGTACTTCACGTCGCTCTTCAGCATCCGCTCGTAGGCCGCGTTGATCTGCTGCATCGGAATCGTTTCGATATCCGACGTGATCCCGTGCTCCGCGCAGAAGTCGAGCATTTCCTGCGTTTCCGCGATCCCGCCGATCAGCGAGCCGGCGAGGCGGCGGCGCTTGAAGATCAGGTTGAACACCTGCGGCGACGGATGGTCGTGCTCCGGCGCGCCGACGAGTGTCATCGTACCGTCGCGCTTCAGCAGGTGCAGGAACGGGTTCAGGTCGTGCTGCGCGGCGACCGTGTTCAGGATGAAGTCGAAGCTGTTCAGGTGCGCGTTCATCTGCGCTTCGTCCTTCGAGATCACGACTTCGTGCGCGCCGACCCGCTTGCCGTCCTCGATCTTCGACGGCGACGTGGTGAACAGCACGACGTGCGCGCCCATTGCGCGCGCCAGCTTCACGCCCATGTGGCCGAGGCCGCCGAGCCCGACGATGCCGACCTTCTTGCCGGGGCCGACGTTCCACTGCCGCAGCGGCGAGTAGGTCGTGATCCCCGCGCAAAGCAACGGCGCGGCACCGGCCGGGTCGAGCGTCTCGGGCACGCGCAGCACGAACGCCTCGTCGACGACGAGCTGCGTCGAATAGCCGCCGAACGTGATGTCGCCCGTCACGCGATCCTGGCCGTTGTAGGTGCCGACGAAGCCGTTCTCGCAATATTGCTCGAGGCCGTCGGCGCAGCTCGGGCAGGTGCGGCACGAATCGACGAGGCAGCCGACGCCGACCAGTTCGCCGACCTTGAAGCGCGTCACTTCCGGGCCGGTCGCGGTCACGCGGCCGACGATTTCATGGCCCGGCACGACCGGATAGATCGTGTTGCGCCATTCGTTGCGGGCCTGGTGCAGGTCCGAGTGGCAGACGCCGCAGTAGAGGACGTCGATCTGGACGTCGAGGTCGCGCAGTGCGCGACGCTGGAATTCGAACGGGGCGAGCGGCGAGCGCGAATCGGTCGCCGCGTAGGCATAGGTAGTGCTCATGCGATGGGCTCCTTGTCCGGAAAGCATCCGGTGAAACGGACTGCCGTCGCATCATGTGGCGATGCGGCGAGGCAGGACGTCATCGTAAGGAGCGCGGCGCCGCAGTGAAATACACGAAGGTCTGGAAGATTTGCCTATTCCTCTCGAACTGCGTGCAAACAGCCGTCAAAACGCATTCAAGGTGCTACATTGCGAGCCAGATTCTCTTGCCGGACAGGACCGCACAGATGAGCTTCGAGCCCCTTTTCAACGACTCGGGCGACCGGATGCAGCGCCGCATGGTCGAGCTGCATACGCGCCTCGCGCCGAACGAGGGCGACACGCTCGCGGCGATCGACGGCGTGCGCTTCATCCGCGTGAGCCGTCCTGCGCCGCGCATGCCGGTGCTGTACGAGCCGAGCATCATCGTCGTGTGCCAGGGGCGCAAGCTCGGCTATCTCGGCGAGCGCTCGTTCGTGTACGACGCGCAGCAGTACCTCGTGCTGTCGGTGCCGCTGCCGTTCGAATGCGAGACCTTCGCGAGCCAGGACGAGCCGTTTCTCGCGATCTCGATCCGCGTCGATCTCGCGGTGATAGCCGAGCTCGCGATCCTGCTCGACGAGACGCTCGGCGCGGCCGTCAGCGAGCCGCTCGGCGTCTATTCGACGCCGCTCGATGCGCCGCTGGCGGATGCCGTGCTGCGGCTGCTCGAAGCGCTCGCGTCGCCGCACGACACGCGCGTGCTGGGCCCCGCGATCATGCGGGAGATCGCGTATCGGGTGCTGACGGGCGAGCAGGGTGACGCGATCCGCGCGGCGCTCGTCCAGCAGCATCACTTCGGCCGCATCGCGAAGGCGCTGCGGCGCATCCATGCCGACCTGAAGGCCGATCTCGACGTCGAGACGCTCGCGCGCGAGGCCGGGATGAGCCTCGCGGTGTTCCATGCACAGTTCAAGCACGTGACGGCGACATCGCCGATGCAGTACGTGAAGGCCGCCCGGCTGCACCAGGCGCGGCTGATGATGGTGCAGGACGGGGTCGGCGCCGGTGCGGCGGCCGCACGCGTCGGCTATGCGAGCGCGTCGCAGTTCAGCCGCGAGTTCAAGCGGCTGTTCGGCCGGAGCCCGGGGGACGAGGTGCGCTGGATGCGTGAGAGCGGAAGCCGGCCGGTTGGCGATCGGGCTGCGATCGACCTGACGACCTGAGCGAACGGCGGCGCGCAGCGGCGGTGCCACGCGCGGGGAAGCGGTGTGCAGCGCTGCCGCGTGCTCAGCGCCGCACGATCTTGCGCCGCTGTGCGCTGATGCCCGCGTAGTCGGGCAGCGTGTCGACACGCTTGCCCACGGCCTTCGCGTACAGCGGCATCAGATCCGGCAGGCGGTTCAGCAGGTCCTGGCGGCGGGCAGTGCTGTACGGGTGCGTATAGATGAAGCCCGTCGCCTTGTTCCCGCGCGTCGCGACCGCGAGCTTGTCCCACAGCGTGATCGCCGCGCGGGGATCGAAGCCCGCACGTGCGGCGATGTCGCCGCCGATCACGTCGGCCTCGGTCTCGTCGGTCGGGTCGTAGTGAAGCGACTGCAGGCGTTCGCCGAGGTTCAGTGCCTGCGGCAGCGGCTCGCCGACACCGAACAGCGGCGGCAGCGCGGCCGCGCGCAGCGACGTCTGCGAGGTCGCGCTGAAGTTGCTGCGCGCATGTTCGCGCAGCGCGTGCGCAATGCCGTGCGCGAGCAGCACGCCGAGCTCGTCGTCGTTCAGGCGGACGCGGTCGAGCAGGCCGCCGTACACGAGCACCTTGCCGCCCGGCAGGCAGGTCAGGCGAATGTCGCGCGAGCGGATCGCGTTGACGTCCCACGCCCAGCTCTTCACGCGGTCGTTCCATTTCACCGAATACGGCGCGAGCTTCGCGACGATCGCACGCAGGCGCTTCACGCGCGGCTGGTTTGCGGGCAGCAGGCGATTGCTGTCGGCGGCGGCCTGCACGATCTGCGCGTATTCGTTCGCGGTGAGCTGCTCGAGCAGCGGCGACGGAATCAGCGTGCGAAACGCAATGGCGTCGCCGTAACGGACCTGCTGCGAGGACTGCGCATAAGCTTTCGTCGACGCGGTGGCGCCGGTCGGCTGCGCGGGTTCGGCGGTGGCTGGCTGAGCGGGTGCGGCGGCCGTTGAATTCGCCGGCGGCGAAGCCGGTGCCGCGGCCGGTGCGGAACCCGCGGCGGTGGCCGCGGACGTGCCGGCGTCGGTCGCATGGGCGAACCCCGCGGCAAGCGCCGCAGCACCGACGCTCAACGAAGCCGCAACGCGCGCGAGGCGATGCAGGCCGTTACTGCGCACGGCTGGCCTCGCCGTTGCGTGCGGTCCCGTTCCACGGCGCGATCTTGAACAGCAACAGCATGCCGGGAATCGCGAGCGCGGTGCACACGATGAAGTAGTCGAACCAGCCGATCTTCGCGACGATGAAGCCGCTCGCGGCCGATGCGAGCGTGCGCGGCACCGACGCGAGGCTCGTGAACAGCGCGAACTGCGTGGCCGTATAGCGCGGGTCGGTCGTGCTCGCGATGTACGCGACGAACGCGGCCATCGTCAGGCCCGTCGTGAAGGTTTCGAAGCCATAGACGAGCGCGAGCGCAACGGTCATCGGGCTGAATTGCGGCGTGACGGCCATGCCGAATACCGACAGCACCGACGCGATCGCATGGCTCGTCGACACGGTGAAGTCGTACAGCATCGCGAGCACGGGCGAACCGGGGCCGAGCTGCGCGAGCCACGCGAAGCCGAGCGTCGACACCATCTGCAGCGCGCCGAAGATCCACAACCCGCGGCCGATGCCGATCTTCACGAGCCAGATGCCGCCGATGATGCCGCCGGCGACGCTCGCGACGAGCGCGGTGGTCTTCGCGACGATGCCGATCTCGGTGCGAGAGAAGCCGATGTCGAGGAAGAACGACGTCGACAGCGTGGTGGCCATCGTGTCGCCGATCTTGAACAGGAAAATGAACGCGATGACGAGCAGCGCGCCGGCCCAGCCGTCGCGCTGGATGAATTCGCGGAACGGCAGCACGATCGCGTCGCGCAGGTTGCGCGGCGGCGCGCCGACCACTTCGGGCTCGCGCACGACGAGCGTCATCAGGATGCCCGGCAGCATGAACGCGCCGGTGAGCGCGAACACGACGTCCCACGGCAGGTGGTCGGACAGGATCAGTGCCAGCGAGCCGGGGATCAGCGCGGCGAGCTTGTACGCGTTCACGTGGATGGCGTTGCCGAGGCCCTGCTCGGTGTCGCGCAGCAGCTCGCGGCGGTAGGCGTCGATCACGATGTCGGCGCTCGCGCCGAAGAACGCGACGAGCGTGGTGAGCGCGGCCACCGTCCAGATCGAGTCGCGCGGCGACACGAAGCCGAGTGCGGCGATCGCGCCCGCCACCAGCAGCTGCGTGAGCAGCAGCCAGCCGCGCCGGCGGCCCGGCCGCCAGCCGGGCAGGCGCGGGACGTAGCGGTCCATCAGCGGCGCCCACAGGAACTTCCACGTGTACGGGAACTGGATCAGCGCGAACAGGCCGATTTCCTTCAGGTTCACGCCCTCGGAGCGCAGCCATGCCTGCACGAGGTAGACGAGCGTGAAGAGGGGCAGACCCGACGTGAAACCGAGGAACACGCAGATCAGCATGTGCGTGTTCAGGTAGGCTCGCCAGCCGGGGTGATCCTCGTGAGCGGTGAGTGCGGGCGCCTCGTGTGGCGTTTTCGACATGGAATGGAACTGGATAGCGTTGACCGATGGCGGCGACAGCGCGGGTAGCGCAGCGGCGCGGCTGCACGTGCGTGCAGGCCGACGGCGTCCGTCAACGGCTCCCCGGCTCAGCTGCGCTTGACGCGGTAGACAGCAAGACTACCACGCCAGTTCGCTCCCCATCGAATCGGTTGGCCTTCGTGCAGCACGACGCGGTCGAGGATCGTCACGCCGACTTCGGGCGCGAGCGCCTCGAAATCCTCGATCGTCAGCACCCGCACGTTCGGCGTGTTGTGCCACTGGTAAGGCAGCGCCTTCGACACCGGCATCCGGCCGTTCAGCACCGACAGCCGGTGCGGCCAGTAGCCGAAATTCGGGAACGACACGATGCATTCGCGTCCGACCCGCGCGGTTTCGCGCAGGATCGCGGCCGTCTGGTGGATCGTCTGCAACGTCTGCGACAGGATCGCGATGTCGAAGCTGTGGTCCTCGAACAGGCGCAGGCCGTCTTCGAGGTTCTGCTGGATCACGTTGATGCCGTTCTTCGCGCTCGCGAGCACGCCCGCGTCGTTCAGCTCGATCCCGTAGCCGGTCACGTCCAGCTCTTCCATCAGCAGCGCGAGCAGCGAGCCGTCGCCACAGCCGAGGTCGAGCACCGTCGAACGCGGCTCGACCCAGCGCGCGATCGTGCGGAAGTCCGCGCGTGCGGACAGGGAATTCAGCGCTTGCTGGTTCATGCGCCCACCTCGTTGGCGATTCGTTCGTAATACGCGCGGATCAGGTTGTGATAGCGCGCGTCGTCGAGCAGGAAAGCGTCGTGGCCGTGCGGCGCGTCGATTTCCGCGTAACTGACCGTGCGCTTGTTGTCGAGCAGCGCCTTCACGATCTCGCGCGAGCGGGCCGGCGCGAAACGCCAGTCGGTCGAGAAGCTCGCGATCAGGTATTTCGCCTGCGTGTGCGCGAGCGCGGCCGTCAGGTTGCCGTCGAACGCCTTCGCCGGGTCGAAGTAGTCGAGCGCGCGCGTGATCAGCAGGTACGTGTTCGCGTCGAAGTAGTCGGCGAACTTGTCGCCCTGGTAGCGCAGGTACGACTCGACCTCGAACTCGACGTCGAAGCTGAAGTTGTAGGCGTCGAGCGCGCCGTCGGCGCGGCGCAGCGCACGGCCGAATTTCTCGGCCATGTCGTCGTCGGACAGGTACGTGATGTGGCCGATCATCCGCGCGACGCGCAGGCCGCGCTTCGGCTTCACGCCGTGCGCGTAGTAGTCGCCGCCGTGGAAGTCGGGATCGGACAGGATCGCCGAGCGCGCGACCTCGTTGAACGCGATGTTCTGCGCGGACAGCTTCGGCGTCGACGCGATGTCGATACAGTGCGCGACGCGCTCCGGATACATCAGGCTCCACGCGAGCGCCTGCATCCCGCCGAGGCTGCCGCCCATCACGGCGGCGAAGCGCTCGATGCCGAATGCGTCGGCGACGCGTGCCTGCGCGTGCACCCAGTCCTCGACGGTGACGACCGGAAAGCTTGCGCCGTACGGCTTGCCGGACGACGGGTCGATGCTCATCGGGCCGGTCGAGCCGAAGCACGAGCCGAGGTTGTTCACGCCGATCACGAAGAAGCGGTTGGTGTCGAGCGGCTTGCCGGGCCCGACCATGTTGTCCCACCAGCCGGTGCTGCGCGGATCGTCCGCGTAGACGCCGGCGACGTGGTGCGACGCGTTGAGCGCGTGGCAGACGAGCACCGCGTTCGAGCGCGCGGCGTTGAGTTCGCCGTACGTCTCGACGACGAGCTGATAGTTGCCGATCACGCTGCCGCTTTGCAAGCGCAGCGGTTCGGCGAAGTGCATGGTCTGTGGAGCGACGATGCCGATCGATTCCATTCGTTCCGCCTTATGACTGGGCAGCTAAATGGTGTCGGCGATGCGCGGAGTCGGAGATGCGCGGCTGACGACCTCTTTAGCCGCATTTGTAGTGAACCGCCGGGACGAAGACGAATCAAGGCCCTGGCTGGTTCGCGCGCCCGCAATCGAGTCAGCAAATCGGCGCGTTCTGGCTGCCGCCCGAGGGGCGACAGTCGGCAAAGTATAGCGGAAATTGCGGCGCGCGGATTCGGGCGCGGGCGGGGCCGCCGCGGCCGCGTCGTCTCACTGCAGGATCAGCCGCAGATGCGCATCGGCCTGTTCGCCGGGCGGTTTCTGGAACCCGCCCTTCGCGAAGCGGTGCCACCGGCCGATCACGTAGCTGACGAGCAGGCTCGCGCGGGCGGCCGGATCGTAGTCGGCCGGAAGCACGAATGGCGCCGCGCCCTCCTGCGGCGCGTTCGCTTCGGTGCGCGCGACGCGCAGGCATTGCTTGACGGTCGCCTCGATGCGGTCGAGCAACTGGTTCACGCGCTCGGTCAGCCGCTCGTCCTCGCCGACCAGCGCCTCGCCGGTCAGCACGCGCGTCATGCCCGGGTTCTTCGCGGCGAAGTTGAGCATCGTCAGCGCGATCGTGCGCGCCTGCTGCACGCCGTTCGGCTCCTTCGCGACGATCTGGTTGACGAGCCCGAACAGCGCCTGCTCGATGAACTCGATCAGCCCTTCGTACATCTTCGCCTTGCTGGTGAAATGCCGGTAGAGGGCAGCCTCCGACACGTCGAGCCGGGCCGCGAGCGCGGCGGTCGTGATTTTCTCGGGTTTCGGCGCCTCGAGCATCGCGGCGAGCGTCTGCAGGATCATCACGCGCCGCTCGCCCGGCTTCGGGCGCGGGCGGGACGGCGTGGCCTGGTCTTCCTTTACGGCTTGGTCCTGCGGGTAAGTCGGCTGCATTTCTGTCGCCCCGATCGTGTGCCCAGTCGGAGCGATTTTAACGAACGAATGCGTTGGTCGACATAATGCGGACGGCCAATGTTCGGCAGATGGCCCGGAAGGTGGCCGGTGATCCATACGGTGCCGATGCCGAGACGCTTGTAGCGCTTCAGGTGGCTGCGGGTGTCTTCGACGAGGATCGCGTCGGCGAGCCGGGCATGCGCGGCGCGCAGCGTCCGGCGCAGCATCGCGTGGTCGGGCTTCGCGCGCCACGTGCGGCGGTCGCGCATGTGCTCGATCGCGATCACGCGCTCGAACAGCCGCTCGATGCGCAGCTCGCGCAGCACCGCGCGCGCGTAGTTCTCCGGCGCGTTGGTCAGGATCAGCTTGCGGCCCGGCAGCGCGGCGACGATGCGCGCGAGGCCGCGCTCGGCGCGGATCATCGCAGGCAGGTCGGAAAACGTGTGGACCACGCGCAGGAAATCTTGCGGATCGATCGGATGGTGGCGCGCAAGGCCGAGCAGCGCGGCGCCGTAGCGCTCGGTGTAGCCGGTGCGCAGGCGGTCGGCTTCGGCGCGCTCGACGTGCAGCGCGTCGATGATGTACTGCGTCATCGCGCGGTTGATCTCGGGAAAGATCGCGTGCGATGCGTGGTGAAGCGTGTTGTCGAGATCGAACAGCCAGACGGGCGCGCCGGCGCGCGGCCGGCTGCGGGAGATGCGCCGGCGTCGCAGCGACGCCGGCAGGTCGGGAGCAGGGGACTGGCGGCGCGTGCTCAATGCGAGCGGATCATCGTGCCGAACGGCTGCTCGGTCAGGATTTCCAGCAGCACCGAGTGCTCGATCCGGCCGTCGACGATGTGCACCGACTTCACGCCGCTCTTCGCGGCGTCGAGCGCCGACGAGATCTTCGGCAGCATGCCGCCGGAGATCGTGCCGTCTTCGAACAGCGCGTCGATCTCGCGCGCGGAGAGATCGGTCAGCAGGTTGCCGTCCTTGTCCATCACGCCCGGGATGTTGGTCATCATCAGCAGCTTCTCGGCGTTCAGCACGGTGGCAAGCTTGCCCGCGACGAGGTCGGCGTTGATGTTGTACGACAGGCCGTCCTCGCCGAAGCCGATCGGCGAGATCACCGGGATGAACGCGTCGTCCTGCAGCGCCTTCACGACGGCCGGGTTGATCGCCTCGACTTCGCCGACCTGGCCGATGTCGATGTACTGGCCCGGGTTGTCGCGGTCCGGCATCAGCAGCTTGCGCGCATGGATCAGGCCGCCGTCCTTGCCCGTCAGGCCCACCGCGTGGCCGCCGAAGTGGTTGATCAGCATCACGATGTCCTGCTGCACTTCGCCGCCCAGCACCCATTCGACGACTTCCATCGTCTCTTCGTCGGTGACGCGCATGCCCTGGATGAAGGTGCCGGCCTTGCCGATCTTCTTCAGTGCGTGATCGATCTGCGGACCGCCGCCGTGGACGATCACCGGATTGATGCCGACCAGTTTCAGCAGGATCACGTCGCGCGCGAAGCCTTGCTTGAGCCGCTCTTCCGTCATCGCGTTGCCGCCGTATTTGATGACCACGGTCTTGCCGTGGTAACGACGGATGTACGGCAGCGCCTCGGCGAGGATTTCTGCTTTCAGCGTAGGGGCGATCTGCGAGAGGTCGATGGGCTCGGACATGGCGGCGGCTCTGGCTGGGAACGGTTGAAACACGGCGAATTGTACAGGAGTGGCGCAGCGCAGCATCGGGTTTTTGGACGGGCCGGAACACCGGCGGCGGCGCCCGGGCACCGCACGCGGCGGCCCGCCGGCTATGGCGCGGCGCGATGTGGGCAGCGATCCGGGCAGCGCTGCGCGGGCGGTGGCGGCGGGGCGGTTCGCGGGCGTTGGGAATGGCCCTCGGCCTGACGGCCGGCGTGCAAAATCCGTTCGTCGCGCTATGCTTGTCGCGTCGGGCGGCTTCACGCCCGCTCGAGCGCTTCCGCCATGACCGATCCTGCCGTCGACGCCCGTTCCGCCCCGCGCCGTGCACGGTGCCCGCACTGCGGGCGCAGCTTCGACTGCGGCGCCCGCACGCAGCCGTTCGAATGCTGGTGCGCGTCGATGCCGGTCTTGCCCGGCGGTACGCCGCCCGCGGCCGGCGCACGCTGCCTCTGCCCCGAGTGCCTGGCCGACGAGATCGCGCGGCGGATGGCCGGCGCGGCCCGCTGACGGCATCGGCCGCGCACGCGTGGCGTCCCGTTTGCCTCGTGCCGATCCGGCCCCGCTAGGGGCGCCGCCCGCTAAACGGGTAAACTGCTCGGATGCAACGAATCACCACCACCGGGCGCGTCAACCTCAGTCACCTGTTCTGGCTCCGCAATCTCGCGATCATCGGCCAGCTCGTGACGATCGGTGTCGTGCAGACCTATTTCGGCGTGCATCTGCCGTTGCCGGCGATGCTGATGGTCATCGCGCTCGAAATCGTTTTCAACGCACTGACCTGGGTGCGCGTGCTGCGCGCGCGGCCCGAGACCAATTTCGAGCTGCTCGGCCAATTGTGGGTCGACCTCGGCGCGCTGTCCGCGCTGTTGTTCCTGTCGGGCGGCACGACCAACCCGTTCGTGTCGCTGTACCTGCCTTCGCTCGCGATCGCGGCGGCCGTGCTGCCGTGGCACCTGATGATCTGGCTCGCAGCGTTCGCGGTCGCGTGCTACGCGGCGCTCGGCTTCGACTCGGTGCCGCTCAACATGGACAATCCGGCGAACCTGTTCGACTACTATCGTACCGGCATGTGGGCGAACTTCATGGTCAGCGTCGGGCTGATCGCGTGGTTCGTCGCGCGCATGTCGAACGCGCTGCGCCAGCGTGACGCGGCGCTCGGCGAGGCGCAGCAGCATCTGCTGCGCGACGAGCGGGCCGTTGCGCTCGGCGTGCAGGCCGCTACCGTCGCGCACGAAATGGGCACGCCGCTGTCGACGATCGCGATGCTCGCCGAAGAGCTGCGCGACGCCGCACGTGACGATCCGGGGCTGGCCCGCTACGACGCCGACCTGAAGGTGCTCGAGGAACAGATGACGCTCTGCACGTCGGCGCTCGCGCGCCTGCGCAGCCGGGCGAGTACGCCGGCGAGCCGCCAGCCGGTGGACGACTGGCTCGATACGTTCGTCGAGCACTGGCGCCTGCGGCATCCGCACGTACAGTTCGAATTGCTCGGCGCGCGCCCGGCGGGCGTCGCGCTCGACGACACCGTCGCGGCCGGCCAGATCCTGACGATCCTGCTCGACAACGCCGCGCGCGCGAGCCCGCAGCGCGTGACGCTGGCCGCGAAGGTCGCGCACGCCGGGGCGGCTGACGAGATCGAATTCGAGGTATGCGACGACGGGCCCGGCATTCCGGCCTCGCTGCGTGAATCGCTCGGCGCGATGCCGGTCGACAGCACGCAGGGCGGGCACGGGGTCGGCCTGTATCTCGCGTTCAGCGCGGCCGCGCGGCTCGGCGGCGAGATCGAACTGTCCGATATCGTGCCGCGCGCGTCGGGCGGCAACGGGCGGGCGGGCAGTGCGGCGAATGGTCACGCCGCGGCAGGATCGGCACAGCGCGCGGGCCAGCGCCTGGCCGAAAGGGCAACCGGCACGCCGGAGAGTCGCCCGGCCGGTACGACCGCCGCGCGCGGCACGCGGGCCGTGCTGCGGCTGCCGGTCGTGCGCGTCGCGGCGTCGGCCGCCTCAACCAACACGTAGACGGAGAAACCACATGAGCGAGAACAATTTCCTGGTGATCGACGACAACGAGGTGTTCGCGGGCACGCTCGCGCGCGGCCTCGAGCGCCGCGGTTATGCGGTCCAGCAGGCGCACGACAAGGAGGCGGCGCTCCGGCTCGCCGCCGGCGGCAAGTTCCAGTTCATCACCGTCGACCTACATCTCGGCGAGGATTCTGGCCTGAGCCTGATTGCGCCGCTGTGCGACCTGCAGCCCGACGCGCGGATCCTGGTGCTGACCGGCTACGCGAGCATCGCGACCGCCGTGCAGGCGGTGAAGGAAGGCGCCGACAACTATCTCGCGAAACCCGCGAACGTCGAGTCGATCCTGGCCGCGCTGCAGACCAACGCGACCGAAGTGCAGGCCGACGAAGCGTTGGAGAATCCGGTCGTGCTGTCGGTCGACCGGCTCGAATGGGAACACATCCAGCGCGTGCTGGCCGAGAACAACAACAATATTTCAGCGACTGCGCGTGCGCTGAACATGCACCGCCGCACGCTGCAGCGCAAGCTCGCGAAGAAGCCGGTGCGGCAGTAAGCGGCGCACCAGCGAAAACGGGCGGCCCCCGACGAAAGGGGCCGCCCGTTTTTCATCCGGCGCCGTGCGCGTTACAGCACGTAGCGCGACAGGTCTTCGTCCTGCGACACTTCGCCGAGCGCGCGATCGACATACTTCGCGTCGATCGTCACGCGCTCGCCGGCGTGGTTGCCGGCCGAGAACGACACTTCCTCGAGCAGCTTCTCGATCACCGTATACAGGCGGCGCGCACCGATGTTCTCGGTCTTCTCGTTGACCGAATAGGCAATTTCCGCGAGGCGGCGGATGCCGTCGTCGGCGAATTCGAGCTGCACGTCTTCGGTCGCGAGCAGCGCCTGGTACTGCTTGACGAGGCTTGCGTCGGTCGCGACGAGGATCGCTTCGAAATCGTTCACCGACAGCGAGTCGAGCTCGACGCGGATCGGAAAGCGCCCCTGCAGTTCCGGAATCAGGTCGCTCGGCTTCGCGAGGTGGAATGCACCGCTCGCGATGAACAGGATGTGATCGGTCTTCACCATCCCGTACTTCGTGTTGACCGTCGTGCCTTCGACGAGCGGCAGCAGGTCGCGCTGCACGCCCTGGCGCGACACTTCGCCGCCGCTGCCTTCGTTGTTGCGCGACGTGATCTTGTCGATTTCGTCGAGGAACACGATGCCGTTCTGCTCGACGTTCTGCACGGCCTTCGTCTTCACTTCCTCGTCGTTGAGCATCTTCGCCGCTTCCTCGTCGGTCAGCAGCTTCAGCGCTTCCTTGATCTTCACCTTGCGGCGCTGCTTCTTGCCGCTGCCGAGGTTCGAGAACATCGAGCGGATCTGCTCGGTCATCTCTTCCATTCCCGGCGGCGCCATGATGTCCATGCCGGCCGACGGCTGCTCGAGGTCGAGCTCGACTTCCTTGTCGTCGAGCTGGCCTTCGCGCAGGCGCTTGCGGAACGTCTGGCGCGTCGCGTTGTTGTCGTCGTTCGCGTGTTCGGCGTTGCCGCCGAAGCCCACCGCGCGCGGTTGCGGCAGCAGGATGTCGAGGATGCGGTCTTCCGCCTGGTCGGTCGCCTTGCTGCGCACCTTGCGCATCTCGGATTCGCGCGTCTGCTTGACCGAGATCTCGATCAGGTCGCGCACGATGCTGTCGACGTCACGGCCGACGTAGCCGACTTCGGTGAACTTGGTTGCTTCGATCTTGATGAACGGCGCGTCGGCGAGCTTCGCGAGGCGGCGTGCGATTTCGGTCTTGCCGACGCCCGTCGGCCCGATCATCAGGATGTTCTTCGGCGTGATTTCCTGGCGCAGCGGGTCGGCGACCTGCTGGCGGCGCCAGCGGTTGCGCAGCGCGACCGCGACGGCCTTCTTCGCCTTCGCCTGGCCGATGATGTGCTTGTCGAGTTCCGAGACGATCTCGGCAGGGGTCATGGTGCTCATGGGGCTGTCCTTACTCGATCGTTTCGATGATGCGGTTGTGGTTCGTGTAGATGCACATGTCGCCGGCGATCCCGAGCGACTTCTCGACGATCTCGCGCGGCGACAGCTCGGTGTTCTCTACCAGCGCGCGGGCCGCGGCCTGCGCATACGCACCGCCCGAGCCGATCGCGCAGATGCCGCCTTCCGGGTCGAGCACGTCGCCGTTGCCGGTGATCACGAGCGTGGTGGTGGCATCGGCCGTGATCAGCATCGCCTCGAGGCGGCGCAGCATCCGGTCGGTGCGCCAGTCCTTCGCGAGCTCGACGGCCGCGCGGGTCAGGTTGCCCTGGTGCTTCTCGAGCTTCGCCTCGAAGCGGTCGAGCAGCGAGAACGCATCGGCGGTGCCGCCCGCGAATCCGACCAATACCTGGTTGTTGTAGATCCGCCGCACTTTCCGCGCGCCACCCTTCATGACGATGTTGCCGAGGGTTACCTGGCCGTCGCCGCCGAGCGCGACCTTGTCGCCGCGCCGGACCGAAACGATGGTCGTGCCGTGAAATTGCTCCATCTGCGTTCCTTGAGAAAAACGGGGAAGAGTCGGGGGCGCGAGGCGCCGCCGCGTAACTCGCCGTGCGCCGGGAAGCGGCCCGGCGCGCGTCCGATTCATTTTAGGGCGGGCGCCGGGATATCAAGAGGCCGGGTGGGCAAATCGACGGACCGGGAAGCGGTGCCGGAAAAACAAAAAGCGCGCGGCAGGCCGCGCGCTTTCGGGAAGCAGCGTGTTTGAGCGGAACGCCGCTCGATCAGTCGCCGAACAGCTTCTGGCGCAGCTCGCGGCGCTCCTGCGCCTCGAGCGACAGCGTGGCGGTCGGACGCGCGAGCAGGCGCGGAATGCCGATCGGCTCGCCGGTTTCCTCGCACCAGCCGTAATCGCCGGAATCGATGCGGGCGAGCGACTGCTGAACCTTCTTGAGGAGCTTGCGTTCGCGATCGCGCGTACGCAGTTCGAGCGCGTGCTCTTCCTCGATCGTCGCACGATCGGCGGGATCGGGGACGATCACCGTCTCGCGCAGGTTCTCGGTCGTCTGGCCTGCATTCTTGAGGATGTCCGCCTGCAACTGTTCGAGCCGATTTTTGAAGAAGGCGAGCTGATCCTCATTCATGTAATCCTTGTCGCTCATCTTCAGGATTTCGGCTTCGGTCAAGAGTTTCTTCGTCATCTGCTTGCTTCTTCAATGTGCGGCAAATCGAGAGATATTGCCTGCACTTTGGGATTACCCGCAACCGCGTTTGCATTCATTTGCGATTTGCCGCCGCGGGGCCGAAAGCCTCTGGAAAACCGGTTCTCAAATACCAGGATAGGCCTGGCGCGGAGTTGCGCGCGCTGCGAACCGGTGTGCTGCGCGGCACATCGCATCGGCCGCGGCCGGGAGGCGGATTGGCGATCCGGCGCGGTTGCGATGCCCGGAAAACTGGTTCAGCAAGAACCGGGCCTGTTTGTTGCCGTACTCCAGCGGGCACGTATTGTAACTGAATCGCAAGCGGGCGCCGTATCGGGTCGATCCCCGTCGGCTGCGCCAATATCTAGAAAATATAACGCGCAAATCGCGAAAAAGCGATGACGGCGAAACCCTGCCCAAAAAGGGCGCTCCGCGGCCGCCGCAGCCGCCTGCGAGGCGGCCGCCCGGCGGCGTGTGCGGCGCTTGCCCCGTGCGCGTCAGGCGAGGCAGGCGTCGAGGCCGTCGGTGATCAGGTCCTGCGGCAGATCGACGCCGATGAACACCATCTTGTTCGTCTTCTTCTCGACCGGCAGCCACTTCGACGCGAGGTCGCTGCCCATCATCTGGTGCACGCCCTGGAACACGACCTTGCGGTCGACGCCCTTCATGTACAGCACGCCCTTGTAGCGCAGCATCCGCTCGCCGTAGATCTGCAGGATGCCGCCGAGGAAGTCTTCCAGCTTGTTCGGGTCGAACGGGCGGTCGTTGCGGTACACGAACGACTTGATCTTGTCGTCGTGGTGCGCGTGGTGGTGATGGTGGTGGCCGTGGTCGTGATCGTGCGCGCATTGGCCGTGATCGTGGTCGCAACTGGCGTGATCGTGATCATGGTCGTGATCGTGGTGGTGATGCGCGTGATCGTCTTCGGCGAGGAAGTCGGGGTCGATCTCGAGCTTCGCGTTCAGGTTGAAGCCGCGCAGGTCGAAGATTTCCTTGATGTCGGCTTCGCCGAAGTTCACGACCTTGATCGCGGCCTTCGGGTTCATGTGCATCAGGCGGTGCTTCAGGCCGGCCACCGTCTGGTCGTCGACCAGGTCCGACTTCGTGATGAACAGGCGATCGGCGAAGCCGACCTGGCGCTGCACGACTTCGTGCTCGTCGAGCTGCGCGTTCGCGTGCTTTGCGTCCACCAGCGTGATGACCGCGTCGAGCAGGAAATCGTCGGCGATTTCGCTGTCGATGAAGAAGGTTTGCGCGACCGGGCCCGGGTTCGCGAGGCCGGTCGTTTCGATCACGATGCGGTCGAAGTCGAGCTTGCCTTCGCGCTTCTTCGCGGCGAGATCGCCGAGCGTGCGCGCGAGGTCGCCGCGGATCGTGCAGCAGATGCAGCCGTTGCTCATCTGGATGATCTGCTCGTTCGAATCCTGGATGAGGATCTCGTTGTCGATGTTCTCTTCGCCGAACTCGTTCTCGATCACGGCGATCTTCATGCCGTGCTGTTCGTTCAGGATGCGCTTGAGCAGCGTCGTCTTGCCGCTGCCGAGGAAGCCGGTGAGGATGGTGACGGGAGTGGCCATGTCAATCGCCTGTGGTTCGTGAATCGGGGTCAAAACCAGGATGTGCGTCGCGCCCGGGGCTTTGCCAGCCGGGGCGCACAACCATCCATTGAAACATACCTGTCAAGCCCTCGCCCGTCGTCCGAACGACAGGCGGGAGCGCGGATCCGCCGGGCGCGGGGCCGCGGCCGGCGAACGGTCACGCGCGTAGATCGGGGCAATCAGACGATTTGCAACAGCAGGCCCTTCAGATATTCGCCTTCCGGGAACGCGGCGAGCAGCGGGTGATCGACGCCCGCGCCGAGGCGCTTCAGGATGCGCGCGTCGACCTTCGCGTCGGCGGCCGCGCCCGCGACGATCTTCTGGAACAGGTCCATGTCGATCGCACCCGAGCACGAGTACGTGAACAGCAGGCCGCCCGGACGCAGCAGCTTGAAGCCGCTCAGGTTGATGTCCTTGTACGCGCGTGCCGCGCGATCGACGCTGTCGCGGGTCGGCGCGAACTTCGGCGGATCGAGCACGATCAGGTCGAAACGCTCGCCTTCGTCGACGAGGCGGCGCAGGGTCTTGAATGCGTCGGCGTCGAGCCAGGTCGCGCGTTCGGCGTCGAAGCCGTTGGCGACGACGTTCTGCTGCGCGAGCGCGAGCGCATCGCCCGACGAGTCGATCGATACGACGCGCTTCGCGCCGCCCTTGAGTGCGGCGAGCGAGAAGCCGCCCGTGTAGCAGAAGCAGTTCAGCACGTCACGATCGGCCGCGTATTGCGCCACCAGTGCGCGGTTGTCGCGCTGGTCGACGTAGAAGCCTGTCTTGTGGCCGTTCGGCACGTCGACGTGATAGCGCACGCCGTTTTCGTTCGAGATCAGCGTCGCGGGCGGCGCATCGCCGGCCAGCACGCCGGTCGTCTGTTCGAGCCCTTCCTTGTCGCGGATCGACACATCCGAGCGTTCATAGACGTTCGGGCAGTCCGTGGCGCCGACGAGCGCCTTCACGATCGCATCCTTCCATGCCTCGACGCCCGCGGCCATGAACTGGCAGACCAGCTGGCCGCGCGGCGCGGCGCCGGCTTCGGCGGTGTCCGCGACGTAATAGTCGACGATCAGCCCCGGCAGCCCGTCGGCTTCGCCGAACACGAGCCGCACCGCGCCCGTGCCCGACACCATCGTCGTGCGGTGCGTGACCGCGCGCTGCACGCGGCGCTTGAAGAACGCGTGGTCGATCGGCTCGTTCTCGTCGAAGCTCCACACGCGCACGCGGATCTGCGATTGCGGGCTGTACGCGCCGCGCGCGAGGAAGCGGCCGTCGTGCGCGCGCACGATCACGGTCGCGCCGGGGGCGGGCTTGCCGTCGACGCGGTCGATCGCATTGGCGTAGATCCACGGATGGCGGCGCAGCAGCGATTTTTCCTTGGACGGCTTGAGGGTGACGGTTTGCATGATGAGATCGAAATGGGCCGTGCGCGACACCGACCGTTGCAGGTCGCCGCGCGCGGCGGGTCATACGGGACGCGCGTCAGTCGCGCTTCTTCGCGCGCGGATGCGCGCTGTCGTAAATCTTCGCGAGATGCTGGAAGTCGAGCGACGTATAGACCTGCGTCGCGGAGACGCTCGCGTGGCCGAGCAGTTCCTGCACCGCGCGCAGGTCGCCGCTCGACTGCAGCACGTGCGTCGCGAACGAGTGGCGCAGCACGTGCGGATGGACGTTGGCGGGGATGCCCGCGGTGAGCGCCGCGCGCTTCACGCGCTCGCGCACGACGCCCGGCGACATCCGGTTGCCGCGCACGGACACGAACAGCGGATGCGGATCGTGCTTCACGAATTCGCTGCGTACCGCGAGCCATGCGTTCAGCGCGTCGATCGCCTTGCGGCCGACCGGCACCTTGCGCTCCTTGTTGCCCTTGCCGCGCACGGTGACTTCGGCTTCGGCGAGGTCGAGCCAGCCGGCCGAGCGGTAGCCGTCGGCCTGCGTGTACATGACGTCGAGCCCGATCAGCTCGGCGAGGCGCAGACCGGACGAATAGAACAGCTCGAGGATCGCGTGATCGCGGATGCCTTCGGTCGTGTTGGCGAGCGGCGCGTCCATCAATGCGGAAGCATCGTCGACCGACAGCGCCTTCGGCAATGTCTTTGCGCGTTTCGGCGCGCGCACCGCGGCGACCGGGTTCGCGGGCATCTCGACGCGCTGCGCGAGCCAGCGGTAGAACGCGCGCCACGCGGACAGCCGGTGCGAGATCGACCGGGCAGACAGCCCGCCCGAATGCGCGCGCGCGACCGCGCCGCGCATGTCGGCGGCCGTCAGCGCTTCGAGCGGCCGGCCGTTCGCGAGCTTCTTCAGTTCGTCGAGTTCGTGCGTGTAGCCGCGCAGCGTGTGTTCCGACAGCTGCCTGACGTGCTTCAGGTTCGACAGGTAGGCGGCGATCGGATCGTCTGTCATCGCTTGCGGAAGGATCAGTGCGGCAGCAGGCGCGTGAGCGCGGCGCTCGCGAGCGTCGCGATCTGCGCGAGGAAGTCGGTGGCCATCCCGTCGTGGAAGCGGCGCGGGTCGGGCGAGCCGAGCACGAGCAGGCCGAACGCGGGCGCATCGTTGCCGGCGAGCGGCGCACGCAGCGCGAGCAGCGCGACCGACGCGGCCGAGCCGTCGCCGGCCGGCGGCGCGGCGTCCGCGCCCTCCGCCGCATTCGCGGCCGGGGCGGCGATCGCGGGCGCGAGCCACTGCGCGGCCTCGAAGCCCGTGTTCGCACCGCAGTACGGCGTCGACAGCCCGTTCGTGAACAGGCGCACTTCCTCGCCGACCTGGCGCGCGAAGTCGGCCTGCGAGTAGGTGTCGGCGACATCCCACACGCGCAGCGCCGTCTGCGGTACGTCGAAGACTTCGGCGATACCGTCGGCGATCGTGCGCGGCAGCGCGTACGGATCGCGTTCCGCGATCACGCGTGCCGTCCAGCGGCTGAACTTCGCGGACAGGCTGTCGTTCTCGTGGCCATAGCGCACGAGTTCGGCGAGCCGGCGCTCGAGATGCTTGTTCTTGTCGCGCAGCATCTCCATCTGCCGCTCCTGCAGCGAGATCGCGGCCTTGCCGTGCGGGTTCGCGAGGCGGATCGTCGCGAGCAGTTCGGCGTGCCGCGCGAAGAATTCGGGATTGGCGAGCAGGTAGTCGGCGACTTCGCGATCGTTCATGTGGCTGGAGCGTTCAGTTATCAAGGACGTTGCAGGGTCAGGCGGGCAGGTCGATCTCGCCTTCGAACACGGTCGTGGCGGGCCCGGCCATCATCAGCGCGGCGGCTTCGTCGCGCGCGCCGTCCCAGCTGATCGTCAGCGTGCCGCCGTGCGTGTGCACGGTCACGGGCGAATCGAGCAGGCCGCGCCGGATGCCGGCCGCGACCGCCGCGCATGCGCCGGTGCCGCACGCGAGCGTCTCGCCTGCCGCGCGTTCGTACACGCGCAGCTTCACCTCGCTGCGCGACACGATCTGCATGAAGCCGGCGTTCACGCGCTCCGGGAAGCGCGCGTGATGCTCGATCAGCGGGCCTTCTTCCAGCACCGGATACGCTTCGGTGTCGTCGACGACCTGCACCGCGTGCGGGTTGCCCATCGTCACCGTCGAGATCCAGCGTGTCGCGCCGCCGACGTCGAGCGGCCACAGCGTGTCGCGGCCCTCGGTGCGGCCTTCGAGGCCCGCTGCGTCGAACGGCACCTGCGCCGGCGTGAACACGGGCGCACCCATGTCGACGACGACTTCGCCGTTGTCCTGCATCGTCAGCGTGATCAGGCCCTTCATCACCTGCACGCGCACGCTGCGCTTGTCGGTCAGGCCGCGGTCGCTGACGAACTTCACGAAGCAGCGCGCGCCGTTGCCGCAGTGTTCGACCTCGCCGCCGTCGCAATTGAAGATCCGGTACTTGAAATCGACGCCGTCGACGGTCGGTTTTTCGACGAGCAGCAGCTGGTCGGCGCCGATGCCGAAGTGACGATTGGCGAGCGCACGCACCTGCGCTTCGGTGAGCGGCGGCAGTGCGCGCGAATAGCCGTCGAGCACGACGAAGTCGTTGCCCGCGCCGTGCATCTTGGTGAACGAGAGTTTCACTGGGTCCGGATTTCCATGGCGAACGAGGCGGTCAGCGCGGCGTGCTCGACGCCGCGCCATGCGGGGCCGCCTCGTTCGTCGTGCTGATCTCAACCGCAAATGATACATGCAGCCGACAGGGGCGTCCTGCGCGGGCGGGGGCGGGTGGGGGCGAATTGGGGCGCATCTGTCGATCGGTCGACTGGGCGCGTGTGCGACAGGCGGGCAGATTGACGAGATGTGGCGGGCCTGTCGTCGTGCGAGCAGGTTCGGCGAACGCACGGGATGGCGCGGGCGCGTACTTTCGTACAGGTCAAATTGACGAGGCAATCAAGATCTTTCAGCTTTGAGGGTGCCGACGCTGTTCTGGTCGATTACCAGGACTACCACTGAGGTAATTCAAACCATGACCCGTATCTTCAATCCGCCGCATCCAGGCGAAGCGCTGCGCGACGACGTGCTGCCGGCATTCGGCCTGACCGTCACCGAGGCCGCGGCGCAACTCGGCGTCACGCGTGCGGCGTTGTCGCGCATTCTGCGTGGTCATGCAGGGATCTCGCCGGAAATGGCGTTGCGCATCGAGGCGTGGCTTGGCGAGGAGAACGGCGGTCGCGCGGATCTGTGGCTCGCGCAGCAATCCGCTTACGATTTGTGGCAGGCGCGCGCGAAAGGCGTGCCCAAGATAGCGAGAGCGCGGGCACGCACGTGACCGCGCTCTCGTGAGCATGGCTCAATACAGGCTCGGCTCGCCGTTCGGGCGCGTCTTGAAGCGCTTGTGCACCCAGTAGTACTGCTCGGGCAGCAGCGGGATCTGCTCCTCGAGGAATTCGTTCATCCGCCGCGCGTCGAGATCGTCGTCGCCGGTCGGGTAATGCTCCCACGGCTTGAATACCTTCAGACGGTAGCCTTTGTAGTTCGGCAGCACCTCGCCGATGAACGGCACGACCTGCGCACGGCCCGTCTTCGCGAGCCGGCCGACCGCCGTCAGCGTGCAGGCGGGCACGCCGAAGAACGGCACGAACGTCGAATTGCGAAGCCCGTAGTCCATGTCGGCGCCGAGCATCACCGGCTTGCGGTCGCGCAGCCAGCGCAGCACGACGCGTGCGCTGTCCGCGCGGCCGACCATCTCGGCGTCGAAACGCCCGCGCGCCTTCTTCGCCTCCTCCTCGAGCACCGCGTTCGAGAACGGCTGGTAGAGCGACCCGCAGCGGCGATGCAGCGAACGATTCAGCCAGATCGAGCCGGCCTCGATGCCGACGAAATGCAGGCCGAGGAACAGCGTCGGCGGCAGGTCCGGATCGTCGAGATCGACCGCGCTGTCGACCTGGATCAGCTTCGCGAGCTTTTTCTCCGAACCGAACCACTGCACGCTGCGTTCGACGTAGCTGCGGATCGCATGGCGGAAATGCTGCCCGGCAATTTCCTCGCGGCGCTCGTCGCTCCAGTCAGGGAAGCAGAGTTTCAGATTGGTGTGTACGATGCGTTTTCGCCGGCTGGGGATCTTGTAGAGCAGCCAGCCGAGACCATCGCCGAACCGTGCGGTCAGGCCGTACGGCAACAGGGCGAGCAGTTTCAGCAAGCCAATGGCGAGGTGCGTGGCTAGACGACCTAGCATGCGAAACCTCCGTGGGACCGGCTGGCCGGCGCTTTGCAAACAGGGTGGTGAGACAGCGGAAGATGCAGCACGGGCGGCGCTCTGTGACAATTCAGGAAAGCCGCTATAATACGGGCTTCGCCGAGTTAACTGACAACTTGCGGGGCGAAGCCGGTTGGCGTCACACACGCTGCCCGGTCCTGGTAATCCGCTAAAGCGTCGCCGCTTCAGGCCCAACGAAGCTGGCTACGTGAAACCAACCGTAACCACACAGGAGCCTGAAAAAGTGGCAAACGATTATTTCTTCACGTCCGAATCCGTCTCCGAAGGCCATCCGGACAAAGTCGCGGACCAAATCTCGGACGCGATCCTCGACGCCATCCTCGAGCAAGACAAGTATTCGCGCGTTGCGGCGGAAACGCTGTGCAACACGGGTCTCGTCGTCCTGGCCGGTGAAATCACCACGACGGCCAACATCGACTACATCCAGATCGCGCGCGACACGATCAAGCGCATCGGCTACGACAACACCGACTACGGCATCGACTACAAGGGTTGCGCGGTGCTCGTCGCGTACGACAAGCAGTCGCCGGACATCGCCCAGGGCGTCGATCGTGCACACGACGACAACCTCGACCAGGGCGCGGGCGACCAGGGTCTGATGTTCGGTTATGCGTGCGATGAAACGCCGGAACTGATGCCGCTGCCGATCTACCTGTCGCACCGCCTCGTCGAGCGCCAGGCCAGCCTGCGCCGCGACGGCCGCCTGCAATGGCTGCGCCCGGACGCGAAGTCGCAGGTGACGGTCCGCTACGTCGACGGCAAGCCCGATTCGATCGACACCGTCGTGCTGTCGACGCAGCACGCACCGGACATCGAGCTGCCGGCGCTGCGCGAAGCCGTGATCGAGGAAATCATCAAGCCGACGCTGCCGGCCGACCTGATCAAGGGCGACATCAAGTTCCTGGTGAACCCGACCGGCCGGTTCGTGATCGGTGGCCCGCAGGGCGACTGCGGCCTGACCGGCCGCAAGATCATCGTCGACACCTACGGCGGTGCCGCACCGCACGGCGGCGGCGCGTTCTCGGGCAAGGATCCGTCGAAGGTCGACCGTTCGGCCGCATACGCAGGCCGCTACGTCGCGAAGAACATCGTTGCCGCCGGCCTCGCGTCGCGCGCGCTGATCCAGGTGTCGTACGCGATCGGCGTGGCCGAGCCGACCTCGGTGATGGTCAACACGTTCGGCACGGGCCGCGTGTCGGATGCGGTGATCACGAAGCTCGTGCGCGAGCATTTCGACCTGCGTCCGAAGGGCATCATCAAGATGCTCGACCTGCTGCGCCCGATCTACGAGAAGACCGCTGCTTACGGCCACTTCGGCCGCGAAGAGCCGGAATTCTCGTGGGAAGCGACCGACAAGGCGCTCGCCCTGGCCGAAGCGGCCGGCGTCGAGCCGACGGCACGCGTCGCGTAAGCGTCCTTAGCCTCAAATGAAAAACCCCGGCATTGCCGGGGTTTTTTTATGGGTTCCGATCGCCGGGGCAGTCGGGCAACGGCGCGGGCAGCGACGCGACGGCGATCGCCGCGCTGCGGGGCCCGCCGGCGTGCGCTCAGCGTGCGCCGAACCCGAACCAGCCGTTGCTGGCCGCGAGGCGGCGCGGGCGGTTGACGCAGCGCTGCGGGCCGAGCGTGCGGCGCAGCGCGAGCGCGCGCAGCGACGACGGCTTCTGCAGCAGCGAGCGCAGGCCGGCACGGCGCGAGAACGCCTGCGCGCTCATCATCGAGAAAAATGCGTGGAACCACGCACGGATACCGTCCAGCCGGCTATGTGCGGGCGTACGCTCCGCCAGCGCCTGCGTGCGTGCGCGGTGATGGCGCAGCGAGCGGGCAGGAGCGGGCGGCACGACGCGCTTCGCAGCGCGGCTGAGACGGGAAGTCAGACGGAATGGCATGTGAACGATGCTTCGCTTGTATGGATGGCGCCCTTGGGAGCGCACTGGTATGAACGGCCTCGGATTGCGCAACGGATCTTACCGAAACCCGCTGCGCGCCGCGCCCGCCAGAATTGACAGGCCGCGACAGGCTACAGGGGATTCATGACGGGCAAAAGTCGCGATAAACCCTTGTGCCACAAGGCGTGTGCCGCATACCGCCTGTGGGTGAGGCCAGCACCGCGCCGTACAGTTCCCTTGAGCCGGATCAAATTCGAGATTGGCATGCCCCTGCGCACGACAATGGTGCTGTTCGCGGTATCCGGTGCCGATTTACAATCGTCACATTCACACAATAAACGTCTGGCATCCCATGTCGTCTCCATTGCAGTCGGAATCGATCCGCGCGCAAGTCGCGGAATTGCGCGAGCGGGGCTTCGTCGTCGCGCGTGGCCTCGTCAGCGCCGAGCAGTGCGCGGCGCTCAGGCAGGTCGCGGAGCGCCAGTTGCAGGAGGCGGCCGAGCCGATCGAGTTCGAGGCGGACCTGCGCTACCCGGGCGCGCCCGAGTCCAAGCATGCGCCGGGCGGGCACACGGTGCGGCGGTTGCTCGATGCGTATTCGCGTGATCCGGCCTTCGCCGAGCGCGCGACCGCACCCGAAATCGGTGCGTGGATGCGCGAGTATTTCGGTGAAGAACCGGTGCTGTCGCGCGCGCATCACAACTGCATGATGACCAAGCACCCGGCGTACGGCAGCCTGACCGGCTGGCATCGCGATTTCCGTTACTGGGCGTTCGAGCGTCCGGACATGGTGTCGGTGTGGCTCGCACTCGGCCCGGAAACGAACGAGAACGGCGCACTGTGGCTCGTACCGGGGTCGCATACGGCCGAATTCGGGCCCGAAGCGTTCGACGATGCGAAGTTCTTCCGCAGCGACCTGCCGGCGAACAGGAAGATGATCGACGCGGCCACGTGCCCGTCGCTGCAGACGGGCGACGTCGTGTTTTTCCACAGCAACACGCTGCATTCGGCCGGGCAGAACCGTTCCGACCAGGTGAAGTTCTCGCTCGTGTACACGTACCACGGCGCGAGCAACCGGCCGTTGCCGGGCACGCGTTCGGCGTCGAAATCGGAAGTGCCGTTCTAGGCGCGGAGCGGGCGGCCCTCAAGGCCGCGGCGATTCCGCGATGCACCGCATCGCGGGGGCATGGAACAACGGGCGGCCTGGCCGCCCGTTTCGTTTGGCGCGGCCCGAACGCAAGACGCAGGCCGTGCGCGCATCGCGCGACTGCGCGCTCAGCGCTTGTTGCCCGGCATCGCGAGGCCGATCAGGCCGATGAACGATGCGACGGCACCGCCCACGATCAGCAGGATCGTCTTCGTCGCGGGCGAACCGGTGAAGAAGCGCGACACGTTGTCGTTGATCGAATGGAACGACTGGCCGCCGAAATACAGCAGCACGACGCCGCCGACGAGCAGCGCAACCGAGATGACCCGGGACATACCAACCTCGCTGAAACGGTGATTCGAGACGCCGCAGTGTAGGCGACCACCGCGGCCGCGTCCATCGCCGTGCCGACGAGCGCGATCCGGCCGCTTTCGCTACCATAGTCGTCGTATGACTCCTTCGCCGCCGTCGCGCCGCAAGCGCGGCCGGCGCGCGTCCTTTCCCCCGATGTCCTGACGGAACCGACTCATGGCCTACGAAGCAGCTTCCGAACGTTATGCCGACATGCAATACCGCACCTGCGGCAAATCCGGGCTCAAACTGCCCGCACTGTCGCTCGGCCTGTGGCACAACTTCGGCGACTCGACGCCGATCTCGACGCAGCGCGAGATCCTGCGCACCGCGTTCGACCTCGGCATCAACCACTTCGATCTCGCGAACAACTACGGGCCGCCGTACGGCAGCGCGGAAATCAACTTCGGCCGGTTGCTGAAAGAGGATTTCCGGCCGTATCGCGACGAGCTGCTGATTTCGACGAAGGCCGGCTGGGACATGTGGCCGGGGCCCTACGGCAGCGGCGGCGGATCGCGCAAGTACGTACTCGCGAGCCTCGACCAGAGCCTGCAGCGGATGGGGCTCGACTACGTCGACATCTTCTATTCGCACCGCTTCGACGCGCACACGCCGCTCGAGGAAACGGCGGGCGCGCTTGCGTCGGCCGTGCAGCAGGGCAAGGCGCTCTACATCGGCATTTCGTCGTACTCGGCGGCGAAGACGCGCGAGATGGCCGAGCTGCTCGCGCAATACAAGGTGCCGTTGCTGATCCACCAGCCGTCGTACAACCTGCTGAACCGCTGGGTCGAAACCGAACTGCTCGGCACGCTCGACGAGATCGGCACGGGCAGCATTGCGTTCACCCCGCTCGCGCAGGGGCTGCTCACGTCGAAGTACCTGAACGGCGTGCCGGCCGATGCGCGCGTGAACAAGCCGGGCGGCGGTTCGCTGAAGCAGGATCACCTGAGCGCGGACAATCTCGATCATGTGCGCAAGCTCAACGCAATCGCCGAACGGCGCGGGCAGAGCCTCGCGCAGATGGCGCTCGCGTGGGTGCTGCGCAACGGCCGCGTCACGTCCGCGCTGATCGGTGCAAGCCGCGCGGAGCAGGTGCGTGAAAACGTCGGCGCGCTGAAGAACCTCGAATTCTCGGCGGAAGAACTCGCGGAGATCGATCGTTACGCGACGGAAGGCGGCATCAATCTGTGGGAAAAGCCGTCCACCGACCAGGCGATCTGACCGGCAGTCGATACGGCATGCGAAACATCGCGTGCCGTATCAATGGCTGGCGCGCAGCATATCGCATCGCTGCACTGCAGCGATGCGCGCCGCGCACGGGTTGCGCCGCTAGATCAGCGCAGGCAGGCCTTCGACGAGCAGCACCGCGACGCCGACGCCGAGGATGACGCCCAGCACGCGCAGCAGGTTGTGGCGGAATTCGGTTGCGCACGGCACCGCGCCGAGAAACAGCGCTCCGGCCAGCGCCATCGGAATCAACAGGATGAAGTCGCCGATCGTGAAGTAGGTCGTCATGCGTGTCTCCAAGGTCGACCGGAGTGGGCGCTTGCGCGCTTGCTCCGGCCCCATGCCGGGTGTTTCTAGTATTGGTCCGGCCCGATTGCGAGCGGGGCGGTCAATTCGAGTATAGGCAACCGGCAGTGCTTTTCGCTATCCGAACCATTAAAAATCGGCGGAAAGCCTGACGAATCACGCATTCTTCCCCGCAAGTCAGACGAATGCCTTGCGTATGTCTTTCTCGTGCCTTTCGACTTTCGCGGATTCGTCGTATGTGTCCGATGCGTGCCGCCGCACTCGCTGGCGCGGCGGCACGCCCGCTCATGCGCGGTCGGGTTGCATGCGGGGCGCCGGCGCGCGGAACACGAGTGCGAGCCCCGCGATGATGGCCCCCATGCCGGCGAGTGCGAGCGGCTCGGGCCGGTTGCCGAGCCACGCGGCATCCATCAGCGTGGTGACGACGGGCACGAGATAGAACAGGCTCGTCACGTTGACGAGATCGCCGCGCTGCATCAACCGGTAGAACAGCAGTTGCGCGATCACCGAAATCACGATGCCGAGCCACAGCAGCGGGATCACGAATGCCCAGCTCATGTCGAACGACACCGGCCGGAACGGCACGATCGCCACGCACAGTGCGAGGCCGATCGTATTCTGCAGCGGCAATACGTCGGCGGGCGCCGCTCGTACGCGCTTTTGCAGCAGCGAGCCGGCGGTCAGCGCGACGAGCGCGGTGAGCGCGCATGCGATGCCCGCAAGCGACAGGCCGCCGTCCCCTACGCCGCGGAGCACGACGAGCGCGAGGCCGGCCAGCGACAGCGCGAGCCCCGCGACACGGACGAGCTGCCAGCGCCGCTCGACGATCGCGAGCGTGAGGATCGGCTGCACGCCGAGGATCGTCGCGAGCACGCCCGGCGCGATCCCGCGTTCGAGCGCGAGCAGGTAGAAGATCGAATAGCCGCCCATCATCAGCAAGCCGGTCAGCGCGGCCATGCGACGCTCGCCGCGCGGCGGCAGCCAGCGTTTGCGCACGAAGGCCAGCCAGAGCAGCACGAGCGATGCCAGTGCGAAACGTGCGGTGAGAAAGACGAACGCGGAGGCGTGACGCAGACCGAGTTCAGCGAAGATCGCACCGCTGCTCCACAGCAGCACGAAGAGCGACGTCGCGCCATGCGCGGCGAGCGCGCGTTTGAACGAAACCATGTGAATCCACCTGTCGAACGGATCGGAATGTTCCATCCGCACGCGCAGCAATCCGCCGTGCGTCACGACGCACGAATGCAAGCCTGCGGGCGAATGGAGGACGAAACGAAAAGCCGGCGGGTCAGCCGGCGCGTGCCGCCGGCGGGGGCGGCGCGGCGCCGACGAGCGGCGGTGCGACAGGAGGAGGAAGGACCGACGGATGCGCGCACGCCTGCGGCCGCGAGTCGAACTGCGGCCGGGATTTTGCGAGGACGGACGTGAGCGGATGCATCGTGTCGGAATGCGCTGGAACGCGAATGAGCATCAAAGGTACCGCAACGCCTGCACCGGACGCAACATCTGTCGGCGGCGCATCGCATGACGAAGGGCGCTGGGCGATGCGTGCGCAACCGTCGCTGTGCCGGCTGCGTTCGAGGCAGGGGGAAGGTGATGACGACGTCGCGTGATTCGGCAATCGCAGTCGCGCGAAATTGCCTGGCGACCCGATACCGGATTCACGGTGCACGTGGAGCGTGGGTCACGTGCGCGCCGCGGTGATGCCGGGGATTCGGCGGGCAGTCACATTCGACAGGGTATGATGGGGGTAACCGGGCGGGCAAGCGCCTGCTCCGGCGTAGTGGTTGATTGGAGACATTCGACGAATTCGCGGCACTTCGCCTGCTTCTTCTTCTTTTCGTGCTTCGATAAACCGTGAACAATGGGATTACGCGCAACGCTCCGTCGAGAGCGCGCGGATCGTGCATTTGCCGGCTCGCCAGCGGGCCGGGTTTCAAGATTCAAGAGTGGGGAACCATCATGCATGTCGGGTCGATTGTCTGCACTACCCATATCGCGGTGCCGAAGGGCGCGCGCGGCATCGTCCAGCGCGTCCTGGGCGACATGGCCATGGTGACCTGGTACGCGGGCGTACCGGGCGAGTCCAAGGAACTCAACACCGAGCCGTTCTTTCTCGAGGACCTGATCGACACCGGCGAATCCGTGCTGCCGGCCGGCGCGGCGCTTCACTAAGCGCAACCACCGCACCGGGCGCTCGTCTTTCAGCCCGGCTGGCGGCACAATGCGGGGCATGAAAGACGTCACTTCCGCTCCCGCTTCTCCCGCCGGCCCGCCGTTCGCCGGACTCACGCCCGAGTGCGTGCTCGACGCGCTCGACAGCGTGCTGATACCGGCCGGCCTGCGCACCGACGGGCGCCTGCTCGCGCTCAACAGCTACGAAAACCGCGTCTATCAGGTCGGCATCGAAGACGGCCCGCCGGTCGTCGCGAAGTTCTACCGTCCGGCGCGCTGGTCGGACGAAGCGATCCTCGAAGAGCACGCGTTCGTCGCCGAACTCGCCGCGCGCGAGATTCCGGCGGTGCCCGCGCGCACCTTCGACGGCCGCACGCTGCACGCGTTCGACGGCTTCCGCTTCTCGATCTTCGAGCGGCGCGGCGGCCGCGCGCCCGATCTCGATCGCAGCGACACGCTCGAATGGCTCGGCCGCTTCATCGGCCGGATCCATGCGGTCGGCGCGACGCAGCCGTATGTCGCGCGCCCCGTGCTTGACATCAACACGTTCGGCTACGAGCCGCGCGACTACCTGCTCGCGCACGATTTCATTCCGGACGATGTGCGGCCCGCATACGAGACGGCCGTGACGCTCGCGCTCGAAGGTGTCGAGGCCGCGTTCGAGCGGGCGGGCGAGATCCGCCTGCTGCGCACGCACGGCGACTGTCATCCGAGCAACGTGCTGTGGACCGATGCCGGCCCGCACTTCGTCGATTTCGACGACAGCCGGATGGCGCCCGCGATCCAGGATCTGTGGCTGCTGCTGCCGGGCGATCGCGAAGGCGCGTCGCGCGCGTTGGCGGACCTGCTGGCCGGCTACGAGGATTTCTGCGAATTCGAGCCGCGCGAGCTACATCTCGTCGAAGCGCTGCGCACGCTGCGGCTGATCCACTACGCGGCATGGCTCGCGCGACGCTGGGACGATCCCGCCTTTCCCGCCGCGTTTCCGTGGTTCAACACGCATCGCTACTGGGAGGCGCGCGTGCTCGAGTTGCGCGAGCAGATCGGCGCGATGCAGGAAGGGCCGCTCTGGCCCGTGTGACGGCGCGCGCGGCACCCTTGCCGCGCGGCATGCACGTGCGGGCCGCGGCGCGATGCGCGCGGCCCGTTCCCCTCAGAACTTCAGCATCAGCTTGATCAGCGCGGCGAAGCGCTTGCCGTACGGCGGCGCGAGCAGGTTGCGCGCGTTCAGGCGCGCCTGCGTGAGCACCGGCTTCATCTTCGAGAACGTCACGAAGCCGTCGTAGCCGTGATATGCGCCCATGCCGCTCGCACCGACACCACCGAACGGCAGACTGCCGCACGCGATGTGCATCAGCGTTTCGTTGATCGACACGCCGCCCGAGATCGTTTCGCGCATCACGCGGTCGATCGTGCCGCCGTCCTCGTCGAACAGGTAGAGCGCGAGCGGACGCGGGCGCGCATTCACGTATGCGATCGCTTCGTCGAGCCGTTCGTACGGCACGAGCGGCAGCAGCGGCCCGAAGATTTCCTCCTGCATCAGTTGCGACGCGGCCGGCACCTGCGTGACCGCGCACGGCACGAAGCGGCGCGATGCGGGATCGGATTGCGCATCGGACAGCGGATGCAGCTGCGCGCCGGCCGCCTGCGCGTCGCTCGCGAGCTGCTGCAGCCGCGCGTAGTGGCGCGGCGACACGATCGTCGTGTAGTCGCCGTTGGCCGACAGGTCGGGATACAGCTTCGCGAACCGTGCGCGCGCGCGCTCGATGAACGCGGCTTCCATCCCGCGCGGCAGCAGCACGTAGTCGGGTGCGATGCAGGTCTGGCCCGCATTCAGCGTCTTGCCCGCGACGATCGCGTCGACCGCTGCATCGAAGCGCGCGTTCGGGCCGACGATCGCCGGCGACTTGCCGCCGAGTTCGAGCGTGACGGGCGTGAGGTTGTCGGCGGCCGCGCGCATCACGTGGCGGCCGACGTGCGTCGAGCCGGTGAACAGCAGATGATCGAACGGCAGCCCGCTGAACGCGGCGCCCACTTCCGCATCGCCGTTCACGACCGCGACGTGGTCGCGCGTGAAGGTCTTGGCGATGAGCTGCTCGAACAGCGCCGACGTGCGCGGCGTCAGTTCGGACATCTTGATGATCGCGCGGTTGCCGGCCGCGAGCGCGCAGATCAGCGGGCCGGCCGCGAGCAGCACCGGGTAGTTCCACGGCACGACGATGCCGACCACGCCGAGCGGCTGCGGAATCACCTTCGCGCGCGCCGGGCGCAGCCACTTGTTCATCGGTTTGCGGATCGGCTTCATCCAGCGCTTGCCGTGCTTGAGCGCGTCGTCGATCTCTTCCTTCGCCATCCAGATTTCCGACAGCAGCACTTCCTGCTTCGCGCGATGACCGAAATCGGCGCTGATCGCTTCGGCGAGTGCATCCGCATGGTCGATCAGCATCGTGCGCAGCGCGCGCAAGTGCTTCATGCGCGTTTCCCATGCCGGATACGGCGCGCGCAGGTAGGCCGCGCGCTGGTCGCGCAGCAGCGCCGTCAGCGCATCCACCGACGGCAGCGCTTGCGGGGCCAGTTCGGGCAGGTCGTTCTTCATGTCGTCTCCTCCAGTTGGGCCGGGCTGGTCGGCCGGCCGTCACGCCGCACGCGCACGCTCGGCGAGCGCGGCGACGCGGATCGGGGTGGTGCGGGTCGCGCGGCACGGGGCCGGATGCGACGTATGCTCGAAAACCGGTTGAAGCGTGCAGCGGGCGTCGCATCCACGCGACGGTGTGCGCATCCGGAAACCGTGTCGATGCGCATGTGCAGGTGGCGCTATGCGACTGTTGCCGGGCGCGCGACGCGGCTGCCCGACTACCCGCCGGCGCTCCGAAGCGGGGCAGCGCGACGGGTCCGTCACATCATGCCGCGGCGCATCGTGCCGCTGCGGCGACCAACCGTCCAAACGGTCGGCGACGACACGTGCCGTTCGATTTCGATCGACCGTGCGCATGACGTCGTGCATCCGCGCACGGGCAGCCGTTTGAAATGAAATGCGGGCTGCGCGCATCGCATCCGGACAACCCGGTCGACACGCGGCCTGCAGAACCTGGCGCTGCATCGTCGTCACTCCCGTTTCGCGACGGATCGGCTTCTCGTGGCCGGCGCGTCGCGCAAAGCGAATCGATACATCTTAAATTTAGTTCACGCGGGCGTTTAGAGGAATCGCTCTTGAATCCGCGCGCCGCGTGCGCGACGGCCATTCCTACAATGCCCGAACATTACAAGAGGGGACGCGGTCGCGTGGCGGCCTTTCATGACACGACGGAGACGTGACATGCAATACGACTACATCATCGTCGGCGGTGGTTCGGGCGGCTCGAGCCTGGCAGGCCGTCTCGCCGATGCCTGCCCCGATGCAACGATCGCGCTGATCGAGGCCGGCTCGCACACGGAGCGCAACCTGCTCGTCAACATGCCGGTCGGCATCGCGGCACTGGTGCCGTTCAAGCTCGGCACGAACTACGGCTACGAGACGGTGCCGCAGCCGGGCCTCGGCGGGCGGCGCGGCTACCAGCCGCGCGGGCGCGGGATGGGCGGCTCGAGCGCGATCAACGCGATGATCTACACGCGCGGCCACCCGGGCGACTACGACGAATGGGCGCAGCTCGGCGCGACGGGCTGGGGCTGGCAGGACGTGCTGCCGTATTTCCGTCGTGCGGAAGGCAACGCGCGCGGCGCCGATGCGTGGCATGGCGCGGACGGCCCGCTCACGGTGTCGGATCTGCGCTTTCGCAATCCGTTCTCCGAACGATTCATCCAGGCCGCGCACGCGGCCGGCTATCCGCTGAACGACGACTTCAACGGCGCGACACAGGAAGGCGTCGGCTTCTACCAGGTCACGCACCGCGACGGCTCGCGCTGCAGCGTCGCCCGCGCGTATATCTATGGCCGCAACCGGCCGAACCTGCATGTGATCACCGATGCGACGGTGCTGCGCGTCACGTTCGACGGCAAGCGGGCGGCCGGCGTCGCTGTCGCGCGCAACGGGCGCGTCGAGGTGCTCGACGCGCGCGCGGAAGTGATCCTGTCGGCCGGCGCGTTCAATTCGCCGCAACTGCTGATGTGCTCCGGGATCGGCCCGGCGGAGCAGTTGCGCCGGCACGGGATCGCGGTCGTGCAGGACGCGCCGGACGTCGGCACGAACCTGATCGACCATATCGATTTCATCATCAATACGCGCGTGAATTCATCGGAGCTGGTCGGCGTGTGCCTGCGCGGGATCGCGAAGATGACGCCCGCGCTCGCGCGCTATTTCTCGAGCCGCACCGGGATGATGACGAGCAACGTCGCGGAGGCCGGCGGCTTCATCAAGAGCGATCCGTCGCTCGAGCGTCCCGACCTGCAGCTGCATTTCTGCACGGCGCTCGTGGACGACCACAACCGCAAGATGCACTGGGGTTTCGGCTATTCGCTGCACGTGTGTGCACTGCGGCCGTTCAGCCGTGGCACGGTGGCGCTCGCGAGCGGCGATGCGCGCGACGCACCGCTGATCGATCCGCGCTTCTTCAGCGATTCGCGCGATCTCGACCTGCTCGTGCGCGGCACGCAGGCGATGCGCAAGATCCTGTCGCAGGCGCCGCTCGCGTCGCAGGGCGGGCGCGAGCTGTACACGCGGGCGGACCAGAGCGAAGCGGAGCTGCGCAAGACGATCGTCGAGCATGCCGACACGATCTACCACCCGGTCGGCACCTGCCGGATGGGTTCGGATGCGCGCGCGGTCGTCGATCCGCAACTGCGCGTGCGCGGCGTCGAAGGATTGCGCGTGGTGGATGCGTCGGTGATGCCGACGCTGGTCGGCGGGAATACGAATGCGCCGTCGGTGATGATCGGCGAACGCGCGGCGGATTTCATCGTCGCCACGCGCAAGGGCGCGGCGCCGCGCGGCGAGGCGGCCGCGGCGGTGCACGGCCGCTGAGCGGCGCGCGCACGGCGGCGGCCATGCTCAGGCAAACGTATCGACGAGGCCGGCGCGGCTCACGCTCGCGGCGGCCGGTGCGGATTGCGCAGCGTCGACCGGTGCATCGCCGGCTGACGATCCGCCGCTCCCGCGCCGCGACGGCTGGCCGTGGGCGAAGGTCTGCTGCGGGTTCTGTTGCTGCGAGGCGAAGCCGCCGTCGCTGACGGTCGCGCTGCCCAGCCCGAGGCCGCCCGCTTCCATGGCCTCGCGCAGCTTCGGCAGCGCGGCTTCGACCGCTTCGCGCACCTGCGGGTGCTGCGACACGAACAGCGCGTGCGCGTTGTTGTCCGCGACGCGCAGCACGACCTGCAGCGGCCCGAGATCGGCCGGATTGAGCGTCAGTTCGGCGCTCTGCTGGTGCGCATTCGACAGGAACACGACCTTCTGGCTCAGCGCGTCCGTCCAGTCCGGCGTGCTGATGTGCGGCGCGAGCACGTGCGCGTTCGCGGCGGCGATCGCCCCCGCGGCCGGCGACAGCTGCAGGTTCGCCTGGGCCGCGGCCGCAGCCGTGGCGCCGGCCGCGAGCGTCGCGCTGGCGGCCGGGTCCGCCGCGCCGCTGGCTGCCGCGAGCGCGTGCTGCTCGCCCGACTGCGCGTTCGCGTTGGCCTGCAGCGCCTGTGCGGTGGCTTGCGCGGGCGCTTGCTGGGTGGCGAGCGCGCCCTTCGCGTCGGCGAGCGTGCGGTCGAAGGTCGGCACCTTCGGCGTCAGCGGCGCGGCCGTGGCGGTCGCCGCGGTCGACGCGGTCGACGCGGGTGCGGACGCCGTCGTACCGGCCGCGGGCATCGCGATCGCACCCGAGCCGCCCGTCAGCCTGGCGAGCGCTTCCTGCAGCGCGTCGCGGCTCGTCGCCGGCGTGGCCTGGGCGGTCTGGGCGGCCGCGTCCTTGGCCGCGTGATCCGCCAGCGTGGCCGTGGCATCGGGTTGGCCGGACACGGCGGTCTTTTGCGCAGCGGCCGCGGCGGCAGCCGCATCGGTCGGCACCGCGTTGTCCGTGCGCGCCTGCAGTTGCGCCTGCACGGCCGCGGCCGCCGCGAGCGCGGCGGCGTCGGGGTTGGTGGCGGCGTTCGTGGTCGTATCGTCGGTCGTGTCGTCGTCATCGTTGACGGACGGCTTCGTGCCGGCGGCCGGCTTCGACGAAGCCTGTTGCGTCGACGCATCCGGCACGTCGGCATTCGACGCGTCGCGACGGGTGGTGACGCTTTGCTTCAGCGTCTGCGCGAACGGCACGGCGGTCGTCGCGGTCGCGGCATCGTTGCCGGCGGCGCTGGACGCACCCGCGCCGCGGGCGGCCTTGAGTGCGGTGCCGGCGGTGTCGAGCAGCGCGCCGAGCAGGGGCAGGGGAGGCATGTCGGTTCTCTCGTTCGAATGCGGTGGTCGGTTACGACGAACGGGCCGCGTCGGCCCGCATGCGCAGGATCTTCGCGGCGTGTTCGTCGGCGTCGCGCTGTTCGCGCCGGGCGTCGCGTTTCGCTTCCTGCGCGACGCCGCGCGCCTGCAGGATTTCAAACGAGCCGACGGTGCGTTTCTTGTTTTGCCAGTTCGGGCGTGCTTCGTCGATACGGACTTCGGCCGCGGCCAGCACGCTGCGCTGCTGCGCGATCGCGGCGTCGAGCGTATCGATGAACGCCTGGAAATTGCGCCAGTTGCCTGCCGGCATCCCGTGCTGCGCGGATTGCGAGAAGCGCGCGTGGTATTCGTCGCGGTAGCGCAGCAGCGCGTCGAGCTGCTCGGCGGCCGCGGTGCGGTCGCGCTGCGCGGTGCCGAGCTGCTTCGTGGCGGAGTCGAGATCCTCCTGCGCGCGGTCGAGCAGCAACTGGAGGGGAAAGCCGTGTGCCATCTGGATCAGCCTCCGTAAGCGTCGAACAGTGCATCGAGCCCGGCGAGGCTCGACGCGAACGGTGCGCATTCGCGAAAGCCCTGCTGCAGGAACGCCTCGATGCGCGGATAGAGCGCGATCGCGCGGTCGAGCTGCGCGTCGCGGCCGGGCGCGTACGCGCCGACCGCGATCAGGTCGCGATTGCGCTGGTAGCGCGACAGCATCTGCTTGAACTGCCGGACGTGGTCGAGGTGCGTTTCGTCGATCAGCGCGGTCATCGCGCGGCTGATCGACGCCTCGATGTCGATCGCCGGATAGTGGCCGGCCTCGGCGAGCGCGCGTGACAGCACGACGTGGCCGTCGAGGATCGCGCGCGCCGAATCGGCGATCGGGTCCTGCTGGTCGTCGCCTTCGGTCAGCACCGTGTAGAACGCGGTGATCGAGCCGCCGCCTTCCGGCCCGTTGCCGGTACGCTCGACGAGCGCGGGCAGCTTCGCGAACACCGAAGGCGGGTAGCCCTTCGTCGCGGGCGGCTCGCCGATCGCCAGCGCGATCTCGCGCTGCGCCATCGCGTAGCGGGTCAGCGAATCCATCAGCAGCAGCACGTGCTTGCCCTGGTCGCGGAAATACTCGGCGAGCGACGTCGCGTAGGCCGCGCCCTGCATCCGCAGCAGCGGCGACACGTCGGCCGGCGCCGCGACGACGACCGAGCGCGCGAGCCCGTCCTCGCCGAGGATCTGTTCGATGAATTCCTTCACTTCGCGGCCGCGTTCGCCGATCAGCCCGATCACGATCACTTCCGCGCTCGTGTAGCGCGCCATCGTGCCGAGCAGCACCGACTTGCCGACGCCGGAGCCCGCGAACAGGCCCATCCGCTGCCCGCGGCCGACGGTGAGCAGCGCGTTGATCGCGCGCACGCCGACGTCGAGCACGTGGTGGATCGGTTCACGCTCGAGCGGGTTGATCGACGGCGCCGACAGCGGTGCATCGACCTTCGACGCGAGCGGCCCGAGGCCGTCGAGCGGGCGGCCCGACGCGTCGACGACGCGCCCGAGCATTTCCCAGCCGACCGGCAGCCGCTTCGCGCCCGCGAGCGGATCGGCGACGGGCGCGCTTTCGCGCGGCCATACGCGCGCGCCGGGCAGCACGCCCGCGACGTCGGTGGTCGGCATCAGGAACAGGCGATCGCCGGCGAAGCCGACGACTTCCGCTTCCGCGTGCGGCAGCGTGCTGCCGGGCGGCAGTTCGATCGTGCATTCGGCGCCGACGGACAGGCGCAGCCCGATCGCTTCCAGCACGAGGCCGGCCGCACGCGTCAGGCGCCCGCACGGCCGCAGCGGCAGTGCGCGCCGGCTGCGCGCGGCGAGCCCGTTCAGGTGGGTGCGCCAGTGCGCGAGATGCGGGTTGTGCGGTGCGCGCGGCGTGGCGCCGGCTGCGTCGGCCGCTGCAGCGGCGGCGTGCGGGGTGGTGTCTTGGGCGGTGTCCAGCGCGGCGTTGTGCGCGTCCGGGCCGAACGACGCGAGCGCGAGTTCGCGCTCGAGCGGCGTCATGCCGTCGTGCGCGAGCGCCTCGGGCGGCCGCGTCACCACGTGCTCACCTTGCCGATCGCGGCGGCGACGCGTTGCCAGCGCGTGGGCAGCGTCGCGTCGACCTCGCCGGTCGCGGCGTGGGCGCGGCAGCCGCCGCGCTCGATCGATGCGTCGGTGCGCACGGTCCAGCCGAGCGTATCGAGATCGTCCTGCAGATAGGCTTCGACGACGGGCAGGTCGGCCGGATTGACCGCGAGATGCGGCGCACCGGACAGCGCGGGTTCGGCCGCGAGCACGTCGCGCACGGCGGCAACCAGCGCGGCCGGGTCGTGCTTCACGTGCTGGCGGACCACCTGCCGCGCGATGTCGAGCGCGAGCTGCGCGATGTCGGCGGCGAGATCGTGCTCGATGGTCGACACGGCCTCGCGAAACGACGCGGCGAGCGCCGCGAGCTGCGCGGCCTGTTCACGCGCGTCGGCCTGGCCGGCTTCGAAACCCTGTTCGCGGCCCTGGTCGAAACCGGCCTGGTAGCCGAGCGCCTGGCCTTCGACGTGGCCGGCCGCATGGCCTTCGGCGTGCGCGGCGTCGCGCACGCGCTGCAGATCCTCGGCGAGCGCGGCGGCGGCCGCTGCCGCGTCGTCGGGCGGCGGCGGGGGCGGCGGCGGGTCGAACGACGCCATCTCCCACCGCTGGTAGGCGGTGAGGGTGCCCGCGCGATCGCTCGCCGAATCAGACATATGCGTCTTCCGCCTTGCCGCCGATCGCGATCGCGCCGCTCTCGGCCAGGTTGCGCACGATCTGCAGGATGCGGCGCTGCTGCGTTTCGACGTCGGACACGCGTACCGGGCCGCGCGCGTCGAGATCCTCGGCGAGCAGTTCGGCCGCGCGCTGCGACATGTTCGCGAGGAATTTCTGGCGCAATGCCGGCGGCGCCCCCTTCAGCGCGATGATCAGCGTTTCCGACTCGACTTCCTTGAGCACCATCTGGATCGCGCGATCCTCGAGGTCGAGCAGGTTCTCGAACACGAACATCTGGTCGATGATCTTCTGCGCAAGTTCGGCGTCGTACTGGCGCACGCTTTCGAGCACGCCTTCCTCATGCACGCTCGTCATGAAGTTCAGGATTTCGGCCGCGGTGCGGATGCCGCCCATCGGGCTGCGCTTCAGGTTGTCGCTGCCGGACAGCAGGCCCGTCAGCACGTCGTCGAGCTCGCGCAGCGCGGCCGGCTGGATGCCGTCGAGCGTCGCGATCCGCAGGATCACGTCGTTGCGCAGCCGCTCGGTGAAGCACGACGCGATTTCCGACGCCTGGTCGCGGTCGAGGTGCACGAGGATCGTCGCGATGATCTGCGGATGCTCGTTCTTGATCAGTTCGGCCACCGCGGCCGAATCCATCCATTTGAGGCCCTCGATGCCGCTCGTGTCGCTGCCCTGCAGGATGCGGTCGATCAGCACGCCGGCCTTGTCCTCGCCGAGCGCCTTGGTCAGCACCGAGCGGATGTAGTCGCTCGAATCGAGCGACAGCGCGGTGTGCTGCTCCGCTTCCTTCGCGAATTCGTGCAGCACGCCCTCGACCTGCTCGCGCGTGACGTTCTTCAGCGCGGCCATCGCGGCGCCGATTTTCTGGACCTCGCGCGGCGCGAGGAACTTGAATACCTGCGCGGCCTCTTCCTCGCCGATCGACATCAGCAGGAGCGCGCTCTTGGTCAAGCCTTCAGCGTTCATCGGACACCCAGTTCTTCACGACGGTGGCGACGATCTTCGGATCCTGGCGGGCGATCGTGCGCGCATAGTCGAGGTTGCGTTCGTAACGGTTCTTCTCGCTCTCGAACCCGAGCAGCAGCGCGTCGGGTTCCTCGGCCTTCTCCGGCGCCGGCAGGCCGTCGAGCGCGACCGGATCTTCCGGCGCGGCGAGCGCCGGCGCGGCCGGCTCGGGCGGCGGGAACGCGCGGCGCATCGCCGGGCGCACGAACATGAAGTAGAGCGCCGCCGCGGCTGCCGCGATGCCGAGCCACTTCGCCGCTTCCTTCGCCATCGCGATCATGTCCGGCTGGCGCCACCACGGCAGGTCGGCGTACGGATCGCTCGCGGTCGAGAACGCGCTGTTCACGACGTTCACCGAGTCGCCGCGCTTCTCGTCGTAGCCCATCGCATCCTTCACGAGCTGTTCGACCTGCGCGAGCTTCGCGGGCGGCAGCGGCTGCATCGTCACGTGGCCCTTCGCGTCGGCGACCGGCTGGTAGTTGACGACGACCGCGACCGACAGCCGCTTCACGCTGCCCATCGGCTGTTCGAGATGGCGGATCGTCTTGTCGACTTCGTAGTTGGTCGTCTGGTCCTTGCGGTCGCTCACCGGCGTCGTCTGCGGCGCGTTCGCGCCGTTGCCGGCGACGATCGGCGCGGAAGCCGGCTGCGGCGGCGTGTTCGACAGCGCGCCCGGCACGCCCGACGCGCCGCCCTGCGCGAGTTCGGTCGAGCTGCTGGTCTGCTGGCTGCGGATCGTGGCCTGTTGCGGCGTGCCGTTCGGGCCGTAGCTTTCCGACGTCTGCTCGACCTTCGAGAAATCGAGGTCGGCGCTGACCTGCGAGCGCGCGTTGCCGGCGCCGAAGATCGGCGCGAGGATCGCGTCGATGCGCTTCTGCGTGTTGTGCTCGACCTGCTGCACGTACTTGAGCTGGCTCGCGTCGAGGCCGGATGCCGACGCGGTCTGGGTCAGCAGGTTGCCGTCCTGGTCGACGATCGTCACGTTCTTCGCGGGCATGTCGGGCACGCCGGACGACACCATCCGCGTGATTGCCTGGACCTGGCCTTCGTCTAGCACGCGGCCCGGGTAGAGGTCGACGAACACCGACGCGCTCGGCGCTTCCTTGTCGCGCACGAACACCGACGGCTTCGGGATCGCGAGATGCACGCGCGCGCCGCGCACGGCGTTGATCGATTCGATGGTGCGCTGCAGCTCGCCTTCGAGCGCGCGCTGGTAGTTGATCTGCTCGGCGAACTGGCTGATGCCGAATTTCTGGTTGTCCATCAGCTCGAAGCCGACCGAGCCGCCCTTCGGCAGCCCCATCGCGGCGAGCTTCAGGCGCGTTTCATGCACCTGGTTCGACGGCACGAGGATCGCGCCGCCGGCATCGGCGAACTTGTAGGGAACGTTTGCCTGCTGGAGCGCGGCAATGATCGCACCGCCGTCGCGATCCGACAGGTTGCTGTACAGCACGCGGTAGTCGGGCGCGCGGCTCCACAGCACGAGCGCGGTGATGACGGCGATCGCGAATGCAACGGCGATCAGGAACGGCAGCTTCGGGTTGCCCTTCATCCGCGAGATGCCGGGGATGCGTTCCGCGAAGCCGCCAAGCCCGAAGTCCGCGCCTGCGCCACCCGCGCCCGGCAACGCGGCGGCCGCGGCGGCGCCGGGCACCGGGCTGGCGAGGCCCGCGCGGGCGTCTGGGTTGATCAGCGAGTTGGCCTGCGAATCCATGCGTCGAGTTTCTCCGGAGCGGGACGACTGAGCTCGCTCGGACGAGCGGGCGGACAATGACACGATGCGATTATCGTGACCAGGGCCGCACTCCGATCGACCGAAAAGAGCGGGGTTTCCCCCGTACTTTCGCGGCTTTGACGCGCGGCGCGCTGCTATCCTTTTTCGGAATCCGGCATGGTGCGCGTGGTGCGGCACCGGCGGATCTCCCGGTGCGTCCGGGTCTCTCTCTCAGTTTTGGGGACAGCATGACTGCGAACGTCAGCGGAATCGGTTCGGTGTTGCAACAGATGCAGTCGATGGCCGCGCAGGCATCAGGCGGCGTCGCGAGCCCGACGGCGGCCCTGGCCGGCTCGGGCGCGGCGACGGCCAGCACGTTTGCCAGCGCGATGAAGGCGTCGCTCGACAAGATCAGCGGCGACCAGCAGCACGCGCTCGGCGAGGCGCAGGCGTTCGAGGTCGGCGCGCCGAACGTGTCGCTGAACGACGTGATGGTCGACATGCAGAAAGCCAACATCGGCTTCCAGTTCGGGCTCCAGGTCCGCAACAAGCTAGTGAGCGCTTACAACGAAGTCATGCAGATGGCGGTTTGACAAGGCGGCTATTCGGGGAAAGCGATCCGTGGGCGCCCATCCGGCCCGGTCCGCGGGCCGGCCTTGCTGCGCCAGGCGGCATGCGCCGCTTGCCTAAAGCTTTCCAAATCCCTTCCGATAACTCCGGTGAAGGCCGCGTCGTGCGATGCACGGCGGCGGCTCCCGTATAGCCAGGACATAACAAGGAGAAGCGCATGTTTTCCCCAGGACACGCTGGAGCCAGTGCATACGCGCGTGTCGGCGTCGAGACCGGGGTGATGGGCGCTTCCCCGCACCGGTTGATCGCGATGCTGTACCAGGGCGCGCGGCAGGCGGTTGCGCTGGCGCGCATGCATCTGCAGCAAGGCAGTGTGCCCGCGCGCGGCGAAGCGATCGGCAAGGCGATCCGGATCGTCGACAGCGGGCTGAAGGCGTCGCTGAACCTCGATGCGGGCGGCGAGATCGCGGCGCGGCTGGATGCGCTGTATGCGTATATCTGCCGGCGTCTGGTCGAAGCCAATGCGCAGGCGAGCGACGCCATGCTGATCGAGGTCGACAGGCTGCTCGCGACGCTCGAGGAAGCATGGACGGGCATCGGCCCGGAAGTCGCGCGGATGGCGGCGCAACAGGCAGTGGAAGCATCGAGATGAATCGCAAGGCCGAATACTTCGAACGTTACGAGGCGCTCGCCGCCGTGTCGGGCCGGATGCTGGGCGCCGCCCGCAGCGCCGACTGGAGCGCGTTGCCGGGGTTGCAGGCCGAATTCATGCAGTTGGTCGACGGGCTGAAGGAAGCCGATCCGGGCGTCGTGCTCGACGAGTCGGATCTCGGCCGCAAGCTCGACCTGATCCGCCGCATCCTGGCCGACGACGCCGCGATTCGCGATCTCGCGAGCCCGGACGTCGCGCGGCTGTCCGCGCTGTTCGAGGCGCGGCGCTCGACCAAGGTATTGACCGATCTCTACCGCGCGCGCGGGTAGGGCCCGTTTCCGGGGAAACGGGCGCGGGGGCGCACGGGCCCGCTGTGGCAGGCGCGCAGTTCCCGCGGACGGCACCGGCGTGCCGTTCCCGGATTCGCAACGATGTGGCTGAGATGAGCAGGCTCCGATCATGACCGGTATCGACTCCGTTGCGGCCGCACTGCTGGCGAGCCGCCTCGACAGCCTGCTGACCGGCACCGTGTCGGCGCCCGCCGGCGGCGGCGCGACTTCGCAGGTCGGCACGCAGGGCGCCGGCGCGTCGTCCACGCCTTCGGCCGGCAGCCCGCCCGCCGCACCACCCGCTTCGGCCCAGACGGCCCTGTCCGATGTCGGGCGCGTGCTCGACGCGATCTCGCGTGCCGGCGGCGACTCGACGCCGGCCATTGCCGGGCGTGCACCGCTGCTGGCCGATCCCACCGTGCTGCTGACCGACACGGCTGCGCCGGCCCGCGTGCCAGCCGCCGCCGATCCGGCTGCGTCTTCCACGCCCGCTTCAGCCGCTGCGTCGTCGGCTGCGTCTGCCACGCCGCCTTCATCTGCTGCGACGTCGGCTGCGGCCGCGCGCGACGCGGCTGCGACGTTGCCCGTCGCGGCGCTGCGCGCGGCGCTCGCGCAAGCCGTGAGCGAAAGCGGCCTTTTCTACGAATCCCATCTCGCACAGTGGCTGGCCGGCCAGCGTCCGCTCGCCGCGCTGATGCGCGAGCCGCAGGCGCGCCTCGCGGCCGCGCCCGCGCCGGCCGATCCGGAGGCCGCGGAGCACGGCTCGACCGACCTGCTCGACGAGCTGCTCGCGCAGCGCCCGCCATTGCCCGCGACCGCGCGCGCAACCGCGCAGCCGGGCGCGCCGGGCACGCTGGCCCAAGGCGGCGCGCCGGCTCGCGATCCCGCGCAGGCGTTGCCGGCTGGCGCGCGGCAAGGGGCGTCGCTGCCGCACGATACGGCCGATCTGCTCGGCGACCGGCCCGACCCGCGCTGGACGCCCGCGCGGGCCGAGCTGGCCGCCGCGTCGTCCGATTCGCAGGCGCAGACGCTTGCGACCGTGCATCCGGCCGCCGTGCCGCTCGTCAGGCAGCAACTCGACGCGCTCGCGACCGACCAGTTCCGCTGGGCGGGCGAGGCGTGGCCCGGCGCGCGGCTCGACTGGACGATCGAGCCCGACGATCCGGGCAACCGTGCGCCGCACGGCGACGGCGACTCGGGTGACGGTATCGCCTGGCGCACGCGCCTCACGCTGACGTTGCCGTCGCTCGGCACGGTCGACGCGGAGCTGGTGCTGAACGGCACGCAGCTCGTCGCGCGGCTGCGTGCGAACCAGACGGGTGCCGACCGCCTCACGCGGCACGAGGCGGCGCTGCGGCAGCGGCTCGAAGTGTCGGGGCTCAAGGTGGGCGGGCTGTCGATCCGTGCGGTCGACCACGGCCCGGACGGCTTCGACCTGTTTGCGGCTCAGGCGGCGGCCGCCGCGTATGCGCGGGGTTCGGCCTCGGCCTCGGCCTCGGCCAGCAGCCCGGCGACGCGTGCGCCGGATACCGACGACGAGGCGCTGCCATGAGCATGACGTCCCGCAAGCGCGCGGCCGCGCTCGTCTACGATCCGAAGGGCGGCGATGCCGCGCCGCGCGTGGTCGCGAAGGGCTACGGCGCGCTCGCCGAGATGATCGTCGCGCGCGCGCACGACGCCGGGCTGTACGTGCATACGGCGCCGGAGATGGTGTCGCTGCTGATGCAGGTCGATCTCGACGACCGGATTCCGCCGCAGCTCTACCAGGCAGTCGCGGATCTGCTCGCGTGGCTGTACTCGCTCGACCGTACCGAACCCGCGCCGGATGACGCAGCATCCCGCTTTCCGTTGCCGCCGCTGCGCTGAACGGCTCGGCGTCGCGCGATTTCTGACGAAATGCCGTCTTGACCTTGCAAGGTCATTCTGCCGGTATTTCTCACCTATCGATCGGCATCATGCTGCAACGCTCGCGCTTCGTCCGCCTTTCCTCGCTCGACGGGCTTGCCGCTGCGTATCCGGGCGGATTGAGCCGGCAATAGATTTGTGTAATGATATCCATTCTCATTTTCATGCTGCCCGGGCGGCGCGCACGCTTTGCGCGCCGCCCGTTGCTTTGAACGAATGGAATCTCTCGCGTGAACGCGCCCGAAACGATCAATCCGCCCAAGACGGGAGCTTCCCGCGCGGGCGTCACCGTGCTGCACCCGGCGGCCCGCCCGCTGAGCGACGACGAATTGGCCGCGCGCCGCCAGCGTTCGCGCCGCGCGACCTTCATCAAGTGGCTGCGCAAGGTGCATGGCTGGGTCGGGCTGTGGGGCGCGGTGCTCGGGCTGCTGTTCGGCGTGACAGGCGTGCTGCTCAACCACCGCGCGCCGCCGCTGAAGATTTCGACCGGCGAGCCGCAGGTCGAGGAGATGCAGATCGCGCTGCCCGATCCGGCGCCGAAGACGCCCGCCGCGATGACGAAGTGGCTGCAGCACGAACTGCATTTCGACGGCAAGCCGGGCCGCATGCGCAAGGAGCCCGCGCAGCCCGTCGCGTGGGGCGACAAGCGCGTGATGCAGCCGGAGCACTGGCAGATGGGCCTGTTCGGCCCGCACCAGAACGTGCAGGCCGAATACTGGGTCGGCAACGGCTACGTCGCGGTGAAGCGCACGGGCAACACGTTCCTGACGACGCTGAACAACTTGCATCGCGGCGTCGGGATGAATCTCGGCTGGGTGCTGCTGATGGACACGATCGCGGGCTCGCTGATCCTGCTGTCGCTGACCGGCGTGCTGCTGTGGACCGAGCTGAACAAGCGCCGCACGGTCGGCGTCGTGCTGGTGGTCGGTTCGGTCGCCGCGGCGCTGGCCGCCGGCCTGGCCTGACCGGCGGCACGCGCCGGCCGGGCGCGTGCGCTTTCGTCGGTTTCGTCCGCTTCGCCCGTCGCGGGCGCGTGCCCGGCGCGACCGCGCGCCGGAGACGCCAGCGATCAGAGGCCGCAGGCCGCGCCGCTGTTCGCGGCGATCTCGCGCGCGGCCTTCGCGCCCTCGACCTGAAGGATCGTCGGCAGCGACACATTGTTCTTCGCGGCGGTGATCTCGGCGAGGATCGAGATCGCGATTTCCGGCGGGGTCCGGCTGCCGATGTAGATGCCGGCCGGCCCGTGCAGCCGGGCCAGTTCCGCTTCGTTCAGGTCGAATTCGCGCAGCCGCTCGCGCCGTGCCGCGTTGTTGCGCCGCGAGCCGAGCGCGCCCACGTAGAACGCGGGCGTCTTCAGCGCTTCCATCAGCGCGAGATCGTCGAGCTTCGGGTCGTGCGTGAGCGCGATCACCGCCGAACGCGCATCGAGGTTCATGTCGAGCACCGTATCGTCGGGCATCGTGTGCACGACGCGCGTGCCCGGCACGTCCCATGCATCCGTGTATTCCTCGCGCGGATCGCACACCGTCACCTGGTAGTCGAGCCCGACCGCGATCTGGCACAGATAGCGCGACAACTGGCCGGCGCCGATCACGAGCATCCGGTAGCGCGGCCCGTGGATCGTCACGAGCCGCTCGCCGTCGAACGCGAGCCCGTCGGCTGCCTGCGCCGGCGACAGCGATGCGCGGCCGGTCGCGAGCGTCATCGTGCGGGTGACGAGGCGGCCGGCCTCGACTTCCGCGCACAGCGCGGCAATCCCGCTGTCGCGCGTGAGCGGCTCGAGCACGAGCTGGATCGTGCCGCCGCACGGCAGCCCGAAGCGGTGCGCTTCCTCGGCCGTCACGCCGTACTTGAGCGCTTCCGGGCGCGCGTCGGCCGCGATCCCGCTCGCGTGCACGCGGGCGATCAGGTCGTCCTCGATACACCCGCCGGACACGGAGCCGACCACCAGCCCGTCCTCGCGCACCGCGAGCATCGCGCCTTCGGGGCGCGGCGACGAGCCCCACGTCTTCACGACCGTCACGAGCAGCACGCGGCGCCCTTCTTCGAGCCAGCGCGCGCTGGATTTCAATACATCGAGATCGACGCTTTCCATCATCTTCTTCCTGTTGCCGGGCGACACCGCCGATGCGGGCCGCCGTTCGATGGCGCGATTATGAACCGGGCGCGGCAAGCGTGCAGGCAAGGGGGAGCGCGCAAGATGGGGAAGGGATTGGCGGGGCGGCGAGGAAGGCGGGCAGGGCGGCCCGGGAGGGGCCGCCGGCAGGTCGCCGGGCGGAGGCATCCGCCCGGCCGGTCGCTCCGTCAGAGCGAGCCCAGGTACTGCGTCAGGTTGCGGATGTTGTTGTCATACGCGTTCGGCGAGCCGAGCTCGACGCCGCCGCTGCGCACGTAGTACTCGAACGGCACGGAGCGGGCCGGTGCCCGGCCCCGCGGGTGCGCACCGTGCCGCGAGCGGCACGGCGGCGCTCAGTGCGCGTCGTGGTGACCGTGCGCGAGCTTCGAGTGGTGGCGCGAGTACAGGAAGTAGATCACGAGGCCGATCACGAGCCAGATGCCGAACGCGGCCCACGTGACGGGCTGGAGGTTCAGCATCAGGAACAGGCACGACGCGACCGCGAGGATCGGCACCACCGGCACGCCGGGGCAGCGGAACGCACGCGGCAGGTCGGGGTGCGTGCGGCGCAGCACGAGCACGGCGATCGACACCATCGAGAACGCGGCGAGCGTGCCGATGTTGATCAGCTCGGCGAGCACGTTGAGCGGCACGAGCGCGGCGATCAGCCCGAAGAACAGGCCGACGAGCCAGGTCGTCAGGAACGGCGTCGCGTAGCGAGGGTGCACGCGCGACAGCGCCGCCGGCAGCAGCCCGTCGCGCGACATCGCGAAGATCACGCGCGTCTGGCCGTAGCTCATCACGAGGATCACGGTCAGCATGCCGAGCACGGCCCCGAGATCGATGAAGCCCGCCACCCACGTTTCGCCGGCCTTCTGCAGCGCATACGAGATCGGGTGCGAGATGTTCGCGTACTGGGCCGACGGCACGATGCCGGTCGCGACCGCGGCGACCGTCACGTACAGCACCGCGCACACCGCGAGCGACGCGATGATGCCGATCGGCAGGTCGCGCTTCGGGTTCTTCACTTCCTCGGCCGCCGACGACACAGCGTCGAAGCCGATGAACGCGAAGAACATCACGGCCGCCGCGCCGAACACGCCGTTCCAGCCGTGCGGCATGAACGGCTTCCAGTTCGCGGGCGTCACGTGGAACACGCCGACCGCGATCACGAGCAGCACGACCGACACCTTGATGAACACCATGATGTTGTTGATGCGGGTCGACTCGCGGATGCCGATCGACAGCAGCGTCGTGATCACGATCATCACGAGGAACGCGGGCAGGTTGAACCACGTGACGACGCCCGGCACCGCACCGGGCGCGGCCGTCAGCACGGTGGGCAGCGTGAGCCCGAAGCCCTGCAGCAGCGACTGCAGGTAGCCCGACCAGCCGACCGACACGGCCGACGATGCGAGACCGTATTCGAGCATCAGGTCCCAGCCGATGATCCACGCGACGAGCTCGCCGAGGGTGGCGTACGAGTACGTGTAGATCGAGCCGGCGACGGGGATCGTCGACGCGAACTCCGCGTACGACAGCGCGGCGAGGCCGCACGCGATCGCGGCGATCACGAACGACAGCATCAGTGCGGGGCCGGCCTGCACGGCGCCGGTACCGGTCAGCACGAAGATGCCGGTGCCGATGATCGCGCCGATGCCGAGGAAGGTGAGGTCGATCGCGCCGAGCGCTTTCTTGAGCCCGGCGGCATGCGCGCCGGCGATCATGCGATCGACGTTTTTCTTGCGGAAGAGAGACATTGCGGAGGAATCGCCAGCGCGCGCGGGCGCGATAGCGCTGACTGAGTGAAAACCCGCAATTTTAGCCGATTTGACGCACAAGCCCCGCTGCAGTGCGTCGATAAATCGTCCGATAAAACAAGCGCTTGCGCTTCAGGCGGGCGACAGCGGGCAGCGGCGCGGCATGCGCCGCGTCGCTGGATCGGATGAACCGGGTGGCTCGGGGAAATCAGGCGCCGGCCGTGGGCGCCATGTCGACTAGCCGGTTGCTCATCACGTAGAAGGTGAGCTCCGCGTTGTTCGACAGTCGCATCTTCTCGAGCAGACGCGACCGGTACACGCTCACCGTCTTCACGGATAGCGACAGCGTGTTCGCGATGTCGGTGAGCCGCTTGCCCGACGCGAGCATGCAGAGCGTCTGGTATTCGCGATCGGACAGCTTCTCGTGCGGCAGCGGCTCGTTCTCGAACGACACGTATTCGGCGAGCGCCTCGGCCATCGCGGGGCTCACGTACTTGCGGCCGGCCGCGACCTGCTGGATCGCGCCGATCATCTGCGCGGCGTTGACCGTCTTGGACAGGTAGCCGGCGGCGCCGGCCTTCAGCGCGCGCACCGCGTACTGGTCCTCGCGATACATCGAGAACATCAGCACGGGCGTGCGCGGCAGCTTGCGCTTGAGGCGCTTGAGCACCTCGATGCCGTTCGTGTCCGGTAGCGAGATGTCGAGCAGGATCACGTCGAATTCCTGTTTGTCGACGGCCGCCATCGCGTCGCCGCCGGTTTCGGCCTCGGTGACGTCGCGCGCGACGCCGCGGTCGATCAGCAACTGGCGGATCCCTTGCCGGACGATCGCGTGATCGTCCACGAGCAGGATGTTCAGGCTCATGACGACCTCACGAAAGCGACGCGCGGCGGGCCGCGGCGGGCACCGCGAGCAGCGAATCCCAAGCGAAGCGCGCGGTGACGCGCGTGCCGTGGCCGGTTGCCGGCGTGGCCGTCTCGAAGCTGCCGCAGAACGCCTCGCAGCGGGCGCGCATGCCGGCCAGACCGTAGCCGGTGCGGCGGCTACGGGAGAAACCGGTCCCATCGTCGGAGACAATCAGTGACAGGTGGGTGCCGTCAGTGGCGATCCGCACGTCGACCGACGTCGCGCGTGCGTGCTTCGCGACGTTCGACAACGCTTCCTGGGCGACGCGGAACACCGCGAGCGCGCTGGCGCCGGCGATCTGCGTCAGGCGTGCGTCGGCCGCACAGACGAAGCTGGTGCGCAGGCCGGTGCGGGCCGCATGGGTGTCGGCCCACGACGACAACGCGCCGACCAGGCCCGCGTCGAGCGCCGGCGTGTCGCGCTCGTCGATCAGCCGGCGATTCGCGTCGGTCGCGGCGTCGAGCGCCTGCTGCGCCAGCTCCAGCGCGCGCAGGCAACCGTCCGGCGCATCGGCCGGCAGCCACGTTTGAACGTTTGCGAGCGCGAATCGCGCAGCGGTGAGTTCGGCGCCGAGCCCGTCATGCAACTCGCCGGCCAGGTGGCGGCGGGCCGCTTCATCGGCGGCGAGCAACTGGGCAGACAGCGCTGCGATCCGCGCGGCGGCGGCGCCACGTTTGGATGCGGCGTCGGCAATGGGCGGAGTCGCGACGCAGCCCGGCACGAGCTGTTGCGACGGGAACGGGGCGTGGGCGCCCGAAGGCGCGTTAAGCGACGTATCCATGACTCTCCCTGCTGTCAGAAAGCGGTTCAGACACCGGCTGGCTGCGTGGATCGGCTGCCGTTCCGATGACGGTTGCCGCCAGAGAATCGCCCCCTGCCGAGGTAACAAAAGTTACGTTTTGTAACACTTGCATCCGACCCTTCCACTCCCATCCGAACGGCAACCACGCGCGGCGAATAATATCTCAAAATTTTCGAAAAAGTCATGACAGGCGGACATTTAAGGGTAAATGTGAATGATTGGGATGAACGTGTTGTAGGAAAAACACTGACACCCGAGCGCCGGACGATGACGTATCCAAATGTAACTATTTGAGATGGGATGATCCCAATTTGTTACGAATTCGCCAAGTAGGGACGAAAAAAAACCGGAGCTTTCGCTCCGGTTCTTGATGGTGCGCAATTAGGGCCTGTTCCCGCCAATAACGGGCTTGCGAACGTGCCTTGCCGGCTGTAGTGGAAGGAGCGAGGAGCGCCGTTTGGCCGAGCCAAACAAGCGACGAACGACGCCGCAATACGGCCGGCAAGGCGCGTTCCCCTGTTTGGAAAAATGCATTCGTGGGGCTGGCCGTCAGAAGGGCCGATCGCTGCGTCATGCTCCTCGCGAATACGTCGAGTATTCGCTTCGTCGCAATCCTTGCGCTCGGCCCTTCTGACGGCCAGCGCAAGCCCGTTATTGGCGGGAACAGGCCCTAAGGGATCGATCAGTCCACGAACGCGCGCTCGATCACGTAGTGGCCCGGTGCGCTGTTCTTGCCTTCGACGAGACCGGCCTGCTTCAGCAGGTCGGTCGTGTCCTTCAGCATCGCGGTGCTGCCGCACAGCATCACGCGGTCGTTTTCCGGCGAGAACGGCGGGACGTCGAGATCCGTGAACAGCTTGCCCGTTGCGATCAGGTCGGTGATCCGGCCTTCGTTGTCGAACGCTTCGCGCGTGACCGTCGGGTAGTAGACGAGCTTTTCCTTGATGATGTCGCCCAGGTACTCGTGGCCCGGCAGGTCGTGCTTGATGTAGTCCATGTACGCGAGCTCGCCCTTCAGGCGGCACGTGTGCGTGAGGATCACCTTGTCGAAGCGGTCGTAGATGTCCGGGTCGCGGATGATCGACATGAACGGCGCGAGGCCCGTGCCCGTCGACAGCATCCACAGCGTCTTGCCCGGCAGCAGGTTGTCGGCGACCAGCGTGCCCGTCGGCTTCTTGCCGATCAGCACCGTGTCGCCCACCTTCAGGTGCTGCAGGCGCGACGTCAGCGGGCCGTTCTGCACCTTGATGCTGAAGAATTCGAGATGCTCTTCGTAGTTCGGGCTGACGATCGAGTAGGCGCGCGCGAGGGGCTTGCCGTCGACCTCGAGGCCGACCATCGTGAATTCGCCGTTGTTGAAGCGCAGGCTCGCCTCACGGGTGCAGGTGAAGCTGAACAGCGTGTCGGTCCAGTGATGGACGGATTGGACGGTGGCGGTGTCGTATTTGCTCATGGCTTTGAAAACGGACGCGCGTAGCGAACGCGAGTAACGGGCCCAAAAACGGGCAAAAAACCGAGTGCGACGGCCCGATCACGGATCGGCCGGCCGGCGCGTCGGACACGCGCCTTCTCGATGACAGACGATTGAGGAACTCGTTATTTTACCCTGTTGACGCGGATCGCGGGCTTGACCCGCGTGGCCGCGCGGATTTGGCGCAACGAATTATTTCAATCAGCTTTCGGTTTTTCAGCGCTCGGCCACGAGTTTCGCGCCGAGGCCGACGAGCGCCACGCCGCACAGTGTGTCGAGCGGGCGGCGCGCGGCTGCGCTGTGGCGGCGCGCAATCCGGCTGCTATCGGGCCGGGATCGGGAGCGTTATTGCGGATCCAGGCGCAGGCGCGCGATGTACGGGAGATGGTCCGACAGCCACGCGGCCTCGCCGGACGGCGCACGCCATTCGAGCGGCGTCAGCCCGCGCACGAACATCTTGTCGAGCGCGAGCGCCGGCGAGAACGCGGGGAACGTGCGGCCCGATTCGCCGAGCAGCGTCGCGACCTCGGACAGCCCGATCTCGCCGAACAGCGCGACCGAATCGTTGCGCCAGTCGTTGAAGTCGCCGGCGAGCATCAGCGGGCCGTCGCCTGCGTTGCGCACGATCCAGTGCGCGATCCAGTGCATCTGGCGCAGCCGCGCGGCGCGCGTGAGCGCGAGGTGCGCGCACAGCAGCGTGACCGGGCGGGCGCCCGCGAGCGTCGCGCGCGCGACCAGCAGCCCGCGCCGCTCGAAACGGTGCGCGGAGATGTCCCAGCGGCCGCCGAGATCGAGCGGATGCGGTGACAGGATCGCATTGCCATGCCGCCAAGACGGCTTGAACACGTTCGGCCCGAGCGCGATCTGCCAGTCGAGCGCATGTGCGATCTCGGTGGCCTGGCAGTGCCAGACGTCGTCGACCGCGTCGTCCATCGGCGCGCCGAAGCCGGGCGCGAGCACGGGGCGCGGCATGCGGCGCGCCATCGCTTCCTGCAGGAAATACACGTCGGCGTGCGTCGACTGCATCCAGTTGCGCATCGCGTTCCACGCGGTGAAGCCGAGCGGCGAGCGGCCCTTGTGCAGGTTCCAGCTCACTGCGGTGATTTCGTCGGGGGCGGCGTGCGGTTCGGCGAACGGCAGGGACAGGGCGTCGGCGGACATGACGCTCAATCCTTCGCGACGTGCGCACGCACGCGGTACACGAGGTGCGGATGTTGCTCGACGAGCGTCCAGTCGGTCCACGCGTCGGCGCCGACCATCAGGCCCGGGTGGCTCGCGACGATTTGCCGCGGCGACACGGGCACGCACGGATCGGCGGGCTTCGCGCCTTCGTCGTCGATCGTTTCCTGCACGTCGAGCGCGAGCGACACCGTGTTCGCGCCGGTATCGACGGTGAGCGGGGCGACCGTCACCGAGCGCGAACGCTCGGTCGGCACGACGCGCGCGGCATTGCCGCAGCCGACCGGCACGGCGGACGGATAGCGATGGGTATCGGTACGGGTCTGACCCACGGTGGTGCGCTGCTGGAACGTGTCGATGGTCTGACCGTCGCGTACGACCTGGATCTCCCACGAGACGGAGGCCGGTGCGGGGCTCTGCGCATGGGCGGCGAGCGCGATGCTCGCGAGCAGGACGGCCAGGCCGTGTTTCAGCATGAAACGTCTCCGGAAACGCGGAAATAGCGGGGAACGGACGCACATCTTACGCCCGATCGATTTCGATCGCGATGTGACAGGACGCGTCGCCGCAGGTTCGCCGCACGATGCGTTCCTGTTCGAAAGGTAGGGCCGCGTCGTGCGTTTTCAAGCGAAAAAGCGCGTGAACTCGGCGACGGGCGCGCGCTCGGTGACGAGGCGATTCTCGATCGCGTCGGGGTCCGCATGGCCGAGCGACATACCGCAGACGAGCTGTTCGTTGGCGGGAATGCCGAGGTGTTCGGTGATGATCCGGTGAAACGGCACGAACGCGGCCTGCGGGCAGGTATCGAGCCCGCGTGCGCGCGCGGCCGTCATCACGCCCTGCAGGAACATCCCGCAGTCGAGCCAGGCACCGTAGGTCATGACCCGGTCGAGCGTGAAGAACAGCGCGACCGGCGCATCGAAGAAACGGAAGTTGCGTGCGTGCTGCGCATGCATGCGCGCCTTCTCGTCGCGGCCGATGTTCAACAGGCCGTACAGGTCCCAGCCGACCTTGCGGCGCCGGTCGATGTACGGCGACACCCATTCGCGCGGGTAGTAGTCGTACTCGGCGACGTATTTCTCGTCGCGCGCGGGATCGTCGTGGGCCGCGGTGAGTGCCGTGGCGAGCGCATCGCGCGTGGCGCCCGTTGCGACGTACACGCGCCACGGCTGGATGTTGGTGCCCGACGGCGCGCGGCTCGCGGCTTCGAGGATGGCCTCGAGCGTGTCGCGCGGCACGGGCGTCGGCAGGAACGCGCGGACCGCGCGGCGCGACGTGAGCGCAGCGTCGACGGCGTCGATCGCATCGGCATCGACGCGCGGGACAGCAGAGGGGACGGACATCGGCATACCTTCGGGGCGGGCCCGACGCGCCGCGCGGGCGCGGTCGGCAAGGCCGGTGTGGCGGGTGGGGGAACCATCGATCATACGCCGCGGCGCGCCGGCGTGCAGCGCGCGCGGGTGTTAGCAGCAGACGCACGCGGCTGCTTGCTTGCGCGGAGATACGGGATCGCTACACTGAAATCGTAAGGGTCTGATGATCATGTGACGGCAAGCAGCAGCGAGGTTGGTATGACGACGGCGATGGTGAAACAGGAACTGGCGGTGGCATCCTTCAGCACGGTGTACGACCTCGAGCAGGTCGAGACGGCGCTGAACGACCTGAACGAGAGCGCGAGCGACGCACTGCGCGCCACCTACGAGAGGATGCTCAAGACGGGCAATCTGCGCTTCTGCGTGAAGCCGAACCGGATGCCGTCGTTCGACGCGCTCGGCGAGGCATTGCCCAATTTCGCCGAGCCGCTCGATGACGTGCGCAAGCAGGTCGCGCTGTGCCTCGAAACGGAAGACCGGCTCGAACTGATGCCGATCCTGCTGCTCGGGCCCCCGGGCATCGGCAAGACGCACTTCGCGAAGGCGCTCGCGCAACTGCTCGGCACCGCTTACCACTACGTGCCGATGAGTTCGCTGACGGCCGGCTGGATCCTGTCGGGGGCGTCGTCGCAATGGAAGAACGCGAAGCCCGGCAAGGTGTTCGATGCGCTCGTGAACGGCAGCTACGCGAACCCGGTGATCGCGGTCGACGAGATCGACAAGGCCGGCAGCGATGCGCAATACGATCCGCTCGGCGCGCTGTATGCGTTGCTCGAGCACGACACCGCGCGCGCATTCATCGACGAATTCGCGGAAGTGCCGATCGATGCGGGCAACGTGATCTGGATCGCGACCGCGAACGAGGCGCACGCGATTCCGGAGCCGCTGCTCAACCGGATGAACGTGTACGAGATCGAGCCGCCCGACGCGGCCGGCGCGCGCCGGATCGCGCAGACGATCTACGACGAGATCCGCACGTCGCATGCGTGGGGGCGGCGCTTCCCGGACACGCTCGGCGACGACGCGCTCGACGTGCTGGCCGCGACCCCGCCGCGCACGATGCGCCGCGCGCTGCTGCACGCGTTCGGCGCCGCACGGCTCGCCGGCCGCGACGCGATCGGGCCGCGCGACATCCGGGCCGACGAAGGCGCCGCGAAGCGCCGGACGATCGGCTTCTGAACGAGCGGCGCGCGCACGGCGGCGGCATGCGCACCGTGCCGCGCCGTGCGTCGTGCCGTGCGTCGCGCGTCATGCGCGTCGTCGTCGCGAGACGCTGCACGACCTTCGGCAAGCGGATGAACCGGGACGTACAATTCTCTTCTCTCCCCTCGACGCGCTAGCGGCGCGAAACGTCATGGAGCAGATGGATTGTGTCGTGATCGGCGCGGGTGTCGTCGGTCTGGCGATTGCGCGCGAACTGGCCGCGCGCGGGCGTGAAACGCTCGTGCTCGAGGCGGCCGATGCGATCGGCACCGGGTCGAGTTCGCGCAACAGCGAAGTGATCCATGCGGGGCTCTACTATCCGCGCGGGTCGCTGAAGGCGACGTCGTGCGTGCACGGGCGCGACCTGCTGTACGAATTCTGCGAGACGCATCATGTGCCGCACCGGCGCGCCGGCAAGCTGCTCGTCGCCACGAGCGCCGCGCAGGTGAAGCAGTTGAGGGCGATCGCCGCACGCGCGGCCGAAAACGGCGTGCTCGACCTGATGCCGCTCACGCGCGCCGAGGCGCAGACGCTCGAGCCCGCGCTCGAATGCGTCGAGGCGCTGTTCTCGCCGTCCACCGGCATCGTCGACAGCCACCAGCTGATGCTCGCGCTGCTCGGCGACGCGGAGCGCGACGGCGCCGTGTGCGCGCTGAAATCCCCGGTCGAATCGATCGACGTGCTGCGCGGCGGGCGCTTCGTCGTGCGCACGGGCGGCGACGCGCCGACGGAGATCGAGGCCGCCTGCGTGATCAACAGCGCGGGCCTCGGTGCCCAGGCGCTCGCGCGCCGCACGCGCGGCCTCGACCCGCGCTGGGTGCCGCCGCTCTATCTCGCGCGCGGCAACTACTTCAGCCTGTCGGGGCGTGCACCGTTTTCCCACCTGATCTACCCGATGCCCGACCGCGCGGGGCTCGGCGTGCACCTGACGCTCGATCTCGGCGGGCAGGCGCGTTTCGGCCCGGACGTCGAATGGTGCGATGCGCTGCGCTATGAAGTCGACCCGGCGCGTGCGACCGCGTTCTACGCGTCGATCCGCGCCTTCTGGCCGGGCTTGCCGGATGGCGCGCTGCAGCCGGCGTATGCGGGCATCCGGCCGAAGGTCGCGGGCCCCGGCGAGCCGCCGGCCGATTTCATCGTGCAGGGCGCCGCGCAGCATGGCGTGCGCGGGCTCGTGAACCTGTTCGGCATCGAGTCGCCGGGGCTCACCGCGTCGCTCGCGCTCGCGCAGCGGGTGGGCGACATGGCGGCTTACCGCTGACGCGCGCGCGTGTGGCGGGCAGGGGCGTATCGGCGTTGTGGCGGCCGTGTGAAATTCCTTATCTCTGGAATTTCGGCACGCACATTTACTCGCTTGAGCGTTATTCTGTCGAACGGCTGTACAGGGTCTGTCTACCGATGGAACACGCATGCGAAGGCCCGAAATCGCTCGCAGGGCAAGGAGGGAGGAGCGCCGTTTGGCCGAGCCAAACAAGCGACGACCGACGCCGCCATGCGGGCGATTTCGGGCCTTCCCGTGGAAACGATATCAATTTGGGGTTGCCCCGAGAAGGGCCGCTCGCCGCGTTGCGCTCCTTGCGAATACGTCCAGTATTCGCGGCGTCGCGCGCCTCGCGAGCGGCCCTTCTCGGGGCAACGCATGCGTGTTCCATCGGTAGACAGACCCTCGAACAGCTTTCAAACCGATAACGTTGGAGCGAGTCCCCCATGAAAACATCCCGTCGGAGTTTCCTGATTACGAGCATTGGTGCCGTGTCCGCGCTGGCGCTGTCGCGTGAAGCGCTGGCCGATGCGCCGATGCTCGCGGAAAGCGACCCGACCGCGACGGCACTCGGCTACAAGGCCGATGCGACGAAGGTCGACAAGACGAAGTACCCGAAATACGCAGCAGGCCAGGATTGCGCGGCCTGCATGCTGTACCAGGGCAAGAAGGGCTCGGCCTCGGGCCCGTGCGGCGCCTTCCCCGGCAAGCAGGTGTCGGCGAAGGGCTGGTGCAGCGCCTTCTCGAAGATGGGTTGAGGCCCGTGCGGCATCGTGCGATGCCGCATTGTGGCGGAAACCGCACAACGCCCGCCGTCGAAAGACGGTGGGCGTTTTTTATTGCTTGAAAACGGTTCCGTCGCTTTCTACACTCGCTGCAAACCGGCGCGCCGCGGGCATCCCGCGCGCCGCGCAGCCCGGCACGGCGAACTGACGAGGACGAGGCACGCATGGCGACGATTGCGAATTCAACGAAAACGATCCGGCCCGAGCGTGCGCTGAACCGGCGTGCGGTCGCGGCCGCCGTGATCGGCAACGCGCTCGAGTGGTACGACTTCACGGTGTTCGGCTTCATGACGGTCGTGATCGCCGAGCTGTTCTTCCCGACCTCCAGCGAATACTCGTCGCTGCTGCTGACCACCGCGACGTTCGGCGTCGCGTTCTTCATGCGCCCGATCGGCGGCATCGTGTTCGGGCTGTACGCGGATCGCGCGGGCCGCAAGGCCGCGCTGTCGCTCGTGATCCTCCTGATGACCGCCGGCATCTTCCTGCTCGCGATCGCGCCGCCGTATGCGGCGATCGGCATCGGCGGCCCGATCCTGATCGTGCTCGGCCGCCTGCTGCAAGGCTTCTCCGCGGGCGGCGAATTCGGCAGCGCGACGGCGCTGCTGATCGAGGCCGCGCCGTTCTCGAAACGCGGCTTCTACGGCAGCTGGCAGATGGCGAGCCAGGCGGCCGCGCTGCTGATCGGCGCGCTCGTCGGCGCGGCCGTCACGCGCGGGCTGTCGCACGAGGCGCTGCGCAGCTGGGGCTGGCGCGTGCCGTTCATCCTCGGGCTCGTGATCGGCCCGATCGGTTTCTACATCCGCCGCCATCTCGCCGATTCCGAGGCGTTCCTGCACGCCCAGCAAAGCGCGCGCCGCGCGACGCTCGGCGAAGTGTTCACGCGCCACCCGCGCGAGGTGCTGTGCGGGCTCGGCTCGGTGATCGCGCTGACGGTGACGATCTACGTGCTGATCAGCTATCTGCCGACCTTCGCGGTGAAGCAGCTGAAACTGCCCTACGCGGAATCGTTCTACGCGGTGATCGTCGGCAACCTGCTGCTGATGGTGCTGTCGCCGATCGCCGGTGCGTGGTCGGATCGCATCGGCCGCAAGGGGCTGTCGCTGTGGTCGCTCGCGCTCACGCTCGTGCTGATGTATCCGCTGTTCGCCTGGCTCGACGCGGCGCCGAGCATCGCGCGGCTGATCGCGGTGCAGGCCGTGCTGTCGGTCACGCTCGCGGGCTACTACGGGCCGTTCGGCGCGATGATAGCCGAGCTGTTCCCGGCCAACGTGCGCTCGACCGGGCTGTCGATCGCGTACAACGTCGCGGTGATGCTGTTCGGCGGCTTCGGGCAGTTCATCGTCACGTGGCTGATCAAGGTAACGGGTACGCCGCTCGCGCCGACCTACTATGTGATGGCCGGGATCGCGCTGTCGATCGTCGCGGTCGCATTCGTGCCCGTGCGCAGCGCCGACCTCGATGCGCCCGCGTGACGACTCGACGACATGACGATTTGACGACGTTCACCGGATCATTTCGCAAAACGCAATGATGTGCTGCAGTCCGTGGCAAAGCGGTGAGTCGATCCTTCGTGTTCGCGCCCGAATTGTTTAGTTGTCGAACGAAACTTGCGCGAAATGAACGAAATTGGTGCTCGCGCGCGTTGTCGCATTTTTTACCCCCACTAAACATCGGCAAAAACCCGGCGGGCATCCAGAAGAGTTTTTTCTCCAGCTTGTTGCCACATCGTTAGCTCAAGTAATATCCGCGTACGCCGGCCCCTGGCGGGCCGGTTCCGATCTGGAGACCTGGAGGAAACATGGAATACAACCGTCTGTTGCACACCCTGCGTGTTACCGCCATTGCAGGCGTGGCAGCGGCATCGCTCGGCGTCGCGGGTTCTGCATTCGCACAGATCCCGAACAAAACGCTCGTCTACTGCTCAGAAGGCAGCCCGGCGGGTTTCGATTCCGCGCAATTTACGACCGGCGTCGATTTCACCGCAGCTACGTTCACCGTCTACAACCGCCTCGTCGAATTCGAGCGCGGCGGCACGAAGGTCGAGCCGGGCCTCGCCGAGAAGTGGGACGTGTCGTCGGACGGCAAGGTGTACACGTTCCACCTGCGTCACGGCGTGAAGTTCCATACGACCGACTTCTTCAAGCCGACGCGTGAATTCAACGCGGACGACGTGCTGTTCACGTTCCAGCGCATGCTCGACCCGAACCAGGCGTTCCGCAAGGCGTACCCGGTGTCGTTCCCGTACTTCACCGACATGGGCCTCGACAAGCTGATCACGAAGGTCGAGAAGGTCGATCCGTACACCGTGAAGTTCACGCTCGCCGAGCCGAACGCGCCGTTCATCCAGAACATGGCGATGGAATTCGCGTCGATCCTGTCGGCCGAATACGGCGACCAGCTGATGAAGGCAGGCAAGGCCGCCGACATCAACCAGAAGCCGGTCGGCACGGGTCCGTTCATCTTCCGCAGCTACACGAAGGACGCGACGATCCGGTTCGACGGGAATCCTGATTACTGGAAGAAGGGCGAAGTGAAGATCTCGAAGCTGATCTTCTCGATCACGCCGGATCCGGGCGTGCGCGTGCAGAAGATCAAGCGCAACGAATGCCAGGTGATGAGCTATCCGCGTCCGGCCGACATCGCGACGCTGAAGGCCGATTCGAACGTCGACATGCCGTCGCAGGCAGGCTTCAACCTCGGCTATCTCGCGTACAACGTCGAGCACAAGCCGGTCGACAAGCTCGAGGTGCGTCAGGCACTCGACATGGCGATCAACAAGAAGGCGATCCTCGAGTCCGTCTACCAGGGCGCAGGCCAGGCGGCAAACGCGCCGATGCCGCCGACCCAATGGTCGTACGACAAGAACCTGAAGATGGCGCCGAACGACACCGCGAAGGCGAAGGCGCTGCTCGCGAAGGCCGGCTTCCCGAACGGTTTCGAGATCACGCTGTGGGCGATGCCGGTGCAGCGCGCGTATAACCCGAATGCCCGCCTGATGGCCGAGATGATCCAGGCCGACTGGGCGAAGATCGGCGTGAAGGCGAAGATCGTCACGTACGAGTGGGGCGAGTACATCAAGCGCGCGCACTCGGGTGAGCAGGACACGATGCTGATCGGCTGGACGGGCGACAACGGCGACCCGGACAACTGGCTCGGCACGCTGCTCGGCTGCGAAGCGATCAAGGGCAACAACTTCTCGCACTGGTGTTACAAGCCGTTCGACGAGCTGGTCCAGAAGGGCCGCACGACGACGGGCCAGGACGCGCGCACGAAGCTCTACATGCAGGCTCAGCAGATCTTCGCGCAACAGCTGCCGTTCTCGCCGATCGCGAACTCGACGGTCTACCAGCCGGTGCGCAAGACCGTGGTCGACATGCGTATCGAGCCGCTCGGCTATGCCCGCTTCGACGGTGTTAGCGTGAAGTAACACGCGTGTCGTAAGCTGTCTACGAAGACCGAGACCGGCTAATTCATCCGGCGGCGGGAGGCCAAAAGCTTCCCGTCGCCGGTCGCACATTTCCCACAAGAAAATCCGAGACGCATCATGTTCACATTCGTGTTGCGCCGCGTGGGCATGGTGATCCCGACTTTCATCGGCATCACCATCCTGGCGTTTGCGCTGATTCACCTGATACCGGGCGACCCCATCGAAGTGATGATGGGCGAGCGCGGCGTCGATCCCGCGATGCATGCGGAGGCGATGAAACGCCTCGGGCTCGACCAGCCGCTGCCCATGCAGTACATCCACTACATCGGCCGGGCGCTGCATGGCGACCTCGGCACGTCGATCATCACCAACACGAGCGTCGCGGGCGAATTCTTCGCGCGCTTCCCGGCGACCGTCGAGCTGTCGCTGTGCGCGCTCGTGTTCGCGCTCGCGGTCGGGCTGCCGGCCGGCGTGATCGCCGCGCTGCGGCGCGGCTCGGTCATCGACCACGGCGTGATGGGCACCGCGCTCACCGGTTACTCGATGCCGATCTTCTGGTGGGGACTGATCCTCATCATGGTATTTTCGTCATACCTCGGCTGGACGCCCGTGTCGGGGCGCATCGCGGTCGAATACGACTTCCCGCACCCGACGGGCTTCATGCTGATCGACGCGCTGCTCGCGCCGGATGAAGGCTCGTTCAAGTCGGCGGTCAGCCACCTGATCCTGCCCGCGATCGTGCTCGGCACGATCCCGCTCGCGGTGATCGCGCGGATGACGCGCTCGTCGATGCTCGAAGTGCTGCGCGAGGACTACATCCGCACCGCACGCGCGAAGGGGCTGTCGCCCGCGCGCGTGGTCGTCGTGCACGCGCTGCGCAATGCGCTGATCCCGGTCGTCACCGTGATCGGCCTGCAGATCGGCACGCTGCTCGCGGGCGCCGTGCTGACCGAGACGCTCTTTTCGTGGCCCGGTGTCGGCAAGTGGCTGATCGATGCGATCGGCCGCCGCGACTATCCGGTCGTCCAGGGCGGCATCCTGCTGATCGCGACGCTCGTGATCGTCGTGAACCTGGTCGTCGACCTGCTGTACGGCGTGCTGAATCCGCGCATCCGCCACACGAGGTAATCCCATGAGCAATCTGCAAAATACCCTGCCGACCGAATCCGCGCCGGCCGGCGGCCGTGCGCTCGCGCTGCGCGAGTTCTGGGCGAACTTCTCGCGCAACCGCGGCGCCGTCGGCGCCGGCATCGTCGTGATCGTGCTGATCCTGGTCGCGCTGCTCGCGCCGCTGCTCGCGCCGCACAGCCCGGTCGAGCAATACCGCGACTTCGTGAAGATCCCGCCCGCGTGGCTCGACGGCGGCAACTGGAAGTTCATCCTCGGCACCGACGAAGCGGGCCGCGACATTCTCTCGCGCCTGATGTACGGCGCGCGGATGTCGTTCTGGATCGGCTTCGTGTCGGTCGTGCTCGCGCTGATCCCCGGCATCGTGCTCGGGCTCGTCGCCGCGTTCTTCCAGAAGTGGGCCGACACGCCGGTGATGCGCATCATGGACGTGCTGCTCGCGCTGCCGTCGCTGCTGCTCGCGGTCGCGGTCGTCGCGATCATCGGCCCGGGCCTCACCAACACGATGTTCGCAATCGCGATCGTCGCGCTGCCGGCCTATGTGCGCCTCACGCGCGCATCGGCGCTCGGCGAGCTGCAGAAGGAATACGTGACGGCGTCGCGCGTGGCCGGTGCCGGCACGCTGCGCCTGATGTTCTCGCAGGTGCTGCCGAACTGCACGGCGCCGCTGATCGTGCAGGCGACGCTCGGCTTCTCGTCGGCGATTCTCGACGCGGCCGCGCTCGGCTTCCTCGGCCTCGGCGTGCAACCGCCGACCGCCGAATGGGGCGCGATGCTGGCCTCCGCGCGCGACTACATCGACAACGCATGGTGGATCGTGACGATGCCGGGCCTGTCGATCCTGATTTCGGTGCTCGCGATCAACCTGCTCGGCGACGGGCTGCGCGACGCGCTGGATCCCAAACTGAAACGGATGGCCTGACCATGAGCCAAGATCTTCTGACCATCCGCAATCTCGCGGTGAATTTCAACGGCCTGCCCGCCGTCGACCGGATCAACCTGTCGATCGCGCCGGGCGAGGTGGTGGGCGTCGTCGGCGAATCGGGCTCGGGCAAGAGCGTGACGATGATGGCGCTGATGGGCCTGATCGACGCGCCGGGCAAGGTGACGGCCGACGAGGTCACGTTCAACGGCGTCGACCTGCTGAAGGCGTCGCCGAAGGCGCGCCGCAAGATCGTCGGCAAGGACATCGCGATGGTGTTCCAGGACGCGCTCACCAGCCTGAACCCGAGCTATACCGTCGGCTACCAGATCAAGGAAGTGCTGAAGCTGCACGAGGGCTTGCGCGGCGACGCGCTGCACCGGCGCGCGCTCGAACTGCTCGACCAGGTCGGCATTCCCGACGCGAAGAACCGCATCGCGTCGTTCCCGCACCAGATGTCGGGCGGGATGAACCAGCGCGTGATGATCGCGATGGCGGTGGCGTGCAACCCGAAGCTGCTGATCGCCGACGAGCCGACCACCGCGCTCGACGTGACGATCCAGGCGCAGATCATGGACCTGCTCGTGAAGCTGCAGAAGGAGCGCGGGATGGCGCTCGTGCTGATCTCGCACGATCTGGCCGTGGTGTCGGAAGTCGCTCAGCGCGTGGCGGTGATGTACGCGGGCGAGGTGATCGAGACCAACAGCGTGCCCGACATCTTCCGCGCGCCGCATCATCCGTACACCGAAGCGCTGCTCGCGGCGATTCCCGAGCACAATCAGGGGGCGCGTCGCCTTGCCGCATTGCCGGGCATGGTGCCGGGCCGCGATGATCGCCCGTCCGGGTGCCTGTTCGCGCCGCGCTGCAAGTACGTCGTCGACGATTGCCGCAAGGCGCGGCCGGCGCTCGACACGCTGGTGCAGGGCAACGACGCGATGCGCGCACGCTGCATCAAGCCGCTCAACGTTTCCAACCTCGACCTGACGGGAGGTGCACGATGAATGCAGTCAATCAAACGCCTCGCGTGTCGCACGACGAGGAAGCCGTGCTGGTGGCCGACGGCCTCGCGAAACACTATTCGGTGAAGCGCGGGATGTTCGGGCAGGGTACGGTGAAGGCGCTGAACGGCGTGTCGTTCTCGCTGAAGCGCGGCAAGACGCTCGCCGTCGTCGGCGAATCGGGCTGCGGGAAGTCGACGCTCGCCCGCCAGCTGACGATGATCGAGACGCCCACGTCGGGCAGCCTGACCATCGACGGCAAGAACGTCGCCGGCGCAAGCCGCGAGACGGTCGCCGACCTGCGCCGCCGCGTGCAGATGGTGTTCCAGAACCCGTTCGCGTCGCTGAATCCGCGCAAGACCGTCGAGCAGACGCTTTCCGAGCCGCTCGAGATCAACGCGAACCTGACTGCCGCGGAACGTGCGCAGCGCATCGCGCAGATCATGCGCACGGTCGGCCTGCGGCCCGAGCACGCGAAGCGTTATCCGCACATGTTCTCGGGCGGGCAGCGCCAGCGTGTCGCGATCGCGCGCGCGATGATCCTCGATCCGCGCATCGTCGTGGCCGACGAGCCGGTGTCCGCGCTCGACGTGTCGATCCAGGCGCAGATCCTGAACCTGTTCATGGATCTGCAGGAGCAGTTCAAGACGAGCTACGTGTTCATCTCGCACAACCTGTCGGTGGTCGAGCACGTCGCGGACGACGTGATGGTGATGTACTTCGGCAGCGTCGCGGAGCTGGGCGACAAGGCGACGATCTACGCGCGGCCGCGCCATCCGTACACGCGCGCGCTGATGTCGGCGACACCGGCGATCTTCGAGGAAGACCGCCGCGTGCAGATCAAGCTGCAGGGCGAACTGCCGTCGCCGCTCAATCCGCCGTCGGGCTGCGCGTTCCATCAGCGTTGCCCGTATGCGGTCGAGCGCTGCCGGGTGGAGGAGCCGCAACTGCGCGAGGTCGACGGCCGGCGCGTGGCCTGCCATCGGGCCGAGGAAGTCGGGGAGGAGAATGCCTGAAGCGTTGGCGGCGCGCGCGTCCGGCGTGCGCCGTGCGGGGGCAAGCAGCGCGCGCGTGATGCGCGCGTACCGCTACGCGCGGCGCTGGAGCGTGCGTACCGTCACGGGCGCGGCGCTGGCCGGCGCGTGTGTGGCGGCCAGCCTCGTGGTTCCCGTCGAATCCGCGCGCGCCGAAGGGCGCGCGCCGGCCACTTCACCGATCCATCCGTCGCAAGTCCCGCCGCCCGGCATGAGCCTGCCGGGCTTTCACGCGCCCGCCGTGTCCGACGGCACGGTATCGCGCGGCACCGTGCGCGTGCAGCCCGCGCGCATGCCGTTCTACGTCGCGACCAAGGGCAAGGTCACGCTCTACGTGCTCGGCACGCTGCACACCGGCGACCCGTCCGACTACCCGAGCGCGCAGCCATTCCGGCCGCGCATCCTCGCGGCGCTCGCCGCGTCGCCGACGCTCGCGCTCGAGCTGTCGCCGGACGACCTGCTCGAATCACAGGACGACGTGTCGAAGTACGGTGTCTGCCGCTACCCGTGCCTGCAGCGCCTGCTGCCCGAGCCGCTGTGGCAGCGGCTCGCGGCGCGCCTGCGCGGCAACCCGGCCGCGCTCGCCGAGATTCGCAAGATGCGGCCGTGGCTCGCGGCGCTCGTCGTCGAGACCTACGATTCGCTGTCGGCCGGCCTGCAGACGGAATACGGCACCGAGGCGCAGCTGCAGAACGTGTTCCTGAAGAAGAAGGGCGGCCGCGTGATCGGACTCGAGACGCTCGCCGAGCAGATGCGCGCGTTCACCGGGCTGACGCTCGCCGAGCAGCGCGAGATGCTCGCGCAGGACATGGTGCAGACGCCCGCGCAGAACGCCGACGACATCAAGGCGCTGCATCGACTGTGGCGAATTGGCGACGCCGATGCGATCTCGGCATGGGCGGTCGCGAAGAGCGAACGGCTCGCGCGTTCGAAGGCGTTGTCGGACGCGATCGACAACAAGATCGTGTACGAGCGCAACCGGCGCTTCGTTGCACGGATGACGGCAATCGCCGCACCGAACCGGCCGCTGTTCGTCGCGATCGGCGCGCTGCACTTGGGCGGCCCGCGCGGCGTGCTCGAATTGTTGCGTCAACAAGGTTACAGGGTCGACGCGAACTGATCGCCGTCACCGCGCCCGAACCGATCCTCCCCTGTTTGATTGACGTCGTGCGAACGGCTCGAACGCCTGTATGGGCACGCGGTTCGATAAGGAAAACCCTCGAATCATCAGAAAATAGCGTTTCAAACGATTGACATCCCGATCTGCCAATATCTATTCTTCGATCCACAAGTTGAAAAAATGAAAAGAATAGAAAAAGTTCTACGGGGTAGCAGAAAATAAAGCGCGGGGTGAGCGCGTTGCCGGCACGTGGTGCACGTGCCGGCCGCGGAAGTGTCTGCATGTACGGCGGGGCCAAACATCGTCGAACAACAATCAGGCATGCAGGCCGACTTGCGGGATAAGCGACGTTCCGTCGTCCCACCGGGGAAAGGCAGTGATCGGGCGGCGGCGGACGTTTTTTAATCCGGAATAATTTTCCGGTCACCGTCGCAAGACGGTTTCGGGGGGTGAATCGACAGACGGCGAAGCCGCAACGATTGCGCCAACGGAAAAGCGCCACGAGGGCGCTTTTTTCTTTTGTACGACGGATCGTGCGTTCGCTCGTGTGATCGGCCGGATCAGGCGCGTTCGTCGGCCTGCAGCATCCCGGGCGCGACCACGTCGACGCCCACCGCCTCGAGCGCGGCGCGAATCCGTTTCGCGAATACCAGCGCGTGCGGCCCGTCACCGTGCAGGCAGACGGTCTGTGCATTGAGCATCACCCATTCGCCGCCGATCGCACGCACCTGCCGGCTGCGCACCATGTCGAGCGTGCGCGCGATCATCGTGTCCTCGTCGTCGATCAGCGCGCCGGGCTGGTTGCGCGGCACAAGCGAGCCGTCGGCGCGGTAGCCGCGATCGGCGAACACTTCCTCCACCGCGGCGAGCCCCGCGTGCCGCGCGGCCGCGACGAACACGCTGTTCGCGAGCCCGAACACCGCGAGCGACGGGTCGAAATCGCGGATCGCGGACACCACCGCATCGGCGATCATCGGGTCGCGCGCGGCCTGGTTGTACAGCGCGCCGTGCGGTTTGACGTGCGCGATGCGCCCGCCTTCCGCCTGTGCGATCGCCGACAGCGCGCCGAGCTGGTACAGCACGCCCGCGTAGATGTCGCTGGCCGGCAGCTGCATTTCCTTGCGGCCGAAATTCTCCGGATCGTGAAAGCTCGGGTGCGCGCCGATCGCCACGCCTTTCTGCACGGCCCAGCGTACGCAGTCGCGCATCGCGTTCGCACCGCCCGCATGCCACCCGCATGCGATGTTCGCGGACGTCACGAGGTCGAGCAGCGCCTCGTCCGAACCGCATCCTTCGCCGAGATCGGCATTCAGATCGATTTGCATGATGTTCCTCGTCCACTGATTGCGTGGCCCGTCTTCTCTACTGCGACTGCCTCCGGTACCGCTACCGCTATTGTCACGCCGCACGCGACTCGGCGCGGCGGCGCGCTTCCTCGCGCAGGTCGATCGCCACGTCGATCTGCCGCAGATACGCACGTTCGGCGGCCAGCGCGGCGCGCGCGGCGTCGGGCGTCGTGCGCACGAAGCGGATCGGCAGGTTGAGCCGCGCCTGCGCGAGTTTCCACAGATCCGCACGGATCACCGTGCCGATCTTCGGGTAGCCGCCGGTGGTCTGCGCGTCGTGCATCAGCACGATCGGCTGGCCGTTCGGCGGCACCTGGATCGTGCCGGGCAGCACCGCGTGCGACAGCAGCTCGGCCGGCCGCTCGCGCACGAGTTCGACACCGGCAAGCCGGTAGCCCATGCGGTTGCTGTTCGCCGTGACCAGCCATTCTTCATCCCAGAACGCCTGCTGCGAATCGGCGGCGAACGACGCGTAGTCGGGGCCCGGCAGCACGCGCACCGGCATCGCCCACGGCGCATGCGCGGGGCGGTGACGGCGCGGCGGCTCGTCGACGCGCACGAACGCGCACCACGCCGGCGCCTTGACGCCGAATTCGGGGGCGTCGGCCGCGAGGCAACCCATTCCGGCCGGAAGCACGCCGACCGGGAGGCGATCGCCGTCGCGCAGCGCGCGGCCGCCGAGGCCGCCGAAGCGCGAGGCGAGATCGGTGCTGCGCGAGCCGAGCATCGGCAGCACGTCGATGCCGCCGGCGATGCACAGGTAGCCGCGCATTCCGCGTTTCGCGGCAGGCAGCACGAGCGTCTGCCCGGCCTCGACCGGCAGGCTCCACCATGAATATACGCGCCGGCCGTCGAGCGTCGCACCGAACTCGGTGCCGGTGATCGCGATGCGGGTCGCGCGCGTGAAGCGGAAAGCGGCCGGGCCGATCGTGATCTCGACGGCCGCCGCATCGGGGCGGTTGCCGACCAGCCGGTTGCCGACTTCGAGCGCGAGGCCGTCGAGCGCGCCGCCCTGCGCGACGCCGAGATGGCGCGCGCCGCGGCGCCCGAGATCCTGCACGGTAGTCAGCGGGCCGGCCCGCACCACCTCGATGGTGCCCGGTACGTTGCTCTGGGTCATCGTGCGTCGACTCCCGCAATGGTGAAGCGCACGCGGTCGCCGGGCAGCAGCAGCGTCGGCTGCGGCCGCGCCGGATCGAACAGCACGTGCGACGTGCGGCCGATCAGTTGCCAGCCGCCGGGCGACGTGGCCGGGTAGATGCCTGTCTGCGCGCCGCCGATGCCGACCGAGCCGGCCGGCACCTCGAGGCGCGGCGCCGCGCGGCGCGGCATGTGCAGCGCGGCGTCGAGCCCGCCGAGATACGCGAAGCCCGGCTGGAAGCCGACGAAGAACACGACGTAGGCGCCGGCCGCGTGGCGCGCGACGACCTCGTCGACCGACAGGCCGGTATGCGCGGCGACGGCCGGCAGATCGGGGCCGGCGGCGCCACCGTATTCGACCGGGATCTCGACCTCGCGGCCGTCCGCGTGCTCGACGTCGGCCGTCTCCCACGCGTCGCGCAGCGCCGGCGTGAGCGAATCGGCCGTCGTGGCGAGCGCATCGAATACGATCGTCAGGTTGTTCATGCCGGGCACGACGTCGATCACGTCGGGCCACGCGCGCGCGGCCTCGGCAACGGCCCAGACGCGGCGCTGGCAATCGAGCGTGGCGGGTGGCGGCACCTCGCAGACGAGGGCTGTATCACCGAGCGGATAAATGCGGGGTTGCGTCATCGGACTGGCACGGTTCGGACGGCAATGTTAGCGCACATTGTCGATAAAATATCGACAACTTCCCAATAAGCGTTTTCGCCTAGCCCGTATGTCGGGGCTTCTGGCGTACACTCGGCACACCCTGTCATCCGGCTTGCTCCGCCTTTCCATGAAGCGTCCTGCGACCAAGATCGTGTCATCCGAACACCTCGTTTCCGATTCGAGCGCGGAGCTGTCGGAACTCGAATACGGCCTCATCATGGCAGGCAATGCTTTCAATCGGTGGATGGTGCGCTGCATGTCGGCGGCCGGCGCGAAGGACATGACGGCGGTCGAGGTGTCGCTGCTGCATCACGTCAGCCATCGCGAACGCAAGAAGAAACTCGCCGACATCTGCTTCGTGCTCAATATCGAGGATACGCACGTCGCGACCTATGCGCTGAAAAAACTGATCGCCCGCGGCTATGTGAAGAGCGAGAAGAACGGCAAGGAAGTGTTCTTCTTCGCGACCGACGCGGGCCGCGAGCTGTGCCTGAAGTACCGCGAGGTGCGCGAGCATTGCCTGATCGAGACGCTGAAGGACAGCGGGCTCACCAACGAGCAGATCGGCGACGCGGCGCAGTTGCTGCGCAACGCATCGGGCCTGTACGACACGGCCGCGCGCGCGGCGGCGTCGCTGTAAACGGTTGCGCCGCGGGTGGCGTGCGGCACTGCGCTGACGGGCGCGCGACGACGGATGCGGCGCCGGCCGCCGCGTCATCCGCCGGCCGGGTGCAGCGCGCCGTCGGTCACGATCCAGTGCAGCGCGAGATCGTGCGCTTCGGCCGGCAGCGCGTCGACGCGGCACGCTTCATACGCGATGCCGACCGTCACGGGCGGTTCGCTGCCCGGCCATGCGGCAAGCGTGCGGTCGTAGTAGCCGCCGCCGTAGCCGAGCCGGTAGCGCTGCCGATCGAATCCCACGCAGGGAATCAGCAAAAGGTCGGGCACGACGACGATTCCCGACGCCGGTTCCGGAATCCGGTGATGACCTTCGCGCATCGGCGTGTGCGCGTCCCACGCATGGAACTCGAGCGGCGTGTGCCGTTCGTCGATCACGGGCAGTGCGGCCTGCCTGCCGGCACCGGCCGCGCACCACGCGAGCACCGCGTCGCGCGCATCGAATTCACCCGGCAGCGGCCAGTAGAACCCGACCGTGCGCGGCGCGAGCCGTTCGAGCAGCGTGCGCAGCCGCGCGTCGAGCGCGGCGTTCGCGGCGGGTTGCGACGCGGCGTCGCGACGCGCGCCGGACAGCGTTTTGCGTAGTGCAACCTTCGGGTTCGGCACAGGGTTGCGTGCTATGCTTTCGCTCACTTCGTGCTCCATTCAAAACGATGTCGAACAGCCTTTTTCGAGTATATCGCGCGGTCGCGCTGACGCTTTCGGCCGCAGCGCTCGTCGCGGGCACGGCCGCATGCGCCGCGCCGAACGACGATACGGTCTCCGGGGACGACCAGACCTTCGTGCAGCTTCGTGAAGCCGCGCGTCGCAACGACGCCGCGAAAGCCGCGCAGCTCGCGTCGATGATCCCGAACTATCCGGTACCGTCCTACGTCGAGTATTTCCAGATCAAGCCACAGTTGTTCGATTCGACGGGCCGCGCGCGCGTGGACGCGCCGGACGCGCCCGTGCAGTCGTTCCTGCAGCGCTACGACGGCCAGGCGATCGCCGACCGCCTGCGCAACGACTACCTGCTCGTGCTCGGCGCGCGCCACGACTGGCGCAACTTCGACGAGCAATACAAGCGCTTCGTGCTCGACGACGACACGCAGGTCAAGTGCTATGCGCTGGAATCGCGCGCGGCGCGCGGCGAGAACGTCGCCGAAGCGGCACGTGCGCTGCTCGTCGAGCCGAAGAACTACGGCGACGCGTGCGTCGACCTGATCACCGCGCTCACGGTCAACCAGCAGTTCACGAGCGACGACGTGTGGCAGCAGGCGCGCCTCGCATACGAGCAGAACTACACGACGCTCGGCGGCAAGATCGTCGATGCGCTCGGCCCGCGCCCGGTCGGCTTCGACCAGGCGACGAGCGCGCCGCCGCTGTACCTCGCGCGCGGCGTCGGCCCCGACGCCACCTCGCACCAGATCGCCCTGATCGCGCTCAGCCGCATGGCGCGCAACGATCCGGACGCCGCCGCCGGAATGCTGACCACGGTCGCCCCGTCGCTGACCAAGCAGGAGCAGGCGATCGCGTGGGGCGCGATCGGCTACCAGGGCGCGATCAAGCGCTCGCCGCTCGCATCGGTCTGGTACGCGAAATCGACGAATGCGCCGCTGTCGAACCCGGGCTACGAATGGCGCACGCGCGCCGCGCTGCTCGCCGGCAACTGGCCGATGGTGCGCTGGTCGATCGAGCAGATGCCGCCGTCGCTGCGCAACGATCCGGCGTGGATCTACTGGCATGCGCGCGCGCTCAAGCAGAGCGGCGACACGCTGCAGGCGAACCAGGAATTCGAGCAGGTCGCGGGCCAGTTCAACTTCTACGGGCAGCTCGCCGGCGAAGAGCTCGGCCAGCGCACGACGATCCCGCCGCGCACGAAGGTGAGCGACGCCGAGATCGATGCGATGAGCAAGATTCCGGGCTTCGCGCTCGCGCAGCGTTTCTACGCGCTGAACCTGCGCCTCGAAGGCAACCGCGAATGGAACTGGCCGCTGCGCGGGATGACCGATCGCCAGCTGCTGGCCGCGGCCGAATACGGCAAGCGCGTCGAGTTGCTCGACCGCACGGTCAACACGGCCGACCGCACGAAGGCCGAGCACGATTTCACGCTGCGCTACCCGTCGCCGTACCGCAACATCGTCGAGCGCTATGCGCAATCGACGGGCCTCGACATCGAGTGGGCGTACGGGCTGATCCGCCAGGAATCGCGCTTCATCATCAGCGCGCGTTCGTCGGTGGGCGCGGGCGGCCTGATGCAGCTGATGCCGGCCACCGCGCAGATGGTTGCGAAGAAGCTCGGCATGGGCACGATCTCGCGCGCGCAGATGCACGACATCGATACCAACATCCAGCTCGGCACCTGGTACCTGGCGGACATCTACAACAACTTCGACAGCTCGCCGGTGCTCGCCACGGCCGGCTACAACGCGGGCCCGGGCCGGCCGCGCCAGTGGCGCCAGGTGTTGACGCAGCCGGTCGAAGGCGCGATCTTCGCAGAAACGATTCCGTTCAACGAGACGCGCGACTACGTGAAGAACGTGCTGTCGAACACCGTCTATTACGCGGCGCTCTTCGAGGGCAAGCCGCAGTCGTTGAAGAAACGTCTAGGCATGATCTCGCCCTGATACGCAACCTTCACACTGCCGCGCGAGACGCGGCAGTGTTCTTTTGAGGCTCACGACATGGATCGCCAGACCGTCGCGCTGCTGGGCGGCACCGGCTTCATCGGCAGCCGGCTCGTCAATGCGCTGATCGAATCCGGCAAGCAGGTTCGGATCGGCACGCGCCGGCGTGACCACGCGCGCCACCTGCAGATGCTGCCGGTCGAAATCGTCGAGCTCGACGCGCTCGACACGCGCACGCTTGCGCGCTTCGTGGCCGGTGCGCACGCGGCGATCAACCTCGTCGGCGTGCTGCACGGCGGCCGCGGCACGCCGTACGGGCCCGGTTTCGCGAGCGCACACGTCACGCTGCCGGCCGCGCTCGCGACCGCCTGCACCGAGGCGGGCGTACAGCGCCTGCTGCACATGAGCGCGCTCGGCGCCGATTCGCACGGCGTGAGCATGTACCAGCGCTCGAAGGGCGACGGCGAGGCCGCGCTGCATGCGATCGCGGCGACCGATTCGCTTGCGCTGACGATCTTCCGTCCGTCGGTCGTGTTCGGCCCCGGCGATGCATTTCTCAACACGTTCGCGGCCCTGCAGCGCTCGGTGCCGGTGCTGCCGCTCGCGATGCCCGACGCGCGCTTCCAGCCGGTGTTCGTCGGCGATGTCGTGCGCGCGTTCGTCAACACGTTCGATCTCGCGGCCGCACACGGCAAGACCTACGAACTCGGCGGCCCGACCGTCTACACGCTCGAGCAGCTGGTGCGCTATTGCGGCACGCTGGTCGGCCGGCAGGCACGCATCGTGCGGCTGCCCGACGCGCTCGCGCGGCTGCAGGCGAGCGTGTTCGAATGCCTGCCCGGCGAGCCCGTGCTCACGCGCGACAATCTCGCGACGATGTCGGTGCCGAACGTGCTGTCGGGGCCGCTCGCGCCGGAACTCGGGATCTCGCCCGCGAGTCTCGAAAGCATCGCGCCCGCGTATCTCGGTCAGGCCGCGCAGCGCTCCCGGTTCGACTGGTTCCGCTCGCGCCGCTAGGCCGGCAGCGTCTCCCCTTTCACTTTCGCGTTTTCCGGATCACCGTCATGAAACTCGTCATTGGAGACAAGAACTATTCGTCGTGGTCGATGCGCCCGTGGCTGCTGCTCACGCATTTCGGCATCCCGTTCGACGAGATCGCGATCGAGCTGCGCCACGATGACACGGCCGCGCGCATCCGCGAGTATTCGCCGTCCGGCAAGGTGCCGTGCCTGGTCGACGACCATGGCGTCGCGATCTGGGATTCGCTCGCGATCGCCGAGATGCTCGCCGAACGCTATCCGCAGTTTCCGATGTGGCCGGCCGATCCGCTCGAGCGCGCGCATGCGCGCTGCGTCTCGGCCGAGATGCATTCGGGCTTCGCGGCGCTGCGCACGCAGATGGGCATGAACGTGCGCGCGTCGATGCCGGGGCGCGGCGCGACCCCCGACGCGCTCGCCGATGTCGCGCGCATCGATGCGCTGTGGAGCGCGTGTCTCGAGGCGTCGGGCGGGCCGTTCCTGTTCGGCGAATTCGGCATTGCCGATGCGATGTACGCGCCCGTCGTGATGCGCTTCAACACGTACGCGCCGGGCCTGTCGCCGGAAGCGGCGGGCTATGCGGCCCGCGTGACGGCGCTGCCGGCCGTCCAGCGCTGGATCGACGCCGCGCGCCGCGAGACGAACGTGATCGCCGAATACGAGCCTCAGCCATGAATATCTACGCAGTAGGCGGCGCCATCCGCGACGAACTGCTCGGCGTGCCCGTGCAGGACCGCGATTACGTGGTGGTGGGCGCGACCCCCGAGCAGATGGCCGCGCAGGGGTTCCGGCCGGTCGGCAAGGATTTCCCGGTATTCCTGCATCCGCGGACGCAGGAGGAGTACGCGCTCGCGCGCACCGAGCGCAAGACGGCGGCCGGCTATCACGGCTTCCAGTTCCACTACGCGCCGGACGTGACGCTCGACGAGGATCTCGCGCGGCGCGACCTGACGATCAACGCGATGGCGCGCGAGGTGAGCCCGGAGGGCGACCTGGTCGGGCCGGTGATCGATCCGTTCGACGGGCAGGCCGACCTGCGTGCGCGCGTGTTCCGGCATGTGAGCGATGCATTCGTCGAGGATCCGGTGCGGATCCTGCGCATCGCCCGCTTCGCTGCGCGGTTTGCGGATTTCACGGTGGCGGACGAAACGCTCGCGCTGATGCGGCGGATGGTCGACGCGGGCGAGGTCGACGCGCTCGTGCCTGAGCGCGTGTGGCAGGAAATCGCGCGCGGGCTGATGGAAGCGAAGCCGTCGCGGATGTTCGCGGTGCTGCGCGAGTGCGGCGCGCTCGCGCGCATCCTGCCGGAAGTCGATGCGTTGTGGGGCGTGCCGCAGCGCGCCGACTACCACCCGGAAGTCGACACGGGCGTGCACGTGATGATGGTCGTCGACTACGCGGCGAAGCAGGGTTATTCGCTGCCGGTGCGCTTCGCGGCGCTCACGCACGATCTCGGCAAGGCGACGACGCCCGCCGACGTGCTGCCGCGCCACGTCGGCCACGAGGGGCGCAGCGTCGACCTGCTCAAGCCGTTGTGCGAGCGGTTGCGCGTGCCGAACGAATGCCGCGATCTCGCGCTGGTCGTCGCGCGCGAGCACGGCAACCTGCATCGCGTGATGGAGATGGGTGCGGCCGCGCTGGTGCGGCTGTTCGAGCGCAGCGACGCGCTGCGCAAGCCGGCACGTTTCGCCGAAATGCTGCAGGCGTGCGAATCGGATGCGCGCGGACGGCTCGGGCTCGAAGCGCAGCCGTATCCGCAGGCCGAGCGGCTGCGCGTCGCGCTCGCGGCCGCGCGCAGCGTCGATGCCGGCGCAATCGCGCGCGGCATCGGCAACGATACGGAGAAGATCAAGGACGCCGTGCATCGCGCACGGATCGAGGCCGTCGCGCAGGCGCTCGAGATCGGCGAATAGGGGCGGTGAATAGGGCCGGCGGGAAGGGCGTGCGTCGCCCTCCCGGCAACCGTTAAGACTTCTTCTTGCGCGCCGGCTTCGCGGCCGCCGGGCGTTTGCCGGCGGATGCGCGCGGCTTGGCCGCGGCCTTTTTTGCCTTTCCCGTCGTGCCGGCGTCGCGATCGCGCTCCGCCCGCTTGGGCGCCGGCCCGCGGCGGCTCACGCGCGGCTCGCCCGGCGTCGCACGCGCGGCGGGCGCCGGTTTCCCGGCGTCCATCGTCGCCGACACGAACCCGGTGCCACGGTCGTCGAACAGCGGCAGCGTGCCGACCGTGATCACCTCGGCCGGCCCGTCGCCCACGTTGGCGACCCGGTGCCGCTTGCGCGCGTCGAAGTGCAGCGAGTCGCCGGGCGACAGTGGGTAATCCTTCTTGCCGACCGTGTAGCAGATCCGGCCGGCCAGTACGTACACGAATTCGTCGCCGCCGTGCGCGACCCATTCCGAGCGGTAGCCTTCCATCATCTGCACCTTGACCGCATTGATCTGGCTGCCGTCGAACGTGGTGGAGAGGCGCTCGTACCACTGCGACCTGGCGTCGAGCGCGTACGGCTTGCGGCGGCCCTCGTACGAATCGGGCCGGGCCTGGCGCGGCTGGTCGACCAGCGCGCCGAGCGGCACGCCGAGTGCCTTCGCGACGTTGACGAGCGACGACAGCGAGATACCGGTGAGGTGGCGCTCGACCTGGGACAGGAACCCGACCGACAGTTTCGCTTCGGTCGCGACTTCCAGCAGCGTCTTCTTCGCTTCCCGGCGCAGGCGGCGAATGCGCTGGCCGATACGCATGATGTCTGAATCCATGAATCTCTTTCGTGACAACGAGTCGGGAGGCGAGCGGACGGGCGGTGCAGTCGCCGGACGGTGATTTTCGCGCATCGCCCGAAGCACGGCCGTCGGGACGGCGAATTGTACCGCGCAGCATCGCCGGACGAATTCCCGTTGTGCCGGGATGCGCAGGCGCCGCGCCGATTTTAGCCCTACGAAAATTTGAGCTTGACCTCAATTTCGACGTGCTCTAGATTCTGTCGCGCGTATCAAAAAAAGTTAAGTGGGACGAAAATTTTTTTAAGGACCTGCTGCCGGAACGGCACGGCGGTCCGGCGCCGTGCCGCGCCGGGCCGAACGTCCACCCGCAGCGGCGCCGTGCCGCATCAGGCCTGCCTCGGGCCTGCACCCCCGCCGCGTCACCGCCGGCCGCCGACAACAATGCATAACGGGCTTCCGATGATCGATCGACTGAAATACAGCTTCTCCGGCCTTCCCCCGTACGACGCGTCCGTCGTCGACACGCAGGCGGGCCTGTCGCGCCTGCTCGATGCCGCGCGGCTCGACGCGGTGCTGGTCACGTCGCAGGACGAATACGTGACCGAGTACCTGCCGCTCCCAAACAATCCGCGCTACGCGGTGTCGGGTTTCGACGGCTCGGCCGGCTGCGGGATCTTCCTGAGCGCGGCGACCGCGCAGGCGCTCGATCTGCCCCCGTTCGTGCTGTTCGTCGACGGCCGCTATCACCTGCAGGCCGAGCAGCAGTGCGATCCGGCGCGCGTGCGCATCGAGAAGCTCGGGATGAACGTGACGATCTGGCAGGCGATGGCCGACTGGCTGGTCGCGCACGGCAGCCGGCTCGCGCGGGTCGGCTACGACGCGCGGCGGATCAGCGTCGCGCAGCGCGATCGCCTGTTCGAGCAGACGCAGGCCGCGTCGCTCGACTGGACGAGCCTCGCCGACCGGGAGATCGATCGTGCGATCGCGCTGCCGGGCTGGGTCGTCGAGCGGCCGATCTTCGAAGTGCCGGAAGCGGCGACCGGCCTGAGCGTCGCGCAGAACCTCGACACGCTGAACCGCCAGCTCGCCGCGCATACCGGCGCGCCGGACGGCAAGACCGCGTTCTTCACCTGCGCGTCGGACGATCTCGCGTATCTGCTGAACAGCCGCGGCTATCACATTCCGAATGCGTCGTCGCACCTCGGCTTCCTGTTCGCGGTCGGCGGCCAGGTGGCGTTGTTCCTGCCGGAAGGCTGCGACCGCTGCGAGGTCACGCTCGCGTCGTATCCGGCGCTGCACGTGATCCGGCGCGATGTCGCGGCGCTCGAGCGCTTTCTCGCGCAGTTCGACGTCGAGCACGTGTGCTACGGCTTCGAATCGGTGAACTGCGCGCTCGTCGACGCGGTGAAGCGCGCGTGGCCGCATGCGCGGCAGGCCGACTTCAACCCGGTCGAGGCGATGCGGGCCAGCAAGACGCCGGCGGTGCTCGACCGGTTCCGCGACGCGTTCGCGCGCAGCTCCGCGGCGATCGCCGAGACGATGCGCTGGGCGAAGGCCGGCGAGCCGGGCGTGCGCCACACCGAATACGACCTGGCGCGCACGATCAACGACGCGTACGGCGCACGCTCGGCGGTGGCGCTGACGTTTCCGTCGATCGCGGCGAACGGCGCGAACAGCGCGTTCGCGCATTACACCGCGGCGAGCGCCGACGTCGAGCTGACGGAAGGCGAACTCGTGCTGCTCGACAGCGGCGCGTACTACGAAGCGGGCTTCGCGACGGACTGCACGCGTGTGGTACTGCGCCGGACCCGGCCGGAGACGGTCGCGCAGCCGTGGCAGCGCGAGATCTACACGGTCGCGCTGAAGGCCTGCATCAAGGGGCTCGTCACACGCTTCCCGAGCACCGCGAAGGGCGGCGACGTCGATGCGCTCGTGCGGCAGGTGTGCCGCGACCACGGCCACGATTTCGGTCACGGCACCGGGCACGGCGTCGGGATTCACGTGCACGAGGGCGGCGTGCGGTTCGCGCCGGGCGCGAAGTACGGGCTCGTGCCCAATGCGGTGGTTTCGGTCGAGCCGGGCATCTACGTGCCGGGCAAGGGCGGCGTGCGGATCGAGAACATCGTGATCATCCACCGGGACGACGCGCAGCCGGATACCGTCACGTTCGAGAACATCGTGACGGTCGGCTACGACTGGGACCTGATCGATCTCGACCTGCTGGACGACGACGAGCGCGCGTACCTGCGCGACTACGAGCGGCTGTGCGTGGAGCGCGGCACGCAGGTCACCGCGTGTCCGCTGCTGTAGGCACTGCCGCCCGCGCCGGTCAGTTCAGCAGGCGCGCACGCACCAGCGGCGCGATCCGCTCGGCGAGCCACGCATGCGTGCGCGTGGTGGGGTGCAGCGTGTCCCAGAATACGAAGCGCGCCGGATCGCGGCAGTCCGCACGCGGCGTCTGCGCGCTCACGTAGGTGAGCGACGACGGCTTCGGGATGTCGAGGCACGAACGCTTCGCGTCGTCGAAACCGTACTGGGCCGGGTGGCTCAGCAGGTCGTCGAACAGCGCATACGCGTCGAATACCTCGAGCCGCAGCGTCGCGCCGTAGCGGGCGCGCAGCGCGGCGGCCGCGTCCGCGAGGCGCCGGTTGTAGTCCTTCACCTGCGCGGCGACGCTCGCGGTGTCGGTGCGGGTCGCGAACACCGGCGCGCGCGACACGTCCGGCAGCGCGACGAGCAGGATCCGCGTCGCGCCGACCGCGGCGAGCCGCTCGAGGCTGTCGCGCACCGCATTCGCCGCCTGCTCGGGCGAGCGCCCGTAGTTCACCAGGTCGTTGCCGCCCGCGAACACCGCGAACAGCGTGTTGGCGGGCCGGTAGTCCGGCGCGCGATCCATGTATTCGCGCCACGAGTCGATCTGCTGCACGAGGCCCGGCACCACGAGGTACTGGTCGGTCGCCGCACCGCCGATCGCCCAGTTGTAGAACGGCAGCCGCAGCGCGTTCGCGAGATATTCGGCCCACACCGGGCCGTTGCTGAAGCGCCCCGCCTGCCAGCTCGTGCCGTTCGGCAGCTTCCACTGGCTCGCGTTGAACATGTTCTGCGTGTCGGACAGGCTGTCGCCGAACACGATCAGCTTGTTGACGCGCGCGTCCTGCTGCGCGGCGTCGATGGTCCACACCGTGTAGTTGAACGACAGCGCGTTGTTCGCCGCGACCGCCTGCACCAGGTCGGACTTGATGCCCTTCGCGGCCAGCGTCTTGCGGCACACGTCGGCGAGCGTGTCCTGCGTCGTCGTGCTGTAGAACATGTTCTTCCACTGCGTGATGCCGTCGGCCCACCAGTACCCGGACACGCGATACCAGTCGCCGCCGGCGGGATTGCGCGCCCATTCGTAGGTCGCGGCCGGCTTCAGCGGATCCGCGTCGATCCGGTACCAGCAGCGCAGGTACGTGTAGGTGTCGGATCCGCGGCGCGACGCGCGCGGCGCGGCGCCTGCCGAGCTCGATGCGGCCGGCGGCACGATGTCGGGGCCGGCCGGCGACAGCGCCATGTCGCCCGTCGGCGTGGGCAGCGGCGCGGCGCTGGCGGCGTGCGCGACGGGGAGCGTCAACGCGGCGCCCAGCGTGGCGACAGCGTAAACAGCGGCGACGCGGGATGAAAACGGAATGCGGAAATATGGCATGCGGCCCTCTTCTGATTGTTGTGACGGGACGGCGGCGCGGCTGCGCGACCGTGTATCGGAAGGGACCGTGAGTGCCGGGCTCGGGCCCGGTCTGTCGAAACGTGAAATGCCGCGCATGGCGGCGCAATGCGGAAAGTACGGTGGCGGCGCTGCCGCCGGTCGGTCAGTGTATCAGCGCGCGAGAGCCGACACGCGCCCGTCGGGGCCGTAGACGCCGGCCGGCGCGGGCGCCGAGCGCAGTACCGCGAGCGCGCGCTCGTTGTAGTCCATCCGGATCCGGATCAGCATCCCGTTGTTCGCATTGGCCTGGCGCGCGCGTTCGGCGGACTGCTGCAGCAACTGCCAGCGGCCGGCGAGGCGGGCATCGCGCTCGGCGGCCTGGTCCATCCCCTTCTTGCCGGCCGGAAAGCCGAGTGCGGAAAGCTGCGTGTCGCGCGTGCGTTCGAGCTGCGCGAGCCGGTCGATCAGCTCGCTTTTCTTCTCGACGATTCCGGGCAGCATCTCGAGCGGCTGCGCCATCGTCAGCGCCTTTTCCTCGTACGCGAGCAGGGACGCGAACGCCTCGACCGTCGCGTGTTCGTCGTTGACCGTGGCCAGCAGCTCTTCTCTCATCGCGTCATGCTCGTCGCGCCGGCGCGGGTAAATGCGCCGGCAAACCGGGGGGGCCGGCCTTGCGAGGCCGGCTTCAGTTGCCCGGGCGCTGCTGCTGCAGCAGCTCTCGGGCGGTATTCAATACGCCGTCGGCGATCTTGTTCGCGTCGATCGTCAGCGTGCCGTTGTTCAGCGCGTCCTTGATCGACTGGACCAGGCCCGCGTCGATATCGCCGTTGCCGGACGCGGATACCGAGCGCAACCGGCCGGACAGACCCGACAGGTTCACGCTCGTGTCACCGCCGGTCGACCCCGCATCGGCCGCCTGCGCGGACGAAGACGAGGCCGTGCCGGATGGCGCACGGGTCGCGCCGTTGCCGGTCGGCGCCAGGGGGCTCGGGTTCGGAGTGGAATCGATCTTCACGATGGGTTTCCTGTTCGGTTTGACCCAGATAACGGCCGGGTCGGCCCGAACTTTAGCATCGCGAGCCCCAAATGCTCCGAATAAACAATTCTTTACATTCTTGCCGCTGGATCCGTCCCTATAGCGGAATTTCCACGGTGCCGGCGTCCTTGACGATCGCCGTGACGATCTGGCCCGCTGCCATCCGCACCCGCACCGACTGGCCGGGTGCCGCATTCGCCAGCGCACTGCCCTCGGCCGAAATCGTGAAGCCGGGCCCGGCCGCGACGACCCGCACCGTCTGGCCGGCCGACACCGACGCCGCGCTCTTCAGCAGGTCCTGCCGCAGCGGCAGCCCGGCCGAGATGCGCGCGAGCGCGGTCGCGCCGATCGCCTGCGCCGGATCGGTGATCACCGCGAGCGGGAGCACCGTCAGGTCGCCGTCGCGGGCGACCAGGTCGGCCGCGGAAAGCGGCTCGCCGGGCGCGATCTGGCGCGCGGCGACGTAGTAGGTGGCCTGCACGGTGACTTTCGCCTGCAGGTAGACGGTCCACGGCCGCTCGCCCGCGCAGCGCACGCCGACCGTCGTGCGGCCCCACAGGCGCGCGCCGGTCGGCATGAACGGTTCGAGCGTGGTGCATGCGGCGAGCCCGCGCGGAAACGCGGTCGTGACCGTCGCGGTGGCCTTGCCGGGCAGGCCCGCGATCTGCTGCTGCAGGAACGCGAGGGCTGCGCGGCGGATCGACTCGGGATCCTGCTGGCCGGGCGGCGTCGCGGGCTGGGCCGCGTTGGCGGCATTGGCCGCCGGGGCCGGGTTCGCGGAAACCGGGGCGGCGCGCGGGGCCGGTGCGGCCGACGCGGCACGGGCCGTCGCGATCGCGTTCGGATCGGCGGCGCGCGGCGCGCCATATCCGGTTGTAGCGTTCATGCGGGCGGCTGCGTAGACAGGGCGCGGCGCTGGCGCAGGAGCCGGCGGCGGGACGGTCGTCACGACCATCGTGCCGGCCGGTTGCGCCGCGTAGCCGGTACCGGACGCGCCGGCGGCGACGCCCGCGCTCCCGCCCGCGCCGCTCGCTGCGCGCCCCGTGTCCGGCGCCAGGCCCGCACCCGGCGCCATCGCCGCATTCCCGCCGAACTGCCCGCCGCTCGCTGCATTGGCGTGCGCGATTGCGGTTTCTGCCGTCTCGCCGCGCCCGGGAATCACGATCATCCCGTCGTCAGCGTGCGCGGCCGGGGCGGCGATCCACAGCGCCGCGGCGAGCGCAAACGCACGCCGGACGTGCGTGAGCCGCCCGTTCCTTTCGCGAAGTGCGCTGCCAGTCATCGCCGTATCCCCGATCCGTTGCTCCGCTTCGCATTCTAGGGAGCGGGGCGGTCGCGCAAACGATGAATAGAGGGGGCCTTTGCCGCGTTATTCGCCCGATTGCCGGTTGCGTCCGACGCCTACCATCGCTGTCATGGAAAAAAGCCTCTCGCGTCGCCATCCGGCATGAGGGGCGTGCAGCGCTTCATACGGAGAGACGCACACATGCTGGACAAACTCGATGCGGAATTCGCGTTCGGCCGACAGGCGCTGGACGTGCGCGCCTACCGGCAGGAACTGCTGTCGTCGAACATCGCGAACTCCGACACGCCCGGCTACCAGGCCCGCGACGTCGATTTCGCGTCGACGCTCGCGCGCTCGCTGAAGCAGGCGGGCGGCGGCCTCGCGCCGAGCAACGCGGCGCAACTGCCGATGGCGCAGCCGGCCGGCGTGACGAACGGGATGTCGATGGTGTCGACGGCGGCGGGCCACATGGCCGGCACCGCGAAGCTGATCCCGACGGGCGGCCCGTCGGACGACTACGGCCGTGCGCAATACCGGATGCCGCTGCAGCCGGCGCTCGACGGCAACACGGTCGATCTCGACGTCGAGCGCGTGCAGTTCGCGAACAACGCGCTGCACTACCAGACCGGGATGACCGTGATGACCCAGCAGATCAAGGCGATGATCGCCGCGATCACGTCGAACCAGTGATGGCGCGCACCGCGTCCGAATCCGAGCAAAAGGAGCTTCCATGCCTTCGTTGATGAACATCTTCGGCGTCGCCGGCTCGGCGCTGTCCGCGCAGTCGCAGCGCCTGAACGTCACCGCGTCGAACCTGGCGAACGCCGACAGCGCGACCGGCCCCGACGGCAAGCCGTACAAGGCCAAGCAGGTCGTGTTCGCGACCGACCCGATCGGCGGCGCGCGCACCGCGTCCGGCCAAGGCGTGGGCGGCGTGCGCGTGACGAAGGTGATGGACGACCCGTCGCCGATGAAGTCGACCTACGACCCGTCGAACCCGGCCGCCGATTCGAACGGCTACGTGCAGATGCCGAACGTCGATCCGGTGCAGGAGATGGTGAACATGATCTCGGCATCGCGCTCGTACCAGGCCAACGTCGAGACGCTGAACACCGCGAAGACGCTGATGCTCAAGACGCTGACGATCGGCTCGTAAGCCGCGCCGACCGACCTTACAGACAGTCCAGAAACAAGGCCACCCAGGATGACTTCCTCCAGCACGACGATCGGCGGCAACGGCACCAACGTGTCGAACCTGCCGACCGACACGATGAACACCAACAAAGTGTCGACCAACGGCACGTCGGCGAGCGACCTGCAGGCGACGTTCCTGAAGCTGCTCGTCACGCAGCTGCAGAACCAGGATCCGACCAGCCCGGTCGACAGCTCGCAGATGACGTCGCAGCTCGCGCAGATCAACACGGTGAGCGGCATCGCGCAACTGAACACGTCGCTCACGTCGCTGTCCTCGCAGCTCACGGCCGGCCAGCAGACGCAGGCCGCGCTGCTGATCGGCACGAACGTGCTCGCGCCGGGCAACGCGGTCGCGGTGAAGAGCGGCGCGGCGTCGCCGTTCGGCGTGTCGCTCGCGAGCTCGGTGTCGAACCTGACGATCACCGTGAAGAACGCGGCGGGCACCGTGGTGAACACGATCAACGCGGGCGCGCAGTCGGCCGGCACCGTGCCGTTCAACTGGACGCCGACCGACGCGGCGGGCAATGCACTGCCGGACGGCAAGTACACAGTCAGCGCGTCGTACACCGACAGCAACGGCACGCCGCAGCCGGCCACGACGCTCGCGGCGTCGACCGTGCAGAGCGTGATCAAGCAGGCGGACGGCACGGCGGGGCACGTGCTGTCGAACGGCACGACCGTGGGGCTGACCCAGGTTGCGTCGATTTTCCCGAATACCACGTCGTCCGCGTCGAATTCGTCCGGCAGCGGCACCCCCTCCAACTGATACTGACCGAGCAATCTCGAAACGGAGACCGAAATGGGTTATCAACAGGGTCTGAGCGGCCTCGCGGGTGCATCGAACGCGCTCGACGTGATCGGCAACAACATCGCGAACGCGAACACGGTCGGCTTCAAGTCGAGCACCGCGCAGTTCGCCGACATGTACGCGAACTCGGTCGCGACGTCGACCAACACGCAGATCGGTATCGGCACGACGCTGAACGCGGTGGCGCAGAATTTCGGCCAGGGCACGATCAACACGACGAGCTCGTCGCTCGACGTCGCGATCAACGGCAACGGCTTCTTCCAGATGTCGAACAACGGCGTGACGACGTACTCGCGCGACGGCACGTTCCAGCGCGACAAGAACGGCTTCATCGTCGACTCGCAAGGCCGTAACCTGATGGGCTACGCGGCCAACAACGGCGGCGTGATCAACACCGCGCAGACCGTGCCGCTGCAGGCGCCGACGACCAACATCGCGCCGACCGCGACGACCAAGATCTCCGCGCAGTTCAACCTGAACTCGCAGGACACGGTGCCGACCAAGACGCCGTTCAGCGCGACCGACAACACGACCTACAACTACTCGACGTCGATCCAGGTGTACGACTCGCTGGGCGGTTCGCAGGCGGTCAACATGTACTTCGTGAAGTCGGCGGCCGGCACGTGGGAAGCGTACGCGGGCGTGCAGGGCGGCGCCACGACCGATCTCGGCACGGTCACCTTCAATTCGTCGGGCGCGATCCAGAGCACGACCACGGGCACGCCGCCCGCGCCGACCACGTCGGTCGGCCAGTTCCAGTTCACGGTGCCGAACACCGACGGCTCGGCGACGCCGCAGAGCCTCACGCTCGACCTGACCGGCACGACGCAGTACGGCGGCAAGGACGGCGTGAACAACCTCGCGCAGGACGGCTACGCGAGCGGCACGCTCACGACCTACACGATCGGCACCGACGGCAAGCTGACCGGCAACTACTCGAACGGCCAGACCGCCGTGCTCGGCCAGATCGCGCTTGCGAACTTCAACAACCCGAACGGGCTGGTGAACCTCGGCGGCAACCAGTACGCGGAAAGCTCCGCGTCGGGCGTGCCGCAGATCTCCGCGCCGGGCAGCACGAACCACGGCAAGCTGCAGGGCAGCGCGCTGGAAAACTCGAACGTCGACCTCACGTCGCAGCTCGTCAACCTGATCACCGCGCAGCGCAACTACCAGGCGAACGCGCAGACGATCAAGACGCAGCAGGCCGTCGACCAGACGATCATCAACCTGTAAGCGCGGACAACCGGCAGCCATGGACCGACTGATCTACACGGCGATGACGGGCGCGTCGCAGTCGCTCGACCAGCAGGCGGTGGTCGCGAACAACCTCGCGAACGCATCGACGACGGGCTTTCGCGCGCAACTCGCGACGTATCGCGCGGTGCCGATGAATTTCGGCGACGGCAGCAACGTCGACCCGACCACGACGCGCACCTACGTGCTCGCGTCGACGCCCGGCGCCGACTACGCGCCGGGTCCGATCACGCGCACCGGCAACCCGCTCGACGTCGCCGTGCAGGGCGCGGGCTGGCTGGCGGTGCAGGCGGCCGACGGCAGCGAAGGGTACACGCGCGCCGGCAACCTGCACGTCGACGAGAACGGCCAGCTCGTCAACGCGAGCAACCTGCCGGTGGTCGGCAACGGCGGCCCGATCTCGGTGCCGCCGAACGCGGAAGTGACGATCGGCAAGGACGGCACGATTTCCGCGCTGATGCCGGGCGACCCGCCGACGGCGGTCGCGATCGTCGACCAGATGAAGCTCGTGAACCCCGACCCGGCCACGCTCACGCGCGGCAACGACGGGCTGTTCCGCACCGCCGACGGCAATCCGGCCGACGCCGACCCGAACGTGGTCGTCACGCCGAATTCGCTCGAAGGCAGCAACGTCAACCCGGTGAGCGCGATGGTCGCGATGATCGACAACGCGCGTGCGTTCCAGCTTCAGTCGAAGCTGATCCAGACGGCCGACCAGAACGAGCAGACGGCGAACCAGCTGCTCAACTTCAGCTGAGCGCCCGCGCCAGCCTACGCAGGAGACCTGACAAATGAACCGTTCGCTCTACATTGCCGCCACCGGCATGAATGCGCAGCAGGCGCAGATGGACGTGATTTCGAACAACCTCGCGAACACCAGCACGAACGGCTTCAAGGCGTCGCGCGCGGTGTTCGAGGATCTGCTGTACCAGACCATCCGCCAGCCGGGCGCGAACTCGACGCAGCAGACGGAACTGCCGTCGGGCCTGCAGCTCGGCACCGGCGTGCAGCAGGTCGCGACCGAGCGCCTGTACACGCAGGGCGGCCTCACGCAGACCGGCAACTCGAAGGACGTCGCGATCAACGGCGCGGGCTTCTTCCAGGTGGTGATGCCGGACGGCACGAACGCCTACACGCGCGACGGCTCGTTCCAGACCAACGCGCAGGGCCAGCTCGTCACGTCGAGCGGCTACCAGATCCTGCCGGCGATCACGATCCCGCAGAACGCGACGTCGCTGACGATCGGCAAGGACGGCGTCGTGACGATCACGCAGGCGGGCTCGACCAATTCGGTGCAGATCGGCTCGCTGCAGGTCGCGACCTTCATCAACCCGGCCGGCCTCGAGGCGCGCGGCGAGAACCTGTTCTCCGAGACGACGTCGTCGGGCGCGCCGAACGTGTCGCAACCGGGCCTGAACGGCGCGGGCACGCTCAGCCAGAACTACGTCGAATCGTCGAACGTGAACGTCGTGCAGGAGCTCGTCAACATGATCCAGACGCAGCGTGCCTACGAGATCAACAGCAAGGCCGTGACGACGTCCGACCAGATGCTGCAGACCGTCACGCAGATGAAGAGCTAACCGGAACACCCGCCGTCGCCATGAAGCAGGTTCGCCTCCTCCCGTCAGCCACCGTCCGCGCCGCATGCGCGGTCGCGGTGGCGGCGCTCGCCGCCGGTTGCGCGCAGATTCCACGCGATCCGATCATCCAGCAGCCGATGACGGCGCAGCCGCCGACGCCGATGTCGATGCAGGCGCCCGGCTCGATCTACAACCCGGGCTACGCGGGGCGGCCGCTCTTCGAGGATCAGCGTCCGCGCAACGTCGGCGACATCCTGACGATCATGATCGCGGAGAACATCAACGCGACCAAGTCGTCGGGCGCGAACACGAACCGGCAGGGCAACACCGACTTCAACGTGCCGACGGCCGGCTTCCTCGGCGGGCTGTTCGCGAAGGCGAACCTGTCGGCGGCGGGCAACAACAAGTTCGCGGCGACCGGCGGCGCGAGCGCGGCGAACACGTTCAACGGCACGATCACGGTGACCGTCACCAACGTGCTGCCGAACGGCAACCTCGTGGTCAGCGGCGAGAAGCAGATGCTGATCAACCAGGGCAACGAATTCGTGCGCTTCTCGGGTGTCGTGAACCCGAACACGATCTCGGGCGCGAACTCCGTCTACTCGACGCAGGTCGCCGACGCGAAGATCGAATACTCGTCGAAGGGCTACATCAACGAAGCCGAGACGATGGGCTGGCTGCAGCGCTTCTTCCTCAACATCGCGCCGTGGTGATGACGATGAAGAAGATGCTTCTCGACCGCTTCCCGGCCCGCGCGCAGGCCGCCGCACGGCTCGCCGTCGCGTTCGCGGCGGTGGCCGCGGCGTGCTTGCTCGGCGCGGCGCCCGCGCACGCGGAACGCCTGAAGGATCTCGCGCAGATCCAGGGCGTGCGCGACAACCCGCTGATCGGCTATGGCCTCGTCGTCGGCCTCGACGGCACGGGCGACCAGACGATGCAGACGCCGTTCACGACGCAGACGCTCGCGAACATGCTCGCGAACCTCGGCATCTCGATCAACAACGGTTCGGCCAACGGCGGCGCGTCGCAACTGAGCAACATGCAGCTGAAGAACGTCGCGGCCGTGATGGTGACCGCCACGCTGCCGCCGTTCGCGCGGCCGGGCGAGGCGCTCGACGTCACCGTGTCGTCGCTCGGCAACGCGAAGAGCCTGCGCGGCGGCACGCTGCTGCTGACGCCGCTGAAAGGCGCGGACGGCCAGGTCTACGCGCTCGCGCAGGGCAACATGGCGGTCGGCGGCGCCGGCGCCAGCGCGAACGGCAGCCGCGTGCAGGTGAACCAGCTCGCGGCCGGCCGGATCGTCGGCGGCGCGATCGTCGAGCGTTCGGTGCCGAACGCGATCGCGCAGATGAACGGCGTGCTGCAGCTGCAACTGAACGACATGGATTACGGCACCGCGCAGCGGATCGTGTCCGCGGTCAATTCGAGCTTCGGCCCGGGCACCGCGACGGCGCTCGACGGCCGCACGATCCAGCTGGCCGCGCCGGCCGATTCGGCGCAGCAGGTCGCGTTCATGGCGCGGCTGCAGAACCTCGACGTCAGCCCGGACAAGGCGGCGGCGAAGGTGATCCTGAACGCGCGCACCGGCTCGATCGTGATGAACCAGATGGTCACGCTGCAGAGCTGCGCGGTCGCGCACGGCAACCTGTCGGTCGTGGTCAACACGCAGCCGGTGGTATCGCAGCCGGGGCCGTTCTCGAACGGGCAGACGGTGGTGGCGCAGCAGTCGCAGATCCAGCTGAAGCAGGACAACGGCGCGCTGAAGATGGTGACGGCCGGCGCGAATCTCGCCGACGTCGTGAAGGCGCTGAACACGCTCGGCGCAACGCCCGCGGACCTGATGTCGATCCTGCAGGCGATGAAGGCCGCCGGCGCGCTGCGCGCCGACCTGGAGATCATCTAAATGGCAGCCAGTCTCCCGAATGCGAACGACCTCACGCAGCGCTTTGCGCTCGACGTGCAGGGTTTCGACGCCCTGCGCGCGCAGGCGAAGCAGTCGCCGCAGGCCGGCGCGAAGGCGGTCGCCGGCCAGTTCGACGCGATGTTCACGCAGATGATGCTCAAGAGCATGCGCGACGCGTCGCCCGACGGCGGGCTGTTCGATTCGCATACGTCGAAGATGTACACGTCGATGCTCGACCAGCAGCTCGCGCAGCAGATGTCGACGCGCGGGATCGGCGTGGCCGACGCGCTGATGAAGCAGCTGCTGCGCAATGCGGGGCAGGGCGCGGGCAGCGACACGGCGGCCGACGTCGGCGCGGCCGGGCTGGGCGCGGCCGGCCTCGGCGGGTCCGGCAACGAAGGCGGCCTCGCCGCGATGAACGCGATGGCGAAGGCCTACGCGAACGCGGCCAACAACGGCGGGCTCGCCGGCACGCGCGGCTATTCGGCCGGCAGCGCGCTGACGCCGCCGCTGAAGGGCGCGAGTGGCGTGCAGGACGCCGACGCGTTCGTCGACCGGCTCGCGGGCCCCGCGCAGGCGGCCAGCGCGTCGACTGGCATCCCGGCGCGCTTCATCGTCGGGCAGGCGGCGCTCGAATCGGGCTGGGGCAAGCGCGAGATCCGCGCGACCGACGGCTCGACGAGCTACAACGTGTTCGGCATCAAGGCGACCAAGGGCTGGACGGGCCGCACGGTGTCGGCGCTGACCACCGAATACGTGAACGGCACGCCGCGCCGCGTTGTCGCGAAATTCCGCGCGTACGATTCGTATGAGCACGCGATGACCGATTACGCGAACCTGCTGAAGAACAACCCGCGCTACTCGGGCGTGCTGAGCGCGAGCCGCAGCGTCGAAGGGTTCGCGCACGGGATGCAGAAGGCCGGCTACGCGACCGACCCGAATTACGCGAAGAAGCTGATCTCGATCATGCAGCAGATCGGCTGACGGCCCCCGTCGGCTCCCGCCTGTTGCACCCTCTGGACCGCGCCCGGCAGCCCGCCGCGCGCGGTTTCAACGTTTGCGCGAAAAAAATCCCCAATTCGATCTAAACTTTCGGTCAGCACTGCCGCTAAGTGTGAGAGACCTGCGACCGGGCCCCCGTTCTGGCCCGGTTTTATTGCGCACCGGTTGCCCGGGCGCCCATGACAAGAAAGACCGGCTAGCCATGAATATCGAAACGTCGACGGACCCCAGCCTGGATGCAGGCCACTCCGGGCCCGACTATGCCCGCCGCAATCCGCTGGAAATCGGCGTGCAGCTGCGCAACCTCGTCAATCGCGGCGATTTCCTGACCGTCCAGTACCCGGGCGGCCAGCTCGTCACGCGCCTGCTCGAGGTGGATGTCGGCGCACGGACGTTTACGTTCGACTGGGGTGCGCTGGCGGAGCAGAACGCCGGCATCCTCGGCGCGTCGCACTGCACGTTCGCGGCCGCGCCGGAGGGCGTGCGCGTCGAATTCTCCACGGGCACGCCGCGCGAGACGCGCTACGAAGGGCTGCCCGCGTTCGTCGCCGATTTCCCCGACGTGCTGATGTGCATCCAGCGTCGCGAATATTTCCGCGTCGATGCGCCGATCGTCGATCCGTTCCTGTGCCGCGGCAAGCTGCCGGACGGCGAAAGCTTCCTGTTCGAGGTGCACAACCTGTCGCTCGGCGGCGTGGGGCTGCGCACGGCCGACGAACGCGTCGAGGCGCTCGAGGTCGGCACGCTGCTGCCCGACGTCGAGCTCGAGCTGACGGGCCACGGCAAGCTGTCGCTCGACCTGCAGCTCGTGTCGCAGCGTTCGACGCAGATGCCGAACGGGTCGCGGCGCTTCCAGCTCGGCTTCCGCTACATGTCGCTGCCGGGCAGCGCGGAAAACACGCTGCAGCGGCTGATCACGCAGCTCGAGATGAAGCGCCGCTCGCTCGCGCGGGCCTGACGCGCAAGCGGCGGCCGGCCCCGCCCGGGGCGGCCCGCACGGCGTTTGCGGCCCCTCGGCCGCACGCCTGAACCGGCGACGCGCAAGTGCGCGTCGCGCGTGCATTTTTTCCTCAATTTTTTCGATTGGCGGCCGTTATACCGGGAGTCACGCAACCCGGCGGCCGCGACGCGCGGCCGGCTCATCAGGATCGCGCATGTCCAACACACTCATGAACCTCGGCGTCAGCGGCCTGAATGCCGCGCTCTGGGGCCTCACGACGACCAGCAACAACATCAGCAACGCGGCGACGCCCGGCTATTCGGTCCAGCGGCCCGTGTATGCGGAAGCGAGCAGCCAATACTCGGGCAGCGGTTACATGCCGCAAGGCGTGAACACCGTCACCGTGCAACGGCAGTACAGCCAGTACCTGAGCGACCAGCTGAACACCGCGCAGACGCAGGGCGGCGCGCTGTCGACGTGGTACACGCTCGTCGCGCAGCTGAACAACTACATCGGCAGCCCGACGGCGGGCGTCTCGACCGGGATCACGAACTACTTCACCGGGCTGCAGAACGTCGCGAACAACGCGTCCGACCCGTCGGTGCGGCAGACCGCGATCAGCAACGCGCAGACGCTGGCCAACCAGCTCAACGCGGCCGGCCAGCAGTACGACGCGCTGCGCCAGAGCGTGAACACGCAGCTCACCAGCACCGTGTCGCAGATCAACACGTACACCGCGCAGATCGCGCAGCTGAACCAGCAGATCTCGGCGGCGAGCAGCCAGGGGCAGCCGCCGAACCAGCTGCTGGACCAGCGCGACCTCGCGGTGTCGAACCTGTCGGGCCTGGCCGGTATCCAGGTCGTGCGCAACGACAGCGGTTACAGCGTGTTCATGTCGGGCGGCCAACCGCTCGTCGTCGCCGACAAGAGCTACCAGCTTGCGGCCGTCACGTCGCCGTCGGATCCGAGCGAGCTGACCGTCGTGTCGCAGGGGATCGCCGGCGCGAAGCCGCAGGGGCCGAACCAGGCGTTGCCCGATTCGTCGCTGTCGGGCGGCACGCTCGGCGGCCTGCTCGCGTTCCGCAGCCAGACGCTCGACCCCGCACAGGCCCAGCTCGGCGCGATCGCGACCAGCTTCGCCGCGCAGGTCAACGCGCAGAACGCGCTCGGCATCGACCTGTCGGGCAACAAGGGCGGCAACCTGTTCACGACGCCGTCGCCGACCGTGTACGCGAACCAGGGCAATACCGGCAACGCGACGCTGTCCGTGTCGTTCGCGAACGCGTCGCAGCCGACCGCGAGCGACTACACGCTGTCCTTCGACGGCGCGAACTACACGCTGACGGACCGCGCGAGCGGCGCGGTGGTCGACCAGAAGGCGGGGCCGATGCCTGTTTCGCTCGGCGGCCTGAATTTCTCGATCCCGACGGGCTCGATGAGTGCCGGCGACAAGTTCACCGTGCTGCCGACGCGCGGCGCGCTGAACGGCTTCGGCCTCGCCACGACGAGCGCGTTGGCGATCGCGGCGGCATCGCCGGCCGTCACGTCGGCGGCGAGCACCAACACCGGCACGGGCAAGATCACGCTGGGCGGCGTAACCGCGGGCTATCAAGTGCCGACGACCAAGCTGACCTACGACGCGACGGCGAAGACGCTGACGGGTTTCCCGGTCGGCACCACGGTGACGATCGGCACCACGCCGCCGACGTCGGTCACGATCAACGCCTCGACGGACACCGTCCCGTACGATCCGGCGGCCGGCGCGACGATGACGATGTCGGGAACGGCAGCGGGCGCGCTCAACGGCGTGAGCGTCACGCTGTCCGGCGCACCGGCGACCGGCGACTCGTTCACGATCGGGCCGTATGCGGGCGGCACCAGCGACGGCTCCAACGCGCTCGCGCTGTCGAAGCTGGTCAATTCGAAGGCGTTCGGCAACGGCACGACGACGCTCACGGGCGCATATGCGAGCTACGTGAACGGCATCGGCAACACGACGACCCAGTTGAAATCGTCGAGCGCCGCGCAAACCGGGCTGATTGGCCAGATCACCGAGGCGCAGCAGTCGGTGTCGGGCGTGAGCACCAACGAGGAAGCGGCCAACCTGATGCAGTACCAGCAGTTCTACCAGGCGAACGCGAAGGTGATCCAGACGGCGGCGACGCTGTTCCAGACCGTGCTCGGCCTGTTCAATTGACCGGATTCGAGGGATAGAAGCGATGCGGATTTCCAGCGCCCAGTTCTTCCAGCTGAACGTTTCACAAATGAACGATCAGCAGGCCCAGCTTGCGCAGCTGTATCAGCAGATCTCGAGCGGTGTGAGCCTGCAGACGGCGGCGGACAATCCGGCCGGCGCGGCGCAGGCCGTGCAGCTGTCGATGACGTCGGCGACGCTGTCGCAGTACGCGACCAACCAGAACGCGGCGCTCGCGTCGCTGCAGGCCGAGGACCAGACGCTGCAGAACGTGAGCACCGTGCTGACGAACACGCAGTCGCTGCTCGTGCGCGCCGGCGACGGTTCGATGTCCGACAGCGACCGCTCGGCGCTCGCCACGCAGCTGCAGGGTTACCGCGACCAGTTGATGACGCTCGCGAACACCAACGACGGCGCGGGCAACTACCTGTTCGCCGGCACGAAGAATTCGGCGGCGCCGTTTTCGACGACGTCGAGCGGCAGCGTCAACTATGTCGGCGACACCGGCACGCGCCAGGTGCAGATCGCCGATTCGAGCACCGTGTCGCAGGGCGACTCGGGCGCGGCCGTCTTCATGTCGGTGCAGGCGATCGGCAGCTCGCCGGTGCCGTCGGCCCTCGCGGGCAACACGGGCACCGGCACGATCGGCGCGGTCACGGTGACGAACCCGGCGATCGCGACGAACGGCCATCAGTTCTCGATCACATTTGGCGGTACGGCCGCCGCGCCGACCTACACCGTGACCGACAACTCGGTCACCCCGCCGACCACCACGCCGGCGCAGGCCTATTCGTCGGGCGCGGCGATCTCGCTCGGCGGCGGAATGACGGTGGCGGTGTCGGGCACGCCGTCCGCCGGCGACAAGTTTGCTGTCGAGCCGGCGCCGCAGGCGAGCGGCGGCTCGGACGTGTTCTCGACGCTCGACGCGATGATCGCGGCGCTGAAGACGCCCGTGACGGGCAACCCGGTGGCGGTCGCGGGGCTGAAGAACGCGCTGATGACCGGCTCGACCAAGCTTGGCAACACGATGCGCAACGTCACGACGATCCAGGCATCGGTCGGTGGCCGCGAGCAGGAAGTCAAGGCGATGCAGACCGTCAACCAGACCGCGTCGCTGCAGGTCACCAGCAACCTGTCCGACCTGACGAGCACCAACATGGTGACGACGATCAGCCAGTTCCTGCAGATGCAGAACGCGCTGACGGGCTCGCAGAAGGCGTACGCGCAGTTGCAGAACCTGTCGCTGTTCCAGTACATCAACCCCTGATGTCAGCCGCGCCGGCCGCGATGTGAGCGCACGCTTGCGTCGCCGCCGGCGCCGATCGCCGCCCGCGCAGGTTTCCGCGCGGACGGGCGATTCACCGGGGCGCACCATCGTGCCCCGTCTCGCACACGCGGCAAGCCGCGCATCGTGCTCGCCGGCCCCGCTCGGCGGCCCGCTTTTCAGCCCGCGTATCGGCCTGCTTGCCAGCCCGCTCGCCAGCCCGCTTGCCAGCCCCATTTCCGCTCCGTAAACTCGCGCCAGATTCCAGACCGGCGCATCCTCCGCAGCCGGCGACCGACAGGAGCTCTTTTCCCCATGTCCGATTCCTACTTCCCGCGCTGGCGGGTGCAATCGACCGGCGCGGCCTCGCGCGTGGTCGGCCCCGACGAGCGCCTCGCGTGGCCGCAGATGGTCGCGCTGGGTGTGCAGCACGTCGTCGCGATGTTCGGCTCGACCGTGCTCGCGCCGCTGCTGATGGGCTTCGACCCGAACCTGTGCATCTTCATGTCGGGCATCGGCACGCTGCTGTTCTTCGTGCTGGTCGGCGGCCGCGTGCCGAGCTACCTCGGCTCGAGCTTCGCGTTCATCGGCCTCGTGATCGCGGTGACCGGCTACGGCGGCAGCGGCCCGAACCCGAACATCCCGGTCGCGCTCGGCGGGATCGTCGCGTGCGGCGTCGTGTACGTCGCGCTCGGCCTGCTGGTGCAGGCGATCGGCACGCGCTGGATCGAGACGCTGATGCCGCCCGTCGTGACCGGCGCGGTGGTCGCGGTGATCGGGCTGAACCTCGCGCCGATCGCGGTCAAGGGCGTGTCGGGCTCGACCTTCGAATCGGTGATGGCGCTCGTCACGGTGCTGTGCGTCGGTGGCGTCGCGGTGTTCTCGCGCGGCATGGTGCAGCGCCTGCTGATCCTCGTCGGGCTGGTGATCGCCTACTTGATCTATGCGGTCGCGACCAACGGGATGGGACTCGGCAAGCCGATCGATTTCTCGATCGTCGGGCAGGCGGCCTGGTTCGGGGTGCCGAGCTTCCGCGCGCCGGTGTTCGATCCGCACGCGATGCTGATGCTCGCGCCGATCGCGGTGATCCTGGTCGCGGAAAACCTCGGCCACATCAAGGCCGTCAGCGCGATGACGGGCACCAGCCTCGATCGCTACGTGGGCCGCGCGTTCATCGGCGACGGGCTCGCGACGATCGTGTCGGGCAGCGTCGGCGGCACGGGCGTGACGACCTACGCGGAGAACATCGGCGTGATGGCCGTCACGCGGATCTACTCGACGCTCGTGTTCGCGGTTGCCGCGGTGATCGCGATCGTGCTCGGCTTCTCGCCGAAGTTCGGTGCGGTGATCCAGACGATTCCGGGCCCGGTGCTCGGCGGCGTGTCGATCGTCGTGTTCGGGCTGATCGCGGTGACGGGCGCGCGGATCTGGGTCGTCAACAAGGTCGACTTCTCCGACAACCGCAACCTGATCGTCGCGGCCGTCACGCTGGTGCTCGGCGCCGGCGATTTCTCGCTGAAGATCGGCGGCTTCGGGCTCGGCGGGATCGGCACCGCGACGTTCGGCGCGATCATCCTGTACGCGATCCTGCGCAGGGAAAAGGAACCGGGCCCGGTGGTCTGAGCTTCCGGCGGGCGGCGCCCTGCCGCCCGCGTCATCTTTGGCGTCGAACGTCGACGCGCTACGCGCCGACGTTCGACTGCGTCTGCAGCCACGCGCAGAACTGCGCGACGAGCGGATCGTCCGCCGGCGCGCGCGGCGCGATCCACCAGTAGCTGCGCGTTGCGATGCGCGGCCCGTCCAGCGGCATCACCAGCCGCCCGCTCGCAAGCTCGTCGTCGATCAGCGGCAACGGGCCGAGCGCGACGCCCAGGCCGTCGACGGCCGCCTGCAGCGCCAGGTAGAAGTGGTCGAACGACTGCCGCTTGCGCCCCTTCATCGCCACGCCGGCCGCCGCGAACCAGTCGCGCCAGCCTTCCGGCCGCGTATCCGAATGCAGCAGCACGTGGCGCGCGAGATCGTCCGCGCGCGCGATCGGCGCGCGCTTGAGCAGCGCGGGGCTGCAGACGGGAATCACGCTTTCGTCGAGGAAGTGGCCGCTCGTGCAGTTCGGCCAGTGGCCGGGGCCGCGGCGGATCGCGACATCGAAGCCGTCGAGCGCGTCGAGCGGCGCGTTCGACGTCGACAGCTTCAGCTCGACGTTCGGGACGTCGCGCTGGAACCGCGACAGGCGCGGCAGCAGCCACTTCATCGCGAAGGTGGGCAGCGCATTGATGCGCAGCACGCGTGCCGCGCCCGTGTTGCGCAGCTGCTCGGTCGCGAGCGCGATGCTGTCGAATGCCGCGCGCACGGTGTCCAGGTAGCGGCGGCCTTCGTCGGTGAGCTTCACGCGCTTGCCGTAGCGGTGGAACACCGGCTTGCCGAGCCACGCCTCGAACCCGGCGATCTGACGGCTGATGGCACCGTGAGTCACATGCAGCTCGTCGCCGGCGGCGCTGAAGCTTTCATGTCGTGCCGCGGCTTCAAAGGCCCGAAGCGCGGAAAAGGGCGGGAGATCGCGTGCCATGCTTGTGATTCTAGATCACAAGGGCGCGCCGATAAAATCGTTTTGCCGGCATTCCGAACGGCGGTAACCTCGGTTCACCGTTTGATAAGGAACCCCATGCAATCCGCTTCTCCGCCGGCCGCCCCGCCGCCGGCCGCATCACCTCGCAGCATCGGCCTCGCCGAGCTGTTCACCGGTTTCCTGTCGCTTGGCCTCATGTCGTTCGGCGGTGCGCTGCCGTTCGCGCGGCGCACCATCGTCGAAGAGCGCAAGTGGCTGTCCGCCGATGAATTCACCGATCTGCTCGGCCTGTGCCAGTTCCTGCCGGGCGGCAACGTGATCAACCTGTCGGTGGCCGTCGGCATGCGCTTTCGCGGCGTCGCCGGCGCGTTCGCCGGCATTCTCGGGCTGATCGCTGGCCCGACGCTCGTCGTCGTCGCGCTCGGCGTGCTGTACGCGAAGACGCAGAACGATCCGCGCGTGCAGCACCTGTTCGCGGGCCTTGCGGCGGCGGCGGCCGGGCTGCTCGTCGCGATGGCGGTGAAGGTCCTGAAGCCGCTGCGGCATGCGCGGGCGGCCGCCGGCATCGCGGCGCTCGCGTTCGTCGCGATCGCGGTGCTGCGCATTCCGTTGCTGACCACGATGCTCGTGCTGACGCCCGTCAGCGTGTGGCTCGCGTCCCGGCGCCGCGACGCGGGCACGCCGCAGCCGGCGCCGGCCGCCGCGCGTGACACGCAGCCGGGAGGCCGGCCATGAACGACACGCTGATCGCGATCGCGACGATCTTCAGCCAGTTGTCGCTGCTCGCGTTCGGCGGCGGCAACACGATCCTGCCGGAGATGCAGCGGCAGGTCGTCGACGTCCATCACTGGATGAGCGCGCACGAGTTCACCGCGCTGTTCGCACTGGCCCAGGCGGCGCCCGGGCCGAACATGATGATCGTGTCGCTGGTCGGCTGGCACGTGGCCGGCTGGAGCGGGCTGCTGGTTGCGTCGCTCGCGAAGTTCGGGCCGTCGTCGATCGTCACCGTGCTTGCGCTGCATGCGTGGGAGCGCTTTCGCGACCGGCCGTGGCGCCGCCATGTGCAGCAGGGGATGATGCCGGTCACCGCCGGGCTCGTCGCGGCGAGCGCGGTGCTGATCTCCGAGGCATCGAACCGCACCGCGATCCAGTGGGGCATCACGGCCGCGTGCGCGGTGCTCGCGTGGCGCACGCGCATCCATCCGCTGTGGCTGCTCGCGGGCGGCGCGCTGATCGGGCTCACGGGCATCGGGCAGTGACCGGCGCACGTTGACCGCCCGTAGGCCATACTGGCGCGAATCTTCACGGGAGGCTCGATGGATCTCGACGGCGCCAGCCGCAATCTCACTGTCGCCGCGTTGCTGACGCTGTCCGGCGGATACCTCGACGCGTACACGTACGTCGGCCACGGCCACGTGTTCGCGAACACGATGACCGGCAACGTCGCGCTGCTCGGCATCAACCTGTCGGCCGGCGAATGGGGCGCCGCGCTGCATCACGTGCCGCCGCTCGTCGGCTTCACGATCGCGGTGTTCGTCGCGCACCTGCTCGGGCTTGCCGCGCAGCGCGGCTGGATGAAGCACACGGCGTTCGCGTGCCTGCTCGTCGAGATCGCGTTTCTCGGCGTCGCCGCGAGCGGCCTCGTCGGCGCGTCGAGCGGCTGGCTGATTCCGGGCATCTCGTTCGTCGCGACGCTGCAGACGCTGTCGTTCACTCATCTCGAGGAGCTCTCGTACACGTCGGTGATGACCACCGGCAACCTGCGGCGCGCCGCGCAGAAGCTGTTCGTCGGGCTGATCCCGCGCTATGACGCGGGCGCGCTGCACGATTCGGCGCTGCTCGCGACGATCAGCTTCTGCTTCCTGGCCGGTGCGGTGGTCGGCGGGCTCGTGACGCGGCTCATGCCCGAAGTCGCGCTGTGGGGCGCCGTGCTGCTGCTCGTCGGCGCGTTCGCGGAAATCGTGCGGCGCGCGTGGCGCCGGCACTCGGCCGACGGCGGGCCGGCGGCGGCCGCGTGACCGCGCGGCCCGCAGGCGCACCCCTGCGTGCGCCCGTTGCGCGGCACCTGCTGCGAGATCCTTACAGATCCGACGTACCGTAAGCCGCCCGCGGTCGCTGCCGTGCGGCGCCCGCCGCCCGCCGGGCAGGCCTCGCGCGCCGCAACGTTGTGCGCGGACGACAGTTCCGGCGTTACCGCGCATTTCAATTTCTTTCGGCGATTGCACTCGTCATATGATTCAGCCCACATCGCGCGCGCCAAGAACGCGAGCGATCGCCACCCGGCTGCGCAAGCGGCCGGCCATGAATGGAGACACCTACAAAAGGGAAAGCTCATGAAGCAGACCACCCGACTCGCAGCCATCGCAGGGGGCGCCGCGCTCGCATTTGCCAGCCAGTACGCGGCCGCACAAAGCTCGGTCACGCTCTGGGGCGTCGCCGACGCCAGCATCCGCTACCTGACCAACGCCAACGCCAAGAACGACGGCCTGCTGTCGATGACCAACGGCGCGATCACGAACAGCCGCTTCGGCATCTACGGCACGGAAGACCTCGGCGGCGGCCTGAAGGCCGTGTTCAACCTCGAGAGCGGCGTGAACCTGCAGAACGGCGCGTTCGCCGACAGCGGCCGCCTGTTCAACCGCGCAGCGTACGTCGGCCTGCAGAGCCCGTACGGCACGGTGACCCTCGGCCGCCAGAAGACGCCGCTGTTCGACCTGTTGTCGGACACCTACGATCCGCTGACGGTCGGTAACTACCTCGAAAACGCATGGCTGCCGGTCGCGCTCGGCGGCGGCCTGTATGCGGACAACCAGATCAAGTACACGGGCAAGTTCGAAGGCCTGACCGCGAAGGCGATGTACTCGACCGGCACCAACTACGAATCGACCGGCGCGGGCGGCTTCTCGGGCCAGATTCCGGGCTCGCTCGGCAAGGGCAATGCGTGGGGTGTGTCGCTGTCGTACGTGATGGGCCCGCTCAGCATCGCGGCCGGCGCGCAGCAGAACAGCGACAACTCGGCGCGCAAGCAGACGATCTACCACGCGAACGTCGTGTATGCGTTCAGCAAGGCGAAGATCTACGCGGGCTACCTGCGCTCGAAGGACGACACGGGCTTCGTCGACAGCCTGCTCGCACAGCAGACGATTCCGGTCGCGAAGGGCACCGGCCGGATCGACGACGGTCCGTTCGCGGGCGTGAGCTGGCAGGTCAGCGCGCCGCTGACGCTGACGGGCGCGTTCTACTACGATCACATGCGCAATGCGATGACCACCAACGGCACGCTCGCGAGCGGCAACCGCTACGCGATCGTCGGCATCGCCGAGTATGCGCTCAGCAAGCGCACGGAAGTCTACGGCACCGTCGACTTCAACAAGACGAACGGCGCGGCGAACGTCGAGCTGCCGGGTCGCAGCAACCAGACCGGCATCGCGATCGGCCTGCGCAATATCTTCTGACGAACGTCGGAACGCATGCGCCGGCAGTCGTCCGGCATGCATCGAAGGGGCGCCGCGAGGCGCCTCTTTTTTTTCGTCACGCGACCTTCATACGCGCGCACGACTATTCGGCGAATGCTTCATCACGCGACCCCCGCGCCGTAAGGGTTTCGTCGGCAATCCAGAACATACTTTTACAGTGCGCGCGGAGGCTTTCCGCTACGCTGCGAGCATCGCCCGTTGCGTGCCGCCAGGCGCGCGCGTGCGTCGTTCCGGTCGCGCTCGGCGAGTGCGGCCGGCCTGGTGCGTAACTTGTGTATCCGGTGATGACAATCACGGTCCGCCGGTTTTTTTCGTGGGACGATGCGCTCACGATTTTCTTGAAAGGGGATGACGATGGGTATCCTGAACACCGTGGGTGAAATCGCTGGCGCAGTCGCCGCTGTCGAAGGCGCGGAAAAGCTGGATCCGGATGCGGGCCTGCTGACCAAGGCGGCCGCTGCCGTCGCCGGCTTCAAGGGCGCGGAAGCGCTCGAAGGCCTGATCGAGAAGAAGAAGGAAGACCAGCCCGAACAGGCTGCGGACGACACGCAGGCGACGGACGGCAGCGACACGTCGCAGGCATGAGCATGGCGGCTGGTCCGGCCGTGGTGCGCCCTTCGCGCGCCCGGGCGGACCGGTGCCGCGCAGCCGGCAGGTCGGGCATGCGGTCGATCGGTGACGCATGACACACCCGGCAGCCGGTTTGACCGGCGAGAGGCAACGTCTCTCGCCGTTTTTTATTGGGCGCGCGCGTAGCTGCACCGTGCGCCGCAAGAATGCCGGAATCTTGCTATCGTGCCTTCATCCGAACTGCGATGAGGGAATGCGATGGATTTCGACTACGACCTGTTCGTCATCGGCGCCGGCTCGGGCGGCGTGCGGCTCGCACGCATGTCCGCGTCCTACGGCGCGCGTGTCGGCATAGCGGAAGAAGAGCAGATCGGCGGCACCTGCGTGCTGCGCGGCTGCATTCCGAAGAAGCTGCTCGTCTACGCATCGCACTACCCGCATGAAGTCGAGGACGCGAAGGGCTTCGGCTGGACCTTCGGCGCCGGCACGCTCGACTGGCCCGCGCTGATCGCCGCGAAGGATCGCGAGATCAACCGGCTCAGCGACATCTACATCAACCTGCTGCGGCAATCGGGCGTCGAGATGCACGCGGGGCGCGCGACGCTCGTCGATGCGCACACGGTCGCGATCGGCGAGCGCACGATCCGCGCGCGCCACATCGCGATCGCGACCGGCTCGCGCCCGTCGCTGCCGCCGCGGCCCGGCATCGAGCACGCGATCACGTCGCGCGAGGCCTTGTCGCTCGCCGCGTGCCCCAAGCGCATCGCGGTGGTCGGCGGCGGCTATATCGCGGTCGAGTTCGCAGGCATCTTCAACGGCTTCGGCAGCCACGTCGACCTGTTCTATCGCGGCGAGAAGATCCTGCGCGGCTTCGACGACGACGTGCGCCAGTTCCTGACCGACGAGATGACGAAGCAGGGCGTCACGATCCATGCGCGCTCGGTGGTCGAGTCGATCGAGCGCGCGGACGACGGCACGCTGAGCGTGCGCGCCGGCGATGCGCGGCACGGGCCGTACGACCAGGTGCTTTATGCGACCGGCCGCGTGCCGAACGTCGACGGTCTCGGGCTCGAGCAGGCGGGCGTGATGCTCGACGCGCGCGGCGCGATCGCCGTCGATGCGTATTCGGCGACGTCGGTGCCGTCGATCCATGCGATCGGCGACGTCACGTCGCGGCCGCAGCTCACGCCGGTCGCAACGCGCGACGGCGGGTTGCTCGCCCGCACGCTGTTCGGCGGGTCGCGCATCGCGGCCGATCACGAATGGGTGCCGTCGGCGGTGTTCAGCCAGCCCGAGGTCGCGACGGTCGGGTTCACGGAGGCGGCCGCGCGCGACCTGTACGAAGGCGACGTCGATATCTACCGTACGTCGTTCAAGGCGTTGCGTCACACGCTGTCGGGCCGCGACGAGCGCACGCTGATGAAGCTGGTCGTCGCGCGCGACAGCCAGCGCGTGGTCGGCGCGCACATGGTCGGCCGCGATGCGGGCGAGATCATCCAGGGCATCGCGATCGCGATTCGCGCGGGCGCGACGAAGGCGCAGTTCGACGACACGATCGGCATTCACCCGACCGCGGCCGAAGAGTTCGTGACGATGCGGCAGAAGGTGGCGGATTAGCGGGGGCGCGTCAGCGCACGGCGGCAAAGGAGCGGCTGCGCTTCGGCGCGGCCGTCTCTCGTTGATGCGTCCCGCTCAATGCACGCCGAACGCGTCGAGCAGCCGGTACCAGCTCATCGCGAGCACCAGCGCCGGCGTGCGCAGCGCCTCGCCGCCGGGGAAGTCGCGGTGGCGGATCTTGTCGAACAGGTCGAAGCGGCTCGCCTGTCCGTTGATCGCCTCGGCGATCAGCTTGCCCGCGAGCGCGGTCGTGTTCACGCCGTGCCCCGAGAACCCCTGCGCGAAGTACATCGTCGGCGCGATGCGGCCGAAGTGCGGCGCGCGGTTCATCGTGATGTCGACGAAGCCGCCCCACGCGTACTCGACCTTCACGTCCGCCAACTGCGGGAACGTCTTCAGCATGTCCGCGCGCATCGCCGCCGCGAGATCGCGCGGCTCCCGCGTCGAATAGCTGACCTTGCCGCCCCACACGAGCCGCGTGTCGGGCGCCGGCCGGAAATAGTCGAGCACGAAGCGGCTGTCGCAGATCGCCGCGCGAGCAGGCATCAGCGCGGCGGCGCGCGCGTCGCCGAGCGGCTCGGTCGCGATCACGTAGGTGCCGACCGGCATGATCTTCTTCGACAGCGCGGGCGCGAGCGTGCCGACGAAGGTGTTGCACGCGAGCACGACGAAGCGCGCACGGACGTTGCCGCCGCTCGTCTCGACGACATGGCCGCCCGCGACGTCGCGCACGCGCGTCACGCAGCTGTCCTCGTGGATCCGCACGCCCGCCTCGGTCGCCGCGCGGGCGAGGCCGAGCGTGTAGTTCAGCGGATGGAGATGGCCGCTGTCCGGGTCGTACAGGCCGCCGCAATAGCGCTCGGACTGCACGTAGTCGCCGAGTTCGTCGGCTTCGACGAAATGGAAGCGGTCGTAGCCGAAGCGCTTCGCGGCTTCGTCGCGCCAGCGCTTCAGCCCGTCGGCATCGCGCTCGGTGTTCGCGGCGGTCAGGTAGCCGGGTACCAGCGCGCAGTCGATGTCGTGCTGCGCGATGCGCGATTTCACGAGCGACAGCGTTTCGAGCCCCATGTCCCAGATGCGCTTCACGTCGCCTTCCGGCATGAACTGCCCGAACGTGTCGATGTCGCACGCGAACCCGCCGATCAACTGCCCGCCGTTGCGGCCGCTCGCCGCCCATCCGACCCGCGACGCTTCGAGCACGGTCACCGAATGGCCGCGCTCGGCGAGGTTGAGCGCGGCGGACAGGCCCGTGAGGCCCGCGCCGATCACGCACACGTCGGCATCGATCGTGCCGGCGAGCGGCGCGTGGCGGGTCGTATCGTTGGCGGTCGCCGCGTAGTAGGACGCGACGTGCGGCTGGTTGGCGAATGTCTGCATGGTCAGGAGAACGGATGAAGTGGGCTCAGAACAGCTCGCGCACGCGGTGGTACAGCATCCCGAGTTCGAGCGCGGGTTGCCGCCAGGCGTCGCCGCCGGGGAAGCGCCGGTGGCGCATGCGGGCGAACAGGTCGAACGCGCGCGTGTCGCCCGCGATCGCGCCGGCAACCGCGCGCCCGGCGATGCCGGTGAGTGCGACGCCGTGGCCGCTGAAGCCCTGAACGTAGAAGAAGTTCGGATCGAGCGCGCCGAAATCCGGCGCGCGGTTGCGGGTGACGTCGACGAAGCCGCCCCACGCATGGTCGACGCGCACGTCGCCGAGCTGCGGGAACACGCCGGCCATGCGGCGCCGGATCGTTTCGGCGAGCGTGGCGGGCGAAGCGCCGGCCGAATTCGCGCGGCCGCCGAACAGCATCCGGTGGTCGGCCGACAGCCGAAAATAGTCGAGGAAGAAGTTGTTGTCGCACACGGCTTCGCGCCGGGCGATCAGCGCATCGGCGCGCGCCTGGCCGAGCGGCTCGGTCGCGATGATGTACGACGCGATCGGCGCAATGCGCGCGGCCGTCGCGGCCGGCAGCACGCCGCCGGGGCCCGCGTTGCAGCACGACACGACGAACCGGCAGCGCACGTCGCCCGACGGCGTGCGCACGACGGGCCGCTCGCCGCGCACGACGTCGAGCGCGGGCGTATGCGCATACAGCGCGACGCCTTCGCGGCGCGCGGCATCGGCGAGGCCAAGGCAGTACTTGAGCGGATGCAGGTGGCCCGACAGCGGATCGTAGACGCCCGCGAGATAGCGCGTCGACGCGATGCGTGCGCGAATCTCGCCGGTGTCGAGCCACGACAATGACGGATGGCCCCAGCGCCGGGTTGCGGCGTCCATCCATGCGTGCAGGTCGTCGATGCGACGCGGCTTCGTCGCGACCGTCAGGTAGCCGCGCGTGAAGTCGCAGTCGATCCCGTAGCGCGCGATCCGCTCGGCGATCAGCGCGACACCGTCGAGCGACAGCGACCACGCGGCGCGCGCGCCGTCGGCGCCGAGCTGCCGCTCGATCTCCTCGTCCTTCGCGAAGCCGGTGATCGCCTGGCCGCCGTTGCGGCCCGACGCGCCCCAGCCGGGCCGGTGCGCGTCGATTACCGCGACGGACAGGCCGCGAGCACGGCAGTCGAGCGCCGTCGACAGGCCCGCGAAGCCGGCGCCGATCACGCAGACGTCGACGTCGATCGTCCCGTCGAGCGCGGGATCGTCCACGGCGGGGCGCACGGCCGTCGCTTCGTAGTACGAGTCGCGCGCGAGCGCATCGGCGCGGCGGGTGAAAGACTGCGTCATGAATCCGACTCCCTCGTTGCAGCCGGCGGCGGCGCGTCGCGCACCGTCATCCGGCCGGTAAAAACGGCGCGGGACGCCGTGCACGCGGCACGGCGTCCCGCGCGGGCTGCGTCAGAACGAATAGATGAACTGCGTCGCGAGCAGGTCGTTGGACTTGCCGTACGACCCGTCGTTGCGCAGGAACACCTTGTTGTTCGCCCAGTCGTGGCGATATTCGACCTTCACGGTGATCTGCTGGGTCGGATAGAACAGCAGGTCGAGCGCGACGTCCTGGCGCACCGCGCCCTTGCACTCGAAGCCCAGGCCGCCGCCGGCCTTCGACTGCGCGAGGCAATCCGCGTCGACGCCGAAGCCGTTGCTCGGGTCCATTCCGTTGCCGTTCAGCGCGATGCCGCCACCGCCGCCGCCGTTCTTCGAGTTCGCGAGCAGGTCGTAGCGCAGCGTCACGCCCATGCGGCCGACCACCGGCGCGTTGAACTTGCGGTGCGCGAGCAGCGACAGCCCGTACCACTGCGCGAGCCCGCCGTTGAACGCCGCATGCTGCTGACGGCCGTAGTCGACTTCCGCGTTGTACTGAATGTCGGCGAGCGTGTAGGTCGCATCGAGTTCGCCGAAGAAGAACGAACCGTAGCCGCTCGGTGCCGCGCCGCCCGGGCCGTAATGGACGACGCCGTTCGAATCGATCGCGCTCGCGAGCGTCTGGCGGCCGATGTTGAACGAACCGCCGATGTCGAGCGCGCTCGACCACGTGTAGTCTGCGCGCGCGGTGAAGGTCGGCACCTTGTTGCTGGTGCTGATCGGGTCGCCGAGTGCATTGGTGCCCGTCTGCGTGACCGAACCGTAGGTGCGGTACTGCTCGTTGCCGAGGAAGAACTTCCACGCCCAGTTGCCCTTCGTGTAGTTCGCACCGGCACCGATGTAGCTGCCCGGATCGGAGAAATCGTACAGCAGGTTGTGCGTGAGCGTGAGCATCTGGTTCGACTGCTGCACCTCGTAGCCGCCGAAGCTGGGGATCAAACCGGCGACGAGCGTCGTCGTCGCGGAGATCGGCACGTTGACGACCGCCGTGTTCAGGATGTTGTTGCCGATGTTGCCGCGCGAGTTCTGCAGCAGCGTGATGCCGTTGCCGCGGTTCGGCATCAGCGTGATCTCGGCCGACGGCGCCATCGGGCCGACGCCGAACGTCTTCTTGATGTCGAGGTAGAGGTCGCCGAACGTGCTGTTGAAGTAGTTGTACGCGCTCTCGTGGTTCGCGAACAGGAACGACGACGTGCCGGCCGCGCGGTTGTAGATGTAGGTCGGGTCGATGTAACCGGTGACCGACAGGCCGGCGAGCGGGCCCGTGTTGGCCGCGTCCGTCAGCGAGTCGACCTTCAGCTGCTGGTTCGCGATCTGTTGCTTCATTTCGCCGACCTCGTCGTTGGTCAGCGTGGCCTGCGCCTTGCCGTAGTCAGGCGAGCCCGGGTCGACGGCCACGGCGGCCGGCGCGGCGCCAGCCGCTGCCTTCGTGCCGGCCTGGGCGGTCGCGGTGCCGCCCTTCGCCGACAGTTGCGCCTGCATCGCCTTCATCTGTTTCTGCAGCGCCGCTACCTGCGCCTGCAGCGCCTTGATCTCGGCGGATGTCGAGTCGGCCAGCGCGATGCCCGGTAACGCGCCGGCCACCAGCAGGCAGATCAGTTTCTTCTTCATTGCGGATTCTCCTTGTCGTGCGCCTGTCAAATCGGAATCGAATCGCGCGCCCCCCTGGAGCGGCGCGTCTTGCTTGTCTGCAATGCTTGTTATCGTTGAAGCAGGAGGCCTGCCGTCACGCCACCGCGAACGCCGCCTTCATGTCGGCGATGCGGCGCCGTTCGCGCGCGATCATCATCCGGTTCACGACGATCACGCCGATCGTCACCGCCGTGATGAACAGCGTCGCCAGTGCGTTCATCTCCGGGTTCAGCCCCAGCCGCACGCGCGAGAACACCACCAGCGGCAGCGTCGTCGAGCCCGGCCCCGACAGGAACGCCGACAGCACCAGGTCGTCGATCGACAGCGTGAACGACAGCAGCCACCCCGACAGCAGCGCCTGCGAGATCAGCGGCAGCGTCACCACGAAGAACACCTTCAGCGGCGTCGCGCCCAGATCCAGCGCCGCCTCTTCCAGCGACTTGTTCATCTCCTTCACGCGCGACTGCACGATGATCGCCACGTACGACACGCACAGCATCACGTGGCCGATCCAGATCGTCACCATCCCGCGCCCCTTCGGCCAGCCGAACATCTGCTCCAGCGCAACGAACAGCAACAGCAGCGAGATGCCCTGGATCACTTCCGGAATCACCAGCGGCGCGTTGATCATCCCCGTGTACAGCGTGAAGCCCTTGAAGCGGCCGAAGCGCGCGAGCACGAAGCCCGCCCACGTGCCGATCACGACCGACGCGGTAGCCGTCAGCAGGCCGATCTTCAGCGACAGCCACGCGGCGGTCAGCAGCTCGTCGTCGTCCAGCAGCGCCGAGTACCACTTCAGCGAGAAGCCCGACCACACCGTCACCAGCTTCGACTCGTTGAACGAGTACACGACCAGGCTGATGATCGGGATGTACAGGAACAGGAAGCCGAAGGCGAGGACGCCCGTCGACAGCGGTTTGCTCGGCTTGATCATTTCGCATCCTCCAGTTCCTTGACCTGGTAGTACTGGAACAGCGCCATCGGCACCAGCAGCAGCATCACCATCGCGACCGTCACCGCGGACGCCATCGGCCAGTCCATGTTGTTGAAGAATTCATCCCACATCACGCGG
>UFQX01000800.1:0-140000 GCA_900497675.1 Arapaima gigas
CATTCCCGTTAACTACAGGTCCAGTTCCTTCACTATTCCCATCAACTACAGTTCCATTTCCTTAACCGTTTTACGCTGCCTGAGTCCCTACCCATTCGAGGGACCTCGAGACGCTTTGCCAGCTGACAGGCGCTTCCGGATCCCGGTACCCGACAGACCCGGCTACGCAGAATTGCTTGAAAGGAAAACCGCAAGTGTCAGTCTACATTATCGCAGATCTGCCACCTCTCTGATCTTAATTAATCACCAATTAAGGAGATAAATGAGGATACAGCTGTATTAGACTGACAGTGTAATTAATTTCCTCTGTCAAATGAGGACTTTACTCCCTCTTTATCTCAGATCAGCTTTCATTCTTTGATTTGTTTTCTGTTAGACAAACAGATCCGGTGGCTTCAGTTTGAAAAGGCCGCAGTCACGTGTCCCGCAAATCGTTTCAGAGCAAATGAGATTTTAACAGTTGTGATCTAAAGGCCAAAAACATAATACGGTTTATTGGCAATCTAATCATAATTGGATATTTGCATTTTGAAAATGTAACTTCTATGGCTGATAAAAATTAGCCTAAACTGATGATTTGTATTAAACAGACTTTAATTTTATCCTGACAACCACAGTAGAGGAAAGCGAAGTGATGCTGTTTTCCTTTCAGTTTCATTAGCATGTTAGTGTAAAGAATCTCGTTGCTGTTACGTGCCGGTGAGTTGACGTCAACTTATGGTGATGCTACAGATAGTTTCCCTCAGTTGTATTCGGTCTTCAGGTGAAGAATCCTCTTAGCTGATTTATCAGTTTCACTATTGAAAACATATGGAATATCGCCCTCGAGTTTTATCATTCCACATAATATTAATTAAAACTAAATTATGAACACTTACTGCAAATCACAACATTTGTATGATTTGTCATAACGTGTATTGCTAAATCTTACACCCTGGTTTTGTTAAAATATTCAGTTCTAATTGGCCGACAGAGAGCTGGTTGATTCTGTTCACGCAGATGGGCAAAATAATGCACAGTAGAGTAATTAGAGTAATTTCTGCAAAATTCGCCTTATCATTCCTTTAATTCAGTCCATAAAGCATTAGAAGTTGATGTGTATGAACCGCCGTGGTGCTGTAAAAAGACCGCTGGCAGAATTCTGAAAATGAGCGGCTCCGTCCGCGTTTGACAGCGTACTTCACATAAAGCCTGTTCACCTCAGCAGGGGCTGGAAATCCTGGACCTGTGCGGTTTCTACCTGAGAAGAGAATTATTAACTAGTAACTTTAATGTGGCTCACAAATTTCGACAGCTGAAGAAAACAAACTGATCTTATTTTCTCAACTGAGATGTTCATTTGCCAACTCGGTGCCTCTGGAGATTACATTTTGCATAAATTCTCAGCCTTTATAGCTCTTGCTTTGCATTTTATGTTTAGGTTGTTAATTACAGTTGATTCCGATTCAAGTTTATTGTTTCCAAAAGTCAGATGGATGAGTGACGGATTTTCTGTGAAGCAGGCACTGAGATTTGGCTTTCTTCAAAACATTCCTGGATCCCTTGTTTGAAATAAATGGCTTCTGCTTTAGTGAACAGGAACAGAAGAGGGAAAATTCTGAGGTGGAGGGAATGTGAGAAGGTGGAAATACAGTGTGTAGCCAAACATCTAATTCTGATGTCTAATATTGGTACTGTGTCTCTGCGGACCTGTAAAAGATCAGTTGGACACACACACACACACACACACACACACACACACACACAAAACACAGTTTTCGTGTCTTGATGTCTGCAGCTGCCAGTTCCTCCGTTGGCCACCTTAATATGGCAGCAGCTGGGTATCTGATGATTGGCAGGAACTATCTGTTGACGGCTCTGATCTTGTGCTTTCCGTTCAGCTGGATCTTTAGGACCTGTCTTAACTTACAGAGGTACAAGTACTGCCCTGAATGAGATATGGAACATCCAAGCCATGTCCCCTAAAGATGAGCTGCTGGTAGAATGTCTGAAGCAGATGGTGATGACAGGGAAGTAAAGGAGGTCCCGTGGGATAAGGAATCCTCGCCATGGAATGTACCAGATAGCAGAAGTGCGCTGTAGGATGTCAACATCCACACAGATCCACGGGTCCTTGCCAACAAACCAGCTATAGTTGTGTTGAACAAGGAGGAGAGAAGAAGGAATATGAGAAGCTGGAGAATTTCCATTCCCACTGGTGATAGGAGAACTTGCGGCTGTGACCCCTAAGCAGGAAGAGGGGCTCCATCTGATCAAGAAGAGGAAGAAGAAAGAAAGAATCCAGATTTGAGTCTTTCCTCCTGCAGTAGTACCCTTCATGCAACATGCTTAACCTGAGCTCCAGTGAAAACTACCCAAACACTGAAATGGGGAAAAACCCAACGTCATAACCCACTAGAAAAACATCAGCTGAATGAATTAAAAATAGAAAAAAGAAATAAGTAAAAATATGAGCAGCTGAATGAGCATAAATGAGTACTTTAGCAGCACAACAGAACCTTTAAATCTGGACCATGAGCTGCTCAGTCAATTGCCGCATGATCAGGCCTGCAGCAAGCAAAGCTTTAGTCAAACAAGCAAATGAACGAACAAACGAACGAATGGACGGACCAACGAACGAATGCACGAATGAGGCCGTGTTTTCTGTGCACAGGTTCGGAGCTCCTGTCCCAAGATGAAAAGTTTAATACTGGATCCCACAGCCTGTCACCAGCTGCATCCGTCTCTGTGTTGAAGTGGCTGTTGGAAAAAGACAAAACATTTTTCATAATAATAAGCCAAGCATTAAAGCTGGTTCACACGTGCAGGAAAAGGGAGATTGGTAAACAAAGACAGAATGCAAGTTAAAGTTGCACAAGCTGAATTTAATTAAAAGCTCAAAGAAGCAAAACAAACAATCAGAATGAGATTAAGGGGAGGAATTACTGTGCACGTCGCACTCTGAAGTCGTGGGGCGGCTTGATCCGTATCCGTTCGCTTATACATCTGTGGCCACAGCTGATTCAATTAATACAGCTTTACTTTTCATTTCAGAACATGCGGAACAGGCCTGTGCATATGGCAGACTGCTGCTCGTCGACTGGAGTTCGCCATTAAACACCAGCCGGTCCGACGTGCCGCTCGGCTGGCGTCTGTCGCACCCGCCGCCTTCTCAGCGGGCCTTTCGGACACTGAAACCTCCGTGGCCACACCCTTTGCCGAGCACGGGATACACCGGAAACTGGTTACCTCTGGCTCACACACTCACCAGGTAACCAGCTACCTCTGACTCACACCCTTGCCAGGTAACCGGTTACCTCAAACTCACAAACACAGACACACACAGCAGGGAACCAGTTACCTCTCAGCAATGCGTCAGTCAAGTTGGTTGGGAGTGTTAAGACTTTGGATCCATCCAAATGTATATTATATTAATTATTACTACATTTAAATTAGAAAGAAACATAAATATATAAGGTGTAAGTGAGGAAAGCTGTAAGTGGGAAAAGGTATGTGAAGAAAAGGTGTAAGTGGGAAAAGGTGTAAGTGAGCAAAAGGTATAAGTGAAGAAAAGGTGTAAGTGAGCAAAAGGTATACGTGAAGAAAAGGTGTAAGTGGGAAAAGGTGTAAGTGAGCAAAAGGTATAAGTGAAGAAAAGGTGTAAGTGGGGGAAAGGTGTGAGTGGGGTAGAAGTGTCAGCCGAATGCTGCACTGTAATCCCCGGGCGTCACGTTGAAGAGAAGTCTTTCTGAAACCAATAACTGTATTGTGGCACCAGCGATTGTTTTACTAATCTATGAAACATGTTTATGTTTCCTCTAGTTCTGCTGCTGAGGTCAGATAGTGTGAGATTCATCGCAGCGAAGTTCTTCATTATCTTATCTTTTTTCCAGACTTTGCTGAATGGGCCACATAACTGCTGCTGTGCTCACTGCACCTATTGTCTCATGCTTATCTATGCCTATAAATGTGGTGAAAGGCGCAGGTGATGCTCCCCAGTGCCGAGTCCACTGTACAGGGCAGCAACCGCCTGAGCGAGAGCTTCTGCACGTCTCTGGGGCCTCCAGCAGACACAATGTTCAACGTTCCAGTGCATCGTTTTTATTAACGTCCAGGGTACCGGCACTGGCTGCAGTGGCTGGACGCCACTGATGGTGGCGCTGTCCTCCAAACGGCTCTAATAAAGCCAGCAGCCAAATGTGCTGTAAAGGACAGACGGACGGTCCGGAAAGCAGCGTTCTGCTCGGCCAGCTGCCCCATCCAGTGGGAAAAGACTGTAAAACATGAGCTGCGTGAAACTTTGACTCCTTTTTGCTTATTTCTCTGTTTTCCTCTGAGGCAAAAAAAAATTCTAAGTTCACTGTATCTCCGAGAAATTATGTTTCAGCTAAAGGTTATCATTATAGATCCAGGCTGTCCTCAGTAATGTGGGTTATAAACTGTAGGAGGTTAAAACTAGAATTCCGACTTTTATTTATCTTTAGCAAACAGAAATTTTCTTCTGAAAAGCAGGAATGTGAAATGTTCGGCAGGTTAAAAAAGCAAATGCGCAGCTGCTGCGGTTATTATTTCTACTAGTAGTACTAGTCCCAGTATTAAACTGCATTATATGTTGTTCGTACAGACGCTGTGCTTGCGAAGGGAGGCGTGTGGTGGGAGCGTGAGGGTGTTTCTAAAGGCAATTAAAATGATCTTTTCTCCTCCTCAGCACAGCTGTCTTTGTTGGACTGTTTGGGACCTTGAGGGGAGAACAGGCTTCTGTCTGTTTGTAACATAGGAATTATTTGTTTTCAAAAGCACATTTGCCTTCGCGCTGTGGTGTAATTGGAGCTGCGCCCAGTGGCTCATGTGAAGGATGTCAGAATGTAAGTGCTTCCTCAGACAGCCTTGGCTGTGTTTTATTATTATTATTAAAAACCCTGCAGATACGTCGTTCAACACCCTGGATTACATCATTATTTTTGCCCTTCTTTATTTTGCGCGTCAGACTTTTTCCTTGGCTTTAGCAGAATGCCAATTACTCCAGCTTAGTTTCGGTTGCTAACGCAGCTCATTGCGGGGCCGCAATTGTACGTCGCCGCTGAACTTTTATACCACTTTTTTCTATGATCTTTGCGTTGTAAGCGCCATATGAGGACACGGGACGGCACGGCTTTGCTTTCCGCCAGGCGTCCAGCCGGGATGCGTTCGGCGGGGGCTTTCAGCTTCCCTATCGCCGTTTTGCCGCTTGTCACCCCCCCCGGGGGCCTCGTCACGTCTCCGCTGAGCGACGGCTGCGCCGGCTCCTCCTCATCACACCGTCGGTTGGCGTGATCCACCAACCCCGCCACCTCGCAGCCCTGTGCTCACTCCGCCCGCCTCGGGTCCGTCGGCTTTTCGCGTCGGTTTAATCTCGGTGGGCCCTGGAAACAAAGGCTGATCCTCTGCGTTCATTTTCTATCCCCAGAAAAGCGCCATCATCAGAGGACCATTCGCGCCCTCTGACCTCGACACGAACGCGCGATAATTCTTGTTAAAAAGTCGACCGTACGAACCGTTTTGGAAACAAAGCACTGATCTGTGCTCATCCTCAGATGAACCGCATCTCACTGTCGCGTCCCTCTTTACACGTAATTTCGCTTTCATAGAAGGACCGGAGACAAAAGGGGATCTTTGGGGAGACTAACTGCAGTGAGAGCTCTGCAATCTGTTATTTTATTTTTTCCCCACAGAAGGCACCTTATAAATTCCCAGCAGAGGACACTTAAAGGAGCTCTGTGAAATGAAGAACCCTCCTCAACCCGTTTACCAAGTGGCCGGCTGTGCGTGCGCACGCGTGTGTGTGTGTGTGTGTGTGTGTGTGTGTGTGTGTCCTGCACAAGGGCAAACCATCCAAGCAGAGAGTAGAGCCTCCTGGCTTTTGAAGCATCTCTCCCCACGGACTGTAAATCACCGTGTTTTACTACAGGTGAGCTGATGCAATGCCGTTCGCAGGGTATTCGTTGGAAGGCAACACGGCTGTAAAATGAGAAACGGACAGGAATGCATTTCACAGGAATGGAGTGACAAGATTATGCCGAACATCTAATAATCTGACAGAGGGAATCGTGGCGGTGATGCGTCAGAAATGCTCCCTCCTGGGATTAAAATGTAACTAATAGGAGGCACCCTGCACCTGAGCCACACACTCAGCAGGTCTCTCCAGCTCCTTTTGGAGGCCATTAGAAAACACATTAATTGCAGGAGCAGCGGGTCTCGGCGGAGCCAGACAGGCCACTCCGACATATAAATAACACGTAAACCGTGATAAGCGCCGTGCGGCTCATTAGGGGACATCAGCGCTGGTTTGTGGCACAAACTCTGACACTGTTGTGAGTGTCGGATCAACAACACGGCCGGGCTGATTTTGCTCTCTGATGACGTGTCGCTGCTCTGCTCCATATTTAGCCTCCATTATGTGCTTAGCCTCAGTTGACTAGGTGTTTCTTCAGAATTCACCGCCGTGCCGCGTCGTGGTTATTCTGCCCCGTGACAGACGCCTCCTGTCCTTGTTTGCACAGTTCCTGCAGCGAGGGAAGCGGCTGCTGACACCGTGGCTCACGTCCCGTGCGAGGACAGCTGCACAACCACGGGGGGACGACACGGACGAGCGGTAAAGGTTTAACGGGAGGTTACCTGAAGAGAGTCGCGTGTCACACGGAGACGGAGGCGGCGGCACTAAGCCAGACAGATACTACATAGGCAGAGGTAGTTTGTGCTAAATTTGAAGGTGCCCAGAGTGGGACAGGAGATGGTCCGTTTTGTCCTACTGGTAAGTCCTTCATTTTTCGGGGAGCGGCTTGGAAACAGCACGTAATAATGCAGGGACACTTGTTCCACTGGGAGGCACCCATGTCCTTTGTGACACACCCCTCACCTTGCTACCGCGTTGCCCGGAAATTGCTGTACGTAATGCGGTGAAATACTTTGCCACGTACACACCCTGGTTCTCTTTCCAAGTGACTATTGATTTAATTTATTTATTTTTGTTTGCTCACTAAGCTGAGAACTTTGTTTAAGGTAACTTGTAATGCTATTTTTGTACAACGCGGCTTACAGTTAAGCCATGAACTCAGCTCAAAAGAATAAATGTGAGACAAGTTGATGCTCGTTCTATAAACTGCACCCTCCTCTTCACTGTCTGACAAATGCGTCCCACCGGGAGCAAAGGCCCCCCTGAAGCGGCACCTCGAACCCCTAGTTTACCTGCTGCTGCAGGTGTGGCTGAGCAACACCCTCGGTGAAACACCGCTGAGGAATCCTCAGTTCAAACAGTGTCCAGCACCAGGAGACTGAGTGCTCCTTCCTTTCTGGGAGATTCCGGAATATTCTGAGCATGACGCACGTTTTGAGCATGACTCCAAAATAAGTGCAATTTCATTTTCGCATATATTTCCTTAAAGGAGAACTGCAAGACAGAACTAACCATCACACTGCCCAATGGCCCTGATTTACTGCTCATACCTGCATAAGGCCAACTGCTTCGTTTTTTCTGCTCACGCGACACGTTTTATTATAGAAGAAACGCAGCAGAAGCATTAAAAATGTCTGAATTGCTCTTCACGACGATGATGATAAAGTTCTTGATTATTTTTGTTAGTAGTAGCAGAGTTCAGATGTTCATATGTCAAGTCTCCAGGTTCTTCCAGAACGAGCCATTCGGCAATGCAAAGATTTGACAAGAATCACCGATACCAGCTTGAAATTAAATCCTCTATCTTGGCAGAGACAGATGTTCTGCAGAAATATTAAGTCCATATGTTCAAGGGGAGAGGACAAACAGAAAGTCAACATTCATAAAAAGGAAAAAAAATCTATAAAAATGTGCAACTGGCCATCATTGCTAAGCAACAGAGCTGGAGGCTTGATGTTATGGGTTCAAGCATAAGGCAATAATAAAGTTGGTCGGTTATTCATAAGTCAATAATTCTTATTAATTCCAGCGGAAAGTCAACCTCCCCAGTATCTGAGAGGCATCAAACAGATAGATAAGACATTTTACAAATAAATGCCCGAAATGTTCCTAAAATACACGCTTGTGACTATTAGAAAGAATCAATAGTGAAACCTGCTCACATGTCCTCAGCAGCCGCTCTCTGTGTTGATCAGATGAACATGTTTACACGTCAGCTTTAAACCGTAATGTCAGATAACACGTGGAAAAGCGCTGATATATGCGTGTCAAGAAAGCAGTGAGGAGGCCGCGTATCAGGGGGCACAGATGTTACACCGGAAATTTGAAGGTTATGGAAGCTGGGCAACATTTGAGGGCAGGACAACAATTCCAAACAGCATTAATAGGTATTCGCTTCACCTTATTTTTTACATTTTTATTTCCAAGTTGTCATTAACAGCTCTGGGTTCTTACAGACAAACTGAACTGATGATGGTGTTAGACTGGGTGACACCGAAGACATCTGCATCGGCCAGGCAGGGAACTTCTTGCTTTGCTGGTTATACTGAGGCCGGGGGGGGGGGGTCAGAAGCCCTGTAAATGATCATCACCCAGGGCACCAGCTGGAAGGTACCAGCTTACTGAGTTTTATTAAGTATTTTATTGAGAGCTTCTTTCTGAAACAGGAATTCCAGGGTCTCAAACTTGTGACATTCTCTGATAATCTGTCAGGTTTGTTTGTATTTTTCCAAAAAGTTATGTAATTTACGTTTGAAAAAGAAAGGAAAGATGTCCTTTCAACTCTCCTTTGATTGTGACTTTAAACAAATTCAGAAAGATCACAAGCTGCCAACTTAAATATTTACTCACAGCCAGGAGGTCAGTGACCTGTTACTATAGCAGCTTTACTGTAGTCAACTGCAGGGACTGGTGTGTCGAGTGCAGACGCTCATCCGTTCATGCAGGAAAACCTGCGTGTTAGAAAAAAAGAAAAAAGCCTTTCTTCATCCGAGGTATTTGGATGAACCCTAAGCGTTATCCTGGAACATTACAGGTAGGCCTTTTTGGAAAGATTTCTCCCCACAAGCAGCATTGGTCCTCACATCCACACTGAGCCACTCTCAGCCGCACCGCCTCCCTCGACTCCCTATTAACGTTTCCAGATTTGCCGCTACGTGGCCGGAGCAGATGGCCGCGCGGAGAACTCGAGAGGAGGTGAGATGTCCGAGATCTGAACACCACCGAGGTGGCAAGAACATCAAGATCACAAACAGGAGGCTCTGCAGAGAGAAAATCTCAGATTGCAGGTTTTATTTGCAGGTTGTGATTTCGAAGTGACCCTGGTTTGGATTGTCTGCTCCAGCATCTGCTGTACCTGCACGCCGCCTTCGCGCTGCTTCCACGTGAGCAAAGTGCAGCTCCTCTCAATTAATATGAGCAACAGATACAGTGAGCAATAAAGCGAGAACACAGAGTACAAATGCAAACTCAATATGTTCCCCTGTTTATGCCTCCGGTATGTATTGATTCTCCATCTCGGGAGAAATATTGATTAAGCTGGCAGTTATACGTGGTCAATGCCGAGGAAGCGCAGACTTATCACCGGCTGAATTCCTCTGAATCGAGAGTCCGAATAAGCAGCCTGTCAGTGCTTTTCCAAAACCATTATCTAATTTCTCAGGATCCAGACTGTTTTCCCAGACTGCACTGTACAAAGGAGAAGAGAGCGGCGCGGAGGAGAAGCGCGCCCGACGACAAAATCACATTCATGGGGAGAATATGAATGGACTGTCAGGAGCTGGATTTCTGTGGGGGTTTGCAGCTATGAATGCTGGGAATTCGCGGGTCCGAGCCACGCATTAGATTCCTGCATCCCGGCAGATTTTTAACAGGTAAATAAATATATTTTACATGAATAAAAAATGCCGTGCAAGGGCTCGAAGAGGGAACAAAGCGCCTCTTGCAGATGGTGCTGTCGGCAGCTGAGAAATCCATCAGAATGAATTGAGTGAAAAGCGCGAGGAGCCGCTGATTCGAGTTAAAGAATTACACCCCTCGGAAAGTGAACCTACTGCTCAGGGATTACAAAAGAGCGTTTTTCGGAAGCAGGTTCCCACCGGCCTCACGCTGTGACAGAGAAGGACAATGCAGGGTTATTAAGTCTTTGTTCTTACTTTTTCTCTTCCTTTATGTACTTAATTATATAACCTTTTCCCCTAATATAATTCTGAATGGGCTTTTGTACTCTGCTTCAGTATAAAGCTATAATTATTACTGCCAATTCTAGTTATTGAATTTCTATAAAGAGACACTTTTTCCACAGCATTTCTTGACTCTAAGCTTCTTGTGACTTGTAATGTCACAATAAGCTACGTACCGCTCTTTGTAAACAAGTCGACGTTCGTTGGTGTTTTTCGAACTCACAAAAAAATCCCGCATAAAAAGGGTTTGAACTTATTTAAACGCTGCCGACGACCTCCAATGCGACAGGGCAGAAGTCGTCTTCCACACGCAGCGTCACTGTCCTCTAATCTTCCTCATTCCGGAGAGCCTGCGCTTTACTTAATGCTTGGTAAAAGCAGAAAGTTTCACCACCATTTTAACCGCAGTTTTAATGAATAGCTTAGAACAAGGTGCATAATGCGATGCGCTTACAGGTCTGATGCAATTTGCTGTTGGTACCGACTGACACACACAGCAGACCTTTTGCTCGCTGTTACTGGGAATGTTGGTTCAATAAGTTATTGACATTTTTGTGGTTTTTTTGCTGCTTTACAGTTGTTCTATGTGGGCCGAAAGTACAACCACACGTCTTTAACTGCCGCGTGTCCCGGGGAATATAAACGCAGAGGAGAGGAGAGGAGAGGAGAGGAGAGCAGAGCAGCTGCCACGAACGTGCAGTTTCCCACGCAGCTGGGTGACTCGCAGGCCTGCAGACGGACGACCTGTTTCCTGCTTCGCGGCCCATGTTTTCCAGTTGCCAGTCTTGGCTTCATAACTTAACCGTGTGGCATTAACCCAATTCATCGCCCGGCTCTAGGAACCGCTGCCAAAACAGGCGTTAGATGATGAAAATAGGTGGCGCTAATTTGCACCGGAGTGTCACCCGGCTGTCCTCGGCACCAGGAAGGCCGCGGCCGTCACGATCCCCCTCTGGAGCTGCTTGTAAAATAATGCAAAAAAATTAAAAATGACTTGCTTATATGATCGATTAGGGCCCTGATGTGAAATATAGCCAAGCTTTTGAGGTTTGTTTTAGTCCTGCTTCTCCCTGCTATTTGTATTGTGCACATTAAAATTGTTTGAAAAACACACACGAAGCCCGCAGCCTGCACCGCCCTGTGCAGTGCTGGCCTTGTTAAGGGACCTGATGCCACATATTTTTATCTTCAAACATGTTTAGAAAAAAATAAAAGGGAAAGAAGCTGTCTCTGAGGATTTTGGGGAGCTGGGTTCACAGACGACAGATTTGTACAAATAAGCTTCTTACATGTTTAGTGTCAGAGTCAGTCACCCCGGCACCAGAAGTCATCGCATCTTGTCAGCGTGATGGCACATTATCATGAGGAACAATGTTCCTCCACACGGCGCTCAGACTTTAATAGGACTGGACTCCAGACCACATCATAATTAATGAGAACATGGTGCAGAAGCAGCGCCAGCGGAATTCCCATGAAATCATCATCTAATACACTGCACATTTTTGTTGCTTAGCAGATGCTTTTATCCCAGTGACAAACATTAGTTAGTTTCACCCTTTTATAGAGTGCAGTCATACAAGAAGATGGCAAATTCAAAGGCGCTGTGCCGAAAAAAAGACAAATAACATATTGTGGCAAGAAAACAAAGCATGAATGGCATTAAAATAAAAAGGTATAATAAGTAATGAAGGGAAGAGGAAAACTGGTGCTGGCTGTGATTTAGATTTTCAAAATCCAGGTCTAAAACACGACTTTCAGTTTACAAAACACGCATTTTCTGTGCTCAGGAACTGACACAGTGTGGCAAATGTTACAGTTCATTCAGAAATCTGGACCAGCAGGTGGCGTAGTGGTTAAAGCTGCTGCTAAAAGCCAGGTTTAAATCTCTGTTGTTTCCTTAGTCTACAGTCGCCACGCTTCAAGTTGCTTCGGAGAACATCACCAACTGAACGAGTAAAAAAAGGACCTGAACACTGTCCCGATTTTTTTTTTTTTTTTGTGGAAAATGCTACAATTTTCTTACCCTTGTAAGTTCCGCTTGTGAGGAAAGTTAAGCCCGAAGCTCAGTTTACTTTGATTCCATTTGCAGTCTCACCATAAATGTTTGATTACAGTGCAAAAGACATGATTTACAATTGCTAAGCGAGAGGGACGATCTGCTCTTCTCGAGGCAGCCCTGTTTGTCCTCTGCTAAGTCGAAAGGATGTTTTTGAGTTCCTCTGTAGCCTCACATAGTTCAAAGGGGGCTTAGGTTTCAAACCATCACCTCGAGCTATTAAGAAACAAGATGAGAGGAGAAAAATGTGAGAAGGGAGATGTTAGAGGTTCAAGAAGCAAGCAGGACGTGATAGAAGAAAGATGTTACTAAAATAGCACAGCAGGATTGTCTTCAGCTTTGCCCTTGTTCACAAAGTCAGATCAGTGCTGATTAGTGTTTAAATACAAAAAGATGTCTGAGGATTAATATTGTCACAGAACATACTCGTTCAACCTTCACCTTGCAAGAAGACTGGGGCAGATAAGAGGCTGGACCTTCCGGCGCTTCCACAAAGGTGAAATCTACATATCAGTTTGACCCACTAACTCATTTCAAACAGCAGCTACCCCACCAGGCCCCACCCCTGGACACACATACACAGATACACACATCTGCACATGTGATGTTTCCTGATCGACTGGAACATCGTGAAGGCACTTGCTTAGTCCGGCAACAGGCAAAGTAGTTTCTGGAAGCCAGGTTCTCTGGACGGAATTTGACCAGAACAATGATTGGGATGCTCCCCGTGATCCAAGTCCAATGAGATGTAAGAAGCTCATTCAAAGGCAGGCAGGTTCGACACGAATGGGAGCTCTAACAGGTCAATAGCCAGAGGTCAAGGCCAGTTTTGACAGTTGCTTGGACATCAATAGAAATGTACTTCTGGCATCCCTCCGTTTTCCCTTCTTCTTCACACATTTTCTCGGCCAGTAATGAGACACGTGCATAAGAAACTATAACAGAACATCAAATTCTACTTTGGCTGAGGATCTCCAACTTCCATTTGTGTAGCACCTAAAGAACTGTTCTTCCGTTACTTCCATCATGGACTTTGGTAATATGGACATTTGTAAGGCATCTGATCTGCCACCACTTGTCCCATTAAACACTCAAGGGTGGCTGAAGTGTAAAACTATGCTGGCATGTTGTCCCTGTGGATAAAACTGCCCGATGGCCAAGTAAAATTACCAAAGATTTTTCTGTCACAGAACCTTTTAGCTTCAATTCTGACAGCCAGAATTCCAAGCTCTCAGATTCCCCTGCTAGAAATAATTGGTTTATGCACAGTTCAGTGGTAAGACATCATACCCAGTGCTGTTTGTGTCTTCTCCCTTTATGTTACATGGAACCTCACTTAGCAGGGATTTCCCTGAAACAATGTGTTGCTTCTGTCAACATAAGAAAAGTCCAAAAGTGCAACCTGTTTAAATACAGTATAGTACTAACTCAGCCAAATTCAAGGCCTCATCTCAAGCTGCCCTGCTTAATCACTCCCAGCTTTATCATTTATGACCAACAATGTTAGTCATGGTGTGAGCCTTAGTATGCAGATGTCAGTACAGTTTCGACCATCTTATGACACCAGCAGGACTCATCTCAGTTGTTTCAACACCCACCGTGTACTGTGCAGGAGAAAATGAAGACGTGGCCCATCGTATTACGGCGTTGTGCTTTAATTGCACAGCGGCGTGACTCAAGTGTCGTTCTCGCAGCGGACAGGAATCATTATGAGGCCCACAAGTTGAAGCCTTGTTGGCCCAGAAATGGCTGGGAGCTACAGACCTGCAAGAGAGAATTTTAGTATTCGGGTGCGAGTTCCTCTAGGAGATCTGCAGAGCTACACGCAAAGTGCTGTCTCCTACCCCAGCCTAATAGCCCTTGTCTCGTCTCAATGCAGCCTTCTCCTTCAAATATGAATTGCAGATGCCATTTAGCTGATAAAAGTGCAAAATGACATCTAATGAGCCTTTTGGGTTTTTTGCTCTCACTCACGAAACTCTTTGGGCTCTATTTTCATGATCATAGCACAGGGACATACTAATGCACCAAAGCATTTTCTTCACTAGCAGCAAGTTTTGAAAGTTTTTCAAAAGACAAACCTGAGTGAAATGTAAGAGGTTTGGTCAAAGGAATGAATTATGTGCATTTTTTAATTGTAATTGATCACGGAGGTAGTTTTATTGTACGCTGAGTCATCGCTTTTCCACCATCATCTTGAAGTGACATTTCCCAGGCAGCAGGAGAATAAACAGGAGGCTCCAGTGGTCCTGTGAAGCATGTAGAGGGAGCAGAAGCCTCTTCTTTCTGTAAATCCAGAGTAATCAGCTAAGCAGCATCTCCAGTGACCTACGGGGCGAGGAGCTGCTTCACCAGGTATTCCGTTTCAGAAAAGCTGAAGAAAGAAATGTCACTTGTAGATTCTGTCTAGATACCGACACCTAATCCACTGTGTAATAACATAGGTACTGCGTGCTCTTCACAAATACCAAATAGCTCTTTAAACATACCTTTCAAATAACACATGATGGTTTAAAATTCTTTAGGAAAAAAATGACTAATACAATAAAAAGTAAGTATTTAATTCATCAGGTTTTGCGCAGCACCTGGGCTGTTAGGTTTCCATCCGGCTCAGTCTGCTTAGAGTTTCCTCCAGAAGCTCCAGTCCGGAGTGTTCTGGGTGAAGTGGTGATCATACATCCCTGTAGAGAGTGACTGCATGAGTGACTGTGTGAGGGTGTGGCTACCTTGCAGTGGACTGGCATTCTATTCAGGGTGTTGCCCTTCTAGCCTATAGGTGCTCATTGATGGTGGGATGGGGTCCAAGGATGCAACCGTGAAATGCTAAGCGGAAATGTAAATCTCTAGATGTACATATTGATGACAGAGTCTCTTGGAAAACTCGCAGCTGTCAAGTTTGATGAGTGTCTTTGCCCAACTGTGACTTTCAGCTCTATCCATAGATGTTCTATTGTATTCAGATCAGGGCTCATATCAGGCCACTTCAGAATGGTCCATTGTTTTCTTCTCATCCATTCTGGGTGCGTTCTGAGGGATGTTTCAAGTCATTATCCCACTGGAGGACCCATGGCCTCCTACTGAGACACAGTTTTCTGATTTTGGGTTGTACGTTTCTCTCCAAAATGCCTCGATAGTTTTCCGATATCATGGTGTGCTGCAGAGATGCAAGGCAGCCAAAGTGAGGGCAGCAAAGCAACCCCGTAGCATCACTGAGCTCTTCCATGTTTCACGGTAGGGATGGGGTCTTTGTTTCGTTTTCTGCGAACAGCAAGCTGGTGTGATTTAACATTCTCCAAGAAGGACTTTGGTTGGGTCGACATGCATTTTGGCAACTCCAGTCAGGTCCTCCAGTAGGATGCTGGCTCCATTCGCAAGATGCAGGCAGGGACAGTGAACACCAAGAGGCACCACCGAGTGACAGGGCTCATATACAGGAACATCTGCAAGGAATGTGGCTAAATGGGAGGAACCGCAGAGAGGGGCAGAGACCCAGAGAGCCAAGATCCTGTGGGACGTCCACCTCCACACAGATAAGCAGGTACTGGCCATCCAAACAGATATAGTGGTGATGGACAAGGAGGACAAAACAGCAGTGGTGATAGATGTGGAGATTCTGAGTGAAGGAAACATAACGAAGAAGGAATATGAGAAGCTGGAGAAACACCAGGGATTGAGAGAAGAACTGGAGAGAATGTGGAAGGGGAAAAACCAAGGTGGTCCCTGGTGATAGAGCAGTTGGGGTCATGACCCGTAAGCTGGAGGAGGGGCTCCAAAAGATCCCAGGAAAGACAACATCAGCCTCAGTCCAGAAGAACACAGCCCTAGGAACAGCAAAAATACTGCGTCATACCGTCAGACTCTTAGACGGCCCAAGTCTGAGGAAAGTTACCACCCACAGGGGAAAACTTGGTGAGAAACAATTTTTAAAAAATATAAATATATAAGATGAATTGAATGGCTTTGCAGAAACATGCTGAGGTGCATGTTATTGGTTCCCCATGGAGCAAACATAAATGACCACCTGTGGTTTCTACAATAAGACTGCCGCACCTTAACCGCTCACTGCACTGTTTAACAGTTTGCCTGGGTCTCTCCACAGATTATGAATTCATACTTGCAGTCACAGCAGATATTAACACTTCTCACATTTAATATGCAAAACTTTGAACTCAATTATAACGCAGTAATTAAACACTGGTCTCCACAGTGCAATAAAGAACCACCTTTTTTTAAAAAACTTTGCCGGGTTGTTGACGAAGAAAAGCAAACGTTTGTTATAACATAGTCTTGCAGTCGGCTGATTTGTTATAACTGCTGGAAGGCAAAATAAATACATTTTACTATAATTAGAAATGAAAAAAGTTATTCGTGGATTTAAGTGAGATGCAGTCGATTCAGTCACTCCTAGTGCAGTGTCTTTGCGTTAAATGCCATTTGAAAGGTATCTAATTTACACACCTGTCACGGTGTCAGCGGGAGGCTGGGGACACGCCGAGGCGCTCGGCGCTGCCGCGAACGGAAACGGCCCGGCCGACTGCCGTTCGACGCGCGGAGCCGTCCCGCTCCGACGTGCACGCCGAGGCCTTGCTGGGCGTCGAGCGATCAAGGCTCCTTCTGTTCCTGTGAGGGATGTGACCCGACGGACCCCCCACCCCCCGTCAGTCGGCCTCATTAAACGCCTGTCCGACTCCAAAGCGGCCGCAGATTGCCACCCCCTCCTCTGCGTCTGAGGTCGATACCGCCTCGCAGCAAACACCCTAACGGCTGTCCGTGTTCCTCGAATCTGTTCAGCTGTTCAGGTCCTTGCATACAGTTGTTAACATCAGACGCTCCTTGTCATCCTGCTTTCCCCAGCTCTCTGCATAATGTTCGCACTGTCTTTCAGGGCCAAGGAGAATGCCGGGTTACGGTGGCGAGAAGGAGGACCCACCCTGTCAGCGTTTCCTCATCCTGCTTCACAAACCAGCCATGTAGCTCAGGTTCTGCTTCTCCATGCTTCCCCTCAAGCGCTTCACACACAGCTCAGTGTCCGTGTCCTTTCAGCTGTAAGATCAATGAGAATTTCAGAACATCCTATTGCCACACAAGGATGCAGTGGGATGTGGAAAGTAGAACATGTCTAGTGGAAAAGTAACCCAAGAAATGAGAGGTACTGCAGTCCCTATTTATAGCAGATCGTGCAGTTTTCGTTTTGGGAAGTAAAGGATCCATTTGGGGACAGAAAGCACACTTTAAATGATTTTTAATGCATTTTTTAAAATGTATTAATTTGATTTTTTTTCTCCACGTTCCGTCTCCTCCGCCCTTTTTTCTTGTCAGGACTCAATTTTCTGCATTTCGATGGTTGGTTGTGGATTAACCAGCGAGTATTAAGGGAAAACAATATTTTTTCTCTAAGCCAGGCTTCTGTACTATCAATCCTATTCCGCACACGCAGGATTCCACTGCTCGTAAACGTGGAACTAAGTCATTTGAAGAACTCAGTGAATTGATAAGGGGGAGATGAATTATGCACTCAGAGAGACATTCAGCATAATTTACCCTGATTTGTAGGACACCTTGTTCTGTAGCAACCTACAGATAATAACTTAATAAGTCCCGTTGTGACAAAATATGCACGTCGGTAGTGATGCAATGACTTCACATTGTGGAGAAGGGGAAAAATAAAACATCGAAAATAAAATAAATAAAAAAGTCAGCAAAGGTACGGAAAGGTTCTGTCTCACTTTAGATCCAGGTAAAGCTACACGTGGACACAGTGAGAAAACTGATCTTATTTAATATGACTTACTCAAAGTAGCACATTAAGGAAATCACCCCCCACCCCCATGTAGCAACATGCGGTACAAGGTCGGTGTAGTCAGGAGCCGATCCTGTCCACATGTACAGGATTTTTGTTACTATTGCTGTTCATAATAATAATAATAATAATAATAATAATAATAATAATGTGACATTTTAGCTTTACCTTTACTGCTGTTAGGATGACTTTGGCATAAGGTTTAACGTGCAGGGGGTCTTTCATGTGCACCACGTCTCCTACGTTCAGCAACATCAATGACAATTAAGTTGCTCAGGTTCTACAGGCATCATCCACTTGTCTGTAATCATTGCTCAATTAAAGCCGTCCTGCTTTATTATAACTGTCTTCTTTAATTTCTGCAGTGTGCTGGAGAGCCCTGTGCCTCCATTATGAATAGAGACACTCTGCAGTATGGCCTCATTACAGGAGACGTGGGGAGATGAAGAAGGCTGACGGGAGATTTAAGTAAGACACCATCCCCATTAAAGGCTAAACTCTAACACTGGCAACATGCATGATGGGTAGAAAGAAGGTGGAGCGAGAGAGGGAAGTGTGTGTGTGTGTGTGTGTGTGTGTGGGGGGGGGGGGGGGGGNATACTGGTGTCCCATCTGGGAGCAGTTTCACCCATAGCTCTGGACCCCTGTGACCCTCTTGGGGGGGGGGGGGGGGGGGGATTAGATTGTCAGCTACAGCAAACTTAGAGGACCCTTCCACTGCAGCCATGTTCACCCAGCATGCAGAGCACAAACACGAGGGGCTGAGAAAAGACAGAGATGAAGAAATATGGCACAGATGAGTGATCATTTTGGGCCTTAAATAGTTTCCTTTTTTTTCAGACAAAGACCTGCCAGTGGAATAAAACATTTAAATAGAGCTACTTCTCTCTGGGCCGTCTTTATTGGCTTTATTGGCTATTTTGAGAAAGTCGAACGTGCACGGTTGATCGTCAGCAGCCGAGAGCGACGTTTTCCGCAGCTTGTGCCGATGTTTCAGTCGCCGATTCGCTGGGGCGCGTTTGATGAGGCTCAGCCATTCGATCCGGTACGCTAATCTTGGCCGTGTCACAAAGCCGTTCCCTATGCGCCTCCCAGGGTCCGGCAGAGAGGAGCAGAGGCCCTGATGACAGCCTGTGTCACGTGTGTCATCCGGCTGACAGCCGTACTGAGGGGCTGCAGCTTCCAGCCAGCAGGGCACTTATTTGTTTAATATCATCGGCAGAGATGACGTCCCATTTTCAACACATCTGTGTGGGGCCAAGTGCTCCTGTGCCTTGTCACTGCTGCATTTGCCAGTCGATGGACTTTCACAGTAGGTCCCCAGCAGAACCTGTGCTGTTTAAAACATGCTGCAGAGCACCGTTTCCAGGGTAAATCGTGTCACTTGAAATGTGCTGTATATAAAATGGGCCTATTTCAGTAATGCTGTGGCGGCAATGCTGAAGCTCAAATTAAAATCCACAAAATTTGCATTTTTGTTTTGGCAATGCGGTGCTGTGATTCCCCCAGAGAGTCCTACAAAACAAGCTGCAGCAGATCGCTGCAATTTTGGGGTAATGTGGAAATGAGACTATTTGGTGTGGGTTTAAACTTTGCTGTCTAGATCAATGTTCTTCAAAATCATTCATATCAGGCGTGGAGAAATCTGCTGACGTTCCTGGTGGATTTACAAAAAATTCGGATGACAGGGGAGAAAGACAGTTATTGTTATTCTGTTCTTACCAAAGTCATGGTCCACATTTTGTGATGAATAAAACATGTGTTCATCGTGAGGAATTAAGCGGCCGCTGCCCGGCCTTTGGCATTAATGGCCTCTTCAGTGACTCACGCACTAATTTCTGGGAGGAAACTGGTCACATTGTGCTGGGGAACCCGCAGTTCCACTGCGATTCTCTGCAAATCATTCATTTGCGGTGCTTTGCTTTGGGACCTTTTTTATCTGCAGTTGTACACAGGACAGTTTCTGCCTTTTTCAAAATCAGATTTCCAGGAAATCACTGCAACAAAGATTCAGGCTTTAAACTCTTGCAAAGTTTCTCTCTTTTTCATAATTTCTCTTATTTACAACGTTTCTGAAAGTTAAACTCCTGAAAAAGCTCTTCCCCTTTTTCAGCAAAACATATCATCATTATGTAGATGGCAGGTACAAAATTCCACCTACAGAAGCCTCGCGGTTTGTTTTTCCGTACAGGCAAGCACAGCCGTTCAGACCGCCCTCCGCTGGTTCTGCTAAAGATCTGCCTGAATTCATTTGTTTTAAAACATGTTTTGTGGAAAAGCGCTTATGAATTCAGTCCCTAAAGATGATGGAAAATACAAATACCACGTGACATTCCTCCATGACACGCTGGGCTTCATTATGTCACTATTTAGATCATAAATTATGGTGAATAATTCATCAGCAGAAATCGCCCGGGATGGACTGTGCTGGATGCTGCGTCGGAGCCGAGTGGTTAAACGAAACGCGGACATTTTACTCTGGCTGGCTATCTTCATGCATCCAGGGTGGACATCATTTAGATATCAACGTATTTCACATAACACATGGAGGATCTCTAACACGGACGATTCTACTCCCACTACCACTAATAATGATAATAATGCTATCTTGAGACGTTCTTCAAGCATGATGCATTTCACGGAGATAATGTAAGTAATCTAGAAAAGCCCAAGCCAAGATCACCCATAAAGAAGGTGTTCCTAGGCTCGGCTTGACCTGCCTTGTTAGGATCACTTAACATTTCCACTTAAACTCTCTCAGTGCTCTAAATTTCAAGAAATCTCATCAAAGTGTATCTGTGGCAGAGCAATGACCCGGAGACTGGAAAATCCTGGTTAGATCTGAATAAGTTTTAATTAAACAATAAATTCCCAAGAATCTCTGGACTTCTTGCTGGATTCCTGGGTCAGGAGGTCACCAGTCATTGCTCAGAACCCCCTAAAGGTGGCTACTTACAAATAACAACGTGTGTCCTTGAAGTGAGGCAGCCAAACAATACTGTTGCTGCTGTTGAAGCGTAAGAGAGAGAACCAGCACATATCTTCGTGAAAGCTGAGCAGGGACAATGCAGAACCAACATATTGCTTCATTACGAAGATGTGACATAGGGATGTACACACTGGCATTTCTTCCAGCAGACTGAAGTCTTCTCCCTGCAGGGATTAAATTTCAATTCGCATCTCGTTGCCCAGCAGACAGCAGACTTCCTTGTCGGAGCCGTAATGTGAGCATAGCGGCTCCCCGTGAAAAATAAAGCCGAGGCCTTGTTTACAGACGTCCTGCCTGTCACCGCGTCTTGTTGCGAGGAAGGAGGTGTCGACAGATTCCCCACATTTTGTGGCAAAGAAGACAAATGCAACATTTCCCTTCACAAGTCTCACTAAAGGCCAAACCTCAAACAAACACCGTCCAGATTAGAGCTTGCGCTCCGAAAAGCAGGTGTCCCACCGTAATGCCGTGACAGATAAACTCAGCCTTGTGAACAAACTTTACTCTTTTAGAAGTGACTCTTTTTAAAGGTTATGGCTATTATTTTTCTTCAGCATTAAACACCACTGAACCACTCGCACCGTAATGTCACAAAAATATCTTGTGACCTTTTAATTAATGGAAATCTTGTGGTCTGAACACAAAACTTCCAAGCACAGGACCACTGTTCAGAGTGCAGACTTTAGCGGCAGACAGGGAGCCCACAGCGGGGGTCTTCATTAGTCTGCGGGCTTCACAAATTGTCCGCGACAAAAGGAAAGAATGAGCTCGAGTGCTGGAACAGCAACTGTACGCGGTAAGTTAGGGAAGGAGGAACACAGGAAACACTTTAAGTCGCCCGCCACAGCACGGACATGTGTGTGTGTGTGCAGGGTGTGTGTTACAAGTACAGCAAGAGCAGGAGTCAACAGAACGACAAGACTCACTGAAAAGCAGCCAGCGATTGAAAAATAGTGATTTGGATGAGTGCACTTATTACCTGTCAAAGCATTTTCTCGCAGAATGAAAGACAAACAAACACAACAATAAACTGATCAAAATGGAAACTGCGTATTTACACATTCATACAGGTGGATGTACATGTCAGTTAAGGGCTACCGGTAACTGTTTCTTAAATGAGCGAATAATAATTAACTTTAGAGGATGAAAGCAGCTTTGGAGTCCTGCTGCCGGACGTAACGCGGCGTCACATCCTGCAGGCGCTGGCAGAGGCACCGCGTGGAAATGTCATTTGTACTTGTATTTGTTCACTACTTCATGTTGGACGCCGTTTTTTTATCTATACTTCAATACCAATAAAAGTTAAACAGACAATAAAATGCAAATAATTTGACAAATATATATATATATATGTGTGTGTGTGTATGTATATATATATATGTATGTATGTATGTATGTATATGCATTTATATATATAAACCAGGAAAACTTTCACTAGTGCCGGATTTTTTTTTGTTTTCGTTGTGGCTCAGCCAACCAACTGACCACACATTTGACGCTCGTCTTCTACAGCAGGAGACCAACTCCTTGTTTTAGAAGCCCGGTTAAAGATCACAGGCTCAGTGTGGTCTTGTTAACACAGCCGCCGTTCTGGTGCTTCAGTCTGTTCCCGGCCGTTGGGCGGCTCCCTGCCAGCTGGTCCACAGATGGTCACATTCTTCAGCGGGGACATTCCTGCCACGGAGCTGGTTTGGGAATCTCCCAGCGAGGAGCTCCTCACATGTGCTTTCATGTACACAGATGGAATTCAAAAACTGAGGGACATACTGGGAAATATATATTATTCAACATTTATGTTTATAATGTATGTTACACTGGTCTTAGAAGTATTCAAACATGTAAACATATGCATCAGCTTCCAAACAATACTTGCTGGCAGACATGTCCACGTTAACCCTCGAAGCTAGATGACACCTGTAGAAGCGTGGAGAGTCGATTGTTTTATTTCAGCAAATAGAACAATTTCCGTCGGTGCGTGCGGTGGAAACAGTATTAAAATACTGACAAAGAGGCGTGTGTCTTGACCTCTTAAATCTGACTTATCTGTCAGATTTGGTTAATGATGGTCAACAACCATCATTTGGTTATTGAAAATGTGATGGTTTTTAACGTCAAAGGAAAAAGAAACATGAACCAAATAGCAAGCGGGGCTTTATTGAGGAACTGAGGTGCTGGAGACAACAGACAAATGCATGTGGGGGGAAAACACTGAGGTTCCTCCAAACTCCCCTTTAGCTGAGCCTTTTATTTGTCGTAGGAAGGTTGCATAAGCTGCAAATAAAGCTCTTAAGCAACCAATAAGAAAGCGCAAAAAAGAAGGTCTCTGATGCTAGTGACATGAAGGAGCCAAAACAAACTGAGCACAGTAAACACCCGGCCCGTCCCCAGTGACGAAGGTGTCACAAGGCAGCGGAATGTCACAAGTGCATCTGGCAGACACGACCCAGGACAGCGTGCAGGGATTTTCCACAGCAGCAGGTGTGAGTGCATGACTCTTACGGTGGTTTCGCTGTACTCAACTGTTCTAACAGAAGGTTGCGGCTCACCTGAACAGGGCCACCTTGTCCTGAGAGGAGCCGGTCAGGCGCGAGTTTACCTTAAACCAACATCCTACAAGTGCTGGCCCTGTTTTGGGTTCTTTGGGTGACGGTGGGGACAGCAGATTAGGTCCAGAAAATGCAAACAATGGAAACATTAGAGCATTTTTAAGAACCATAAAATAAAAAGGGTGCAAGAACAAATAATCGGAGAAGTTCTGCGAAAGATTTCAGATAAGAGCAGAGGCAGAGCTGAAGCGCTCAGCAAATCGGTTGTGTAACCGGCGGGGGGGGGGGGGGGGGGGGGGGGGGGNGGGGGGGGGGGGGGGGGGGGGGGGGGGGGGGGGGGGGGGGGGGGGGGGGGCTGCTGCGCGTCACAGTTCAGCTCCTGAGCTGCAGGCTTTAAAATGTAGGGTACAAGCAGGCGGCGCTATGAATAGTTAGAGATCTCACCAGTGTTCATGATTCATTCATTAACAAGTGAATAGTTTGCACAGCATCAACAGCTTCTTTTTGAAGTGTTAATCTAACACCCAAAGACCCCAGAATTTCTCTCCTAATGAAGGCCATTAATTAGAAATTATCTCGGTATTTCCAAAAGTGGACTTCCAAATCGCATTCTGTTTGTCAGAATAATAAACCTAATAAACTGTTAGAGAGCAGCCTGAAGAACACGTTCAAATCCTCTCTTTAACAGATGCTTGTCCTTGTATTATTGAAATGTACAACTTCACACGTGTATATATTACACATTTATGCACACAAACACACACATTTCTTTGCTTGTTTGTTTGTCGAGCTCAGATGGTGCCTGTTTTCCTAGTGAGACCCTCAATTGGAAATACATGAAAGTAGAAACCAAATTGTCCTTTGCCCATTTATTATGCATTAAGGCGTCCCGGTTCATTACACGTGTTCTCTTTGGTGGCACCTGAGTTATGGCCACCCCACTTCCTGCACACAAACTTAATAGAAATATTTATTTCATCAGCACACAAGCATGAGGTATACGCTGGAGGCCAGCGGAAGTGCAGCGAGCTCCGGCTTAAGCCTGTGATTCCCCCTCAGGTTCTGCGTTTACACTACATTGCAGAGAAGCCGACCAGTTTCTCTCCTTTCGCATCCATTTCTTCATTTGTGTTAAATTCCCTGGGGCCACTGAAGGCATTTCAACATCATTTAGTGTAATATGTTCTGCAAGGCTGTGTGTTCAGCCCACTGCTGTTTATCCTTCTGACCCACGACTGTGGTGCCAAATACAGCAGCAACCACATCATCCAGTCTGCTGATGGTACCGCAGTTGTGGCCTCATCTCCAGCAACGGCAAGTCGGCCTACAGAAGTGAAGCGGGGTGGCGTGTAGCCGGTGCGGAACGACAATCTATCTCTCAATGTCAACTAGACCAAGGAGATAATTTCTGACTTCAGATGCTCCCACCCCTCTGTGTGTCAGAGGTTCAGCAGTGGAGTTTCAAGGACCTCCCCTGGACCCACAACACAAGCAGTGTGGTGAAGACGGGACAGCTGTGTCTCCAAGTCCTGAGGAGACTGGAAAGAGCTGGACGTCCACCTCCCATGCTCACCATCTTCTACAGATGTGTCACTTTCTGACTTCAGCCCCACTTCAGGCTTATGACGTGTTGAATAAAGAGAATAAAGACGTGACAAAGTCACCCGCCGTCCACCTCTGGTTCACACAACAACCGCATTAAAATAAATAGGACTTCTTAAAAAATTAACCGCCCAGTAAATGTAGCGACACAGAGGAAACGTGTTCAGACAAAGCAAAACAGGAGAAACAGCTGATAACAACGTCCGGCGGGTCTGTCTTCCGGAAAATTCCTAAAAGAACACAGTAGAGCTGGGTACAATACATGCAGTATTATTTTATTACAGTACACTGTACACTGCTGTATGGTATTTATCTGTAGATTTTTCATTTAGATTTTCATACTCGTTCTGATTGTTTTATGCTTTGGAAAAAAATTTGTTATAGCAAAAGTTTCCATTCGGACACCGATATATAGGATTTAATCTTCAAGAGCCGTTATACCAAAAATTCGAACGTGGAGAGTTTGGATACCGAGGAATTACTGTATACCCTTTTGTATTTATTCATTTATTACAGCCTGTATTTGTATTAGCCTTTATTGTTCCTACTTTCTCCCCCCCATTCTGTGCAGCGTGGAGCCGAGGAGGCTCATTCTGTGCTCCTTTGTGCCTGTGCTGCTTGAGGGTTTTCGCCAAGAATGATTCTTGATTCTCAAATATGAATAAATGGTCCAGTAAAACCTCGATTAATGTTGCATCCTATATCCTCTCTCTTCTGCAGCAGCACTTGTTTGTTTTTGCCCTTCAGGTGATGCATCATCATAATTCACAATATTGTTCAAAATTAAACTGAAAAAAATATTTCTGTACATTTATTTTGGAATGTTGCATGTATCATCAGTAAAATAAACTGTTTTTTGTCTTTGCTCACTATTATTAAATGCCTGAATAACCTTTTTTGTATTGTGCTGTTTTCAAGCCCTGTTTATGCAATATACTGTACAGTATCACTGGCCTCTGTTTCTCATGCCCACATCTAGAGCAACAGTTGAGGTTTTAATGTATTTTAAAGGAAACCGGTTGATAAAACAAAGGATGATTAACTCCCTGGACATTATATCATACCAAAAACAAAAGGGAAATGTGAAAAAGCACAACAACAACCACATGAGAATGAACAGAACAACAACCCCTAAGAAGGCAAAATAACCTGTGGGAGAGCAAGCAGCCACTATACAAACCAGTGCTTAGCCTTCAGGGGCCGGGACTGTCAGCCAGTCCAACGTGGAATAAGTGAGGGTGACTGGAGGACGCAGAGGGACAGCTGTGCCAAGAGGATGCCAGCGGAATAATCATGGGGAACAGCAGGACTGAAGCAGCCAGGCAGTGACAACACCAAGAGCCAAGCAGGTGGCAGACAGAGATATTATTTGCAGGCCCAAAGGAGTGGATGGACAGGTGAGCAGGTCGCACCGGAGTTTGAGCATTGCTCAGGTTGCCCTCTGCAGCCAGGCAGCCGTGCCGAGCGCCGGTTTGGCCTACGCGTCTCATGCTGACGCAGAGGATGGACATATAAAGAAGGCATGAATTTATTCCGCCTTGTAATGCTGAGCACTATAAATTAGTTTAGATGGTGACGCCGCATGAAAGCGCAATACTTACTACATCGGTGCTCCTTTGACCATTTCACATCTTTTCACAAACCTTTCTGTACAGCTAACTTTGTGCTCAGTTTGGTCACATCCTTTTATCTGGCCCGGTCACAGAGCTCTCTGGTTTCACCTGGAAGGTGTTTGGTTAAAGTGCTACACTGCCGACTGGGGTCCACACATGGAAAATGTACTGAACTCATCTACAGTCCGATCATCGTGCCGCTGTTTTGCTGACGCTGAGGTAGCGGCTCAGCAGCACAGCGAACTCCTCGACACCCTCAACCGATTTCTTTTTAAATCAGCGGCACAGTGGCGCAGCGGGTAGCTCTTCCGCCTCACCGTGCCTCGGCTGCGTGGGCATGGACATCAGATTAGTGTGCATGAGTGTGTGTGTCTGTGTGTGTCTGCGCATGTGTGAGTGTGTGTGTTTGTAGTGTATGTATCTGTGTGTGCGTTTGAGTATGTGTTTGCGTGTGAGTGTATGTGTGTGTGTGTGTGTGTGTCTGCAGTGTATGTATCTGTGTGCGCGTGTGAGTGTGTGTGTTTGCAGTGTATGTATCTGTGTGTGTGTGTGTGTGTGTAAGTGTGTGCCCTGCAGAGGACTGTACTCTCCCAGACAGTGTTTGCAGGATGGCCATGACCTTCACCAGGATGAAGTGCTTCAGGATAATGGATGGTTTTGTGCTCGTATGAGTTTGTGCTGCACTTGGCTGTTTTGAGGACATTAAATGCTAACTGTGTCACTGATACTGAAAAATATTTACGTTTTTCCTCAATGATTTCAAAAAAGACCAGCTTTCTCTATGTAAATGTGTGAAGTTATAATACTGACATCGTGCAAACCAACCAAAAGACACCGTTCAGAAGTCAGTGTAATGCATGGAGCTGCATGGTTTCTTCTGGGCAAAAAAACTGCTCTAGAAATAGCAACATCATCCTGGTGTTTATAATGCAAAGTGTCATTGAGGGATAATAGGTGGGAATCCAGAGCTGCAATCGGGGCTCTATAAATGTGTTGCGTTTTCTTTTTCCCTGGGTATTATGCAAAATAGCTGCTACACACATGCATCCTGCTCAGTAGTATTTGTTTGTTATGTTTCCCGACGTTTTCCGCTGTTCTGCCATCCTCATGAATTTAAAAACATATAGCTTTATAGTGCAAATGCATTATCTTTGTGACATTATCAAGGCATTTGCCTTGAGGTTTTACCCGGTTTTTTCCCCTCTTATGTGTTAATTTTCTTGATTAGTAGTTCTGCAAGAAATGCCAATTGTACTTTGTTAGGGGATTTGTGTAATAGACTTGGTCTGATAATCTGCCGTTTATCTCCAAGGCTCACCGAGATAATAACCCCCAGGAACGCTGAACCCGAACAAGACCTGCTTTTTAAGTGCCGTTTATTTTGTACGACTCCAGGCTCATACTTATGATTTCCTAAATTTCTTATAGCAAGATAATTTCCAAATTAAGCTTTGCATGTTTGAAGAGCCAAGGTCAATTTTTGTCTCAAAGCAATGTTTTAAAAACATTACTCTGGATATCGATGTGAAATAAATTTGAAAATTAAGAAAAAAAAGTCTGACCATTTCTCGGCCACAATGCATTTTTACTCTGTTCGTTCCTTCACCGTGATTTTTGGTAAAGAATTTATATTTAAGGTACAACGAAGTCGACGGTGACACCAAAGACCAAAGTCAAGTTGGCAAGACTTTGGCTCTGTGTGTGGAGGGGTCATACTCCTCTTCAAATGCTCTTCACAAACGTCATTATCTAGTAAAAGTAAAAGAAAGAAACCAATCGCATTAATCCGAGTGGAAAACCCTGAAGGGCCCACAGCAACCGGAATTCGGGAAACGTGGCAGGAATGTTCACATTCCGTCAAAACTTTGGCCACATTCTTCGCATCGTTCGTTCCGCTCATTTCCTTACGCTCTTTCGCGCAGACGCCACTGCGAGGCAGCCGTAAAAAAAGTCGTCTTTCCAATCCCGCGTACGAATAAGAGGAGTAATGGACTTGTACTGCAGCCGTGTGTTGTGCAAGGGCTCTGTTACCAGCGTAAGGAAAACCGGTGTGTTTGTTCATTTAGGAGGCGGCCTTAATTAGAAACATGACGGCAGATTATACTTTATTTACATCTTTAAAAAGCATTTATATCCCTTCAGCGTAATTAACAGCAACAGCGTGCGAGCGAACAGCTATCTGTCTCATTAACAAGTCTATCAGTTTGTGAGCAAAGCAAAGCGACGTCGTGTATAAATATATTCCGAGAGGGGAGGTGAAAAAGTGTTAATTTTGAATCTGACAAAATAAAAAAATAAAAATGCTAAAAATGCCCTTTGCTCGTGCCTTTGGAAAAAGAAAATATCAAACCTAATTTACTTTTAGATTATTTTTAATTGGGTCCAACTGGATTTATTTTTATTTATTTATTTTAGGGAGCGCCTTGCAGGACATTTTAATGGCGCCGGCGGCGGCAGTGCCCTGTTTAATTAACAGTTGCTCGATACTCTTTGATATCGTAAAGATTTCGTCACCTGAAGGCCGAGCCTCTTCCGTAGATGGTGCCGTTTTTCCGCGCTAGCGCGACGTCAAACTGGTGAAAAAGCTCCAAGCTGCCCAAATGAAGTAGAACAAAATGAAGACGTAGTAGACGCCTCTGACCGCCTTTTGTCACAAACATCATACAAATGTCGACAGTTGGATTTCTTGTGCCTTCGTGCCACACGTGCATCGGCAAATGTTTCAGGTATAAAACCACGTGTGGGGCGAGAGATGGAACTGCTGAGCGGGTGGAGTGGAGGTGGTGGGGGGCCAACCACAGGAAGAGAAATAAAGACTTTGCGAAGTCTGCGTGTGAAAAGGAGCTTGATGAATTAAATGGGATTAGAAATATCTTCAGAGAAACACACAAAAGACACACCTACAGACCAGCAGCTTTGTCACTTAGATAAATCCCTGCAAGTCGTATCAAGACTAATTCATTCTGATCCATTTTTTTCCTGTTATTTTATCTTGCCTCGTCCTTATTCAAAAAACATTTCCATATTAGAACAAAAATAATTGATGATTTGACAAATTTAAGAAAATGGGATTAAGTTCATGGTCTTTGCAAGATTGTTAAAGCCAAATAAGCTATTAAGCTGTGTTTCTATAGAAACACATCTCCCTAATACATAAAAAGAAAATCTGAAACAATAAATTATAAAACCTGGTGTTGATAAATATATTGATTAAATTTAGAAGCAATTTTTTACCCCAAAATACAATTTAACTCATCTTTGTACCACAGATAACCTTAAAAATCCCAAAAAAGTAAAAGAGTACAAGAACTGTAAAAAGGCCACAATTTATTTTACTTTGCGATGATTCAGAAACATCAAATCAGCATCATTTCTCACTGGCATCGATGTTTTCTTTAACATTCTATACATGTCTGAATGATATGCTGCACGTATTGTTGCTTTTAATAAAACCCAGAGGACGCTAGACACTGGATGCACTGAGCAATATTCCACAAGTTGCTTGTTTCTACACAGCTTTACAGCAAGTAGGAGAGAATTTATGTGGGGGGCGGGGGTCCAGTTACCGATTATTTGCTGAGTATAAGGCTCTGTGCAGTAAATTAAGTTTTAAAGTCTTCCAAGGACCTAATATTGTGATTTAATATTGAATTATGAACTCGTAAAACATCAGATTTAAAAGCTCAGTCACAAAGCCTTAAAAATGAACTTCCTTTAGATATTAGATCCATCAGCCTCTGACTCCATCATCAGCCTTTCTCCTCTTCCATTAGACTTAGATTCTGCATAAAGAGAAGACATAAGGCCCAGGAAGAGAGGAATTCACTGCCTGCTCTGTTGAACTCAAGTCTCGGAAAAGATGCATTTTGGGAGGAAAGTATTGGAGGCTCAGCCATCCACCACAGTCATATGCGCATAAGCACAACCTGGTGTTTCTGCCCCGCAAACACTGTCTTCGTAAACCCAGCTGCACCTCACCTCCACCTGTCCTCTACCCCATCGCCTCCTCATCTCCACTCCATCTCCACCTCACCTCCGCCTCATTTGTGCTCCATCTCCACCTCACCTCTGCCCCATCTCCGCCTCATCTACACCTCCCCACCGCCCCATCTCTGCCTCATCTGCGCTCCATCTCCACCTCATCTACACCTCCCTTCCACCCCATCTCCCCTTTATCTCCGCTCCATCTCCACCTCACCTCCGCCTCATCTCTGCCTCATCTCTGCTCCATCTACACTTCCTTTCCACCCCATCTCCCCCTCGTCTCTGCTCCATCTCCACCTCACCTCCGCCTCATCTGCGCTCCATCTCCACCTCATCTCCACCCCACCTCCGCCTCATCTCCACTCCATCTCTACCTCACCTCCCCCTCATCTACACCTCCCCTCCACCCCATCCCCCCCTTATCTCCACTCCATCGCCACCTCATCTCCACTCCATCTCCACCTCACCTCTGCATCATCTGTGCTCCATCTCCACCTCCCCACCGCCCCATCTCCACCTTATCTCTGCTCTATCTACATCTCCTTTCAGCCCCATCTCCCCCTCATGTCTGTTCCATCTCCACCTCACCTCCACCTCATCTGCGCTCCATCTCCACCTCATCTCTGCTCCATCTCCACCTCACCTCTGCCTCACCTCCGCCCCACCTCCACCTCACCTACACCTCCCATCCGCTCCATCTCCACCGCACCTCCACCTCATCTACACCTCCCCTCTGCTCCACCTCCACCTCATCTCTGCTCTACTTCTACCTCAGTCTGCATGTTCAACTTCCTGTTGGTCTTTTTCCTCTGGTGCCTAACACAGAATTTACTTGTCTATTAAAATGGAGAGATTAATATGGCTTAGACTTAAAAGTTCTCCTGTATGTTGTCCCCGGTCATGGTGGTGGCCCTTGCAGCCCCCTCACCGTGGACATTTATTATGGGATTATTGGTAGTCCTCATGACACCTGGTCTCCACCACCGGAGAAGTTTGAATAATCCCCATGTCAGAACCCAGAGTCATCATCTGGGGGATAATCCCTTGTTTAAAACCAGCTCCACCCGCTCATTTCACTGCATAAAACCCAAATTTAAGAGCACATTATAACTACAGCGTGTGATCCTGCGAGGCAAACGTCTCTCTTTGGGCAGCAAGCAGCAGCCGCTTCTGGCTCCACCAAGGACTCGGGAACGAGCCACGGCCGTCACCCCCGTTCAAAAGCAAAACTTCAAAGGCCAGCTGGATCCGCGAGGAACCGCGGCCGTGTTCCCTTAATGCGCCACAAGCGCAGTGATTTACTGCGCAGTCAGAAAACTCATCAGCATGAAGAGGTCAGCTAAGCTCTGCCAAGAAATAAAATACACAGCTCCAAATTCGCACTTCCGAATTAAGAAGGAGTTCATGGTTACCGTGGGCCTCTACATCATTTTTATCGTCCACTTACCTTAATTTAAGGTAATGTCTGCTCTCAGGTGCCTTGATCTGAGCGCGAATGTGGTTCAATGACAAATAAATTCAGCAAATGTAGGTGCAGGTGTGACGCTTCACTGGCTGAATTCTGGTGTTCTGGCGGCTTCTTTACGTTCACACTTATCCTCTTCTTATCCTAATGATCACTTTAAAGGAATTAATATTGCAGTTCAGATGTTCAATGAAGGTGAGAGAAGGAAGTAAAACATAGTGGACACCTTTCTCACCATAACTGTTCAGCAGTACAATTACAGCAAACATCTGTGGAGTGTATAAAAATGAAATAGCCAACTAGCAACCTGCTGAATTTATTCTTTTTTTTGGATATCGTGTTTTGGTGACATTTTCATTTACTCTTAAATGAGCGAACGACTTGGCAAAGGTTCCCTCCATCTGAATGTTCCGGACTCAACTCAGTAACCTATAATGTTAAAAACCTGGAAAAATTATTATAAAAAATGTTTCATCCTAAACTCTAGAAAAGTGTGATGTTTAACATTTACGGTCAAATGACAAGGACTTAGTAGTCCTGCCAGTCCTCTACATCACCCGTTCCTTGTAACTTTGATTAAACGACGTAAGGACATTTTTTGATTTACGACAAAAAGTTGTAAACAGATTTTCACCTCCCCTCCCAAAAAAGAGGCAAAAGTCCACTAGTAACAGACTACTAGTGTTAAACTGAATATAAATCTGTGCTAACTTTGCTCAAAGTGCTATCGGCACCAGAAATGAGATGTCGCTCACCTGGGGTTCTCCGAGGTTTTGACTGGTATTTAGGGGAGGGTTGAGAGTCTCTCAGTTTAATGCCAGCAGAGCACCAGTCCCTGTGAGTTTCAAAAAAACACACCCGACAATCCGGTGCATTTATCAAGTTATTGGGTGATGTTTTGCAGATTGGAGAGAAGCGGTTTTTTAACTGTAAGACATTAAAAGAAACCTTGACTATACAACACGCAGTAGAGCGGCTCCCAGCAGGAGAAGCGGCCGGAAGAAGCACTGAGAGCAGGACGGTGAACAGGAGTGGGAATGTAGTTTCGTCAACTCTAAGCTGAGTAAGGAAGAAAGCAGACGGATACCTGAGAGCCGGCGTGAGGCTGGTCAGGGTGCGAGGGGACGGACTTCAGCGTTGCTCTGTGAACAATAACGTTTCTACTACAAATGTTAACATATGAGTAGCGTGATAATTCTAATGACTGTAGAACATTAAGATGCCCATTTGGATGTTTTTAGATATATGTGATACATAACAACTTCTGCTAAATACCACAAACTGCCATCCTTGTGCACTAGAGGCTGTAATTTTTCAGTATATTGACCCTGTTTTATGTTGCTGTGACTCAGTTCTGCTTTCTGGTTATAATACAGAAAAACCTCGATAGGCACCTCCTGCAGTGCTGTTCTGTGTTGGCACCTTTACTAATTTATCACAATTACCATATAAAAACATGAATTCAAACAATATTTCAAAACAATTTTTGTTCATTTCATATTTGTTTTCCATAAAATGTTATCCATGTTTTGTGTGCTTACTCAGTATTCTTAAAGGTGTAACTAGTCTATTTTGTATTATGCTGCAGAGTTTTTAAACCCTGTTTATGCAATATGCTGCATTATTGAGCTCATGTAGAGCTGCTTCATTCAGCTCCATTTCAGCAGCACATCTAGACCAGTCTAGACCTTGGGCTGTTATACTATATTTGTCCTTGTCGCAGTCCTTCACAGCCTATCGTGGAATCACTGGTTCCAGGCTAGGACAGCACATGTTGGGAAGCTGCCTGAATTGCCACAAACATGTGTTTGGACTGTGGGAGGGAAGCCACACACAGGGATAACACACACACTCCACACAGTGAAAGGGACATAATGTAATAAAAACATGAAAAATGAACGCTTAACATACAAGTCTGACTTGTCTGTTTTTTCACACAGAAAGCCGCAGCAGGCTGGTGCGTTTGTTCGCCCCCACCAGCCGTCCGTCCAAAGCCACTGTCACCCGTTCCTTAAGGTAATCATAAAGGAACGTTCATTCTCGCGTCTGAAAAATGACTCCTTCACTGGCAGAGAAAAAACCGAAGGGAAAAGCGCATTTCTGTCTGCTGATGTGTGCCGTCGGCCCAAAAGGGGATTAACCTGAAACATCAACACTTTTCTCTGTTGTACAGGCAGCGAAACCAGGGATCGACGCAAGAGGAGCAAACTCTAAGGCCCCCGGGTCACACAGATCGGCCACACACGCTCGCTTCGGGTAACTGTGATACTCCGATACCTGGTAGTCGAAGTATATCTAAAATCTGATTTCACGCTATCGACATCGAGCAGCCTGGTGCTGTGAAGGGCATGGAAACAGGCCTGACTGTACGTTCGGGCTTCGGAGCGTGGTACCCTAGAGGAAGGAAACTGAGCTAAACTGCGTCTGTGAAATAGCCACAAAAAACATACTTTTCTAATGTAACAGGCATCTCTATTAGGCTGCTTTGAAAGCCTTTAAAACTTTTGACTTCTTTCTCACATCATTTTAATCACGAAGCTGCCGTCACCAGCAACGCACTTTGTCAACCCGCATCTCACTCTAGCTCATTTCCTCTCTCTTTTAATGATTTGTAGAACTAATGAAGGTTTATTTTTATTGTGTTAGTATGTTTTTGTCCTCCTGCCAATAAGCAAACTTTTGCAGATGACAAATAGAAAATGAAACAAAAAATGGTGGGACAAATAAGTCATTTTCTAACACTTGCAAAACATTTGAAGCACTTACTGTTAATGACAAATTAAAATTTTAATTGAAAGTGTTAATTGTAATAAAAACACTGGAAAATAATACAGCAAATTTCAAGATAATATGAGCTGTAAACAAAACACCCAACTTGTTGTCCTGAGACTGGGCTAAATTAAGAACTCTTGTGGGATGTTAAATGGAGAGACAGAAGTTACAAATTGAATTATTTCTATTCAAAACGAGGCTCTAATTTATAGGAAAGATAATGAACAAAAACAAGTCAGTCATTTTCTCTCTTTAGATAAAAAAGAGCCACAAAACAGCCATATATTTTCGTTTCATTTGTTTCATACTTATTTTCAACATAGCAGTTTACATTTAAACAGTTGCTTCAATAAATGGTTCGGTTTCCTTCGGAAATAGTACAGTCTGTCTGCCCATCTGTCTGTCTGTCTGTCTGTCTGCCGGCATTTCTGTCCGTCTTGTATGTCTGTCTGGTTGTATGGCGATCTGTCCATCTTTCTGCCTGTCTGTCCATCCACTTGTCCATCTGCCCATTTGTCTGTCCATCCGTCTGTCTATCCATCTAGCTGTCCATCTGCCTGTCAGTCTGTCTGTCTGCCCGTCTGTCCATCTGTCTGTCCGTCTGTTTGTCCATTTGCTTGTCTTGGCTGACAGTTGTGGAGGAGGATCGTATCCCAACCTCTGACCACCTGTTGAAGGCAGTAAACCTGCAGTTGTTTTCGGTTTGTGTTTGACTCAGTGTTTGTACTGTTTAGTTTCTTTGTCACGTCCATTAGAAATGTCAAGTCCAACAACCAATGTCTATAGAAAACGACAGATTTCATAGTGCCACGACATTCATGCAGCACTTCGGACATCACAGGAATAATACCCGGCCTGTTTTTTTTAAACTGGGACAGTTTTTCCTGCAAATGTAAATATTCCACTGTGACACAAATATAAGCATCTGAGGAAAAGTCATCAGCGTTTATACCTGAACCTGCTCTGCCTGGACTTGATCTCCAGTGTAATCTCATTAGAGGACCATGTGGGAGAGCTGGAGCAGCAGAGGAGGCGGTGGTGCCGTTTTCTTTCCCTCTTGCTCGGCTGCTGCACTACTGAAGCAGAAAATATCTCTCGGTGTTGTGGCTCCTCAGTGAGTCCAACAGACCTTCTCCAGATTTTCCTGGCATACACAGAATAGCCGACAAGAGACGGTGAAGCTACCCAGGGCGCATTTCTGGCAGGGGCCTGGTGATGCCCCCATGGCAGACCTCACCGAGCAAACCGTTTGGCCCAAACTTCACGAGCATGGAAAATTACCCGACATTTCTGTTTCCATCAGTATCCTGCTTCAGTTTTAACTGTTTTAACTTGTGGCTTCGTTGGGGGAGCAGCAGCTGGATGTGGCGTGATCCCCCTCACGCCTCACATACTGCAAGTTCCTCCAGGCAGATTTAATGAGCAGGATCCAGGAATGTGGGGGTCAAGACCACACAACCTTTTACATTTCAGTGGCAGTTTCATTAAAATTAGCTAATGAAACTGGGTTTTTCCTTCTTCTGTTAACTGCATTAAGGCAAACCCAAAATCTGCTCCTGGATTTTCATTTTGCACAAATGACGTATATTCCTGACAGCTTTATTAGTCGGGAACCCAAAGCTCATCCTTCACCTGCTTGCTTGTTATACGGAAACTGCATTCATTCACAACACAAATTACAGGGAAGACATGAATATATTTGAATTCTGTATCCCCCAGTCTAATATGAATACATATTCATAGAGCCACCCTCAAGGACGTGCATAAAGACAAAGACACACAACCCCCTAAATCAGTTTCAAAGGGACTGGCTTGTAAGAGCAAAAAGATGTCAGAGGATTAACCGGTGGGAAACTGCATCCCCGGCATACGAAAGCGTCATGGAGAAGACCCCGCTGACGGACAGGGACGGGAAGCGTACAGAATCTACAAGAAGCCCGTGGTCTGAAAAGTGGAGCATAGGAGGAAGTTTTTGTTTTCGACGGTCGAACTGTCAAACATGGTCCACTAGTTTGGTAATTCAGACAACAGCCTTACTTTCCTACAGCACACCACCGGGCTACAAATCTGTATCTTCAGTTTCTATGTTCTCTAGTGTTCCTGGTTCAAACAAACAGATAAACCGAAGTAACTCACCCATCTGATGGTTGTGTTTTTTTTTAAGCCGTTATTTAAATTTTTTTTAGATGTGCGAGCACCTGTGAAATGCTCTGAATGATCTGCTGCCCCAGTAGTCAACACAATGATGGTGGGGGGAAAGCAGGTAATGGGTCAGACAGAGTAATAAAAAATAATTATTTAATTGATTTCTCAGCTGATTCAACAAATTGAAAACTAACTGGCTTACACTCGAGAGTTATTTTCTGGGAAAAGTAACTAAATAGGCAGCATGGTGTGGAGATTAGCACCCCCAGCTGCTCACAATGCTCTTTCTGAGTTAGCGGTTGCGCTCGTGTACGAGCTGGGCCGAGGGCAGCCAGGCCTGGTGGTTTCTTCGCAGGGTCCTACCTCCATTCTCGGGGTGCAGCGGGGACGGCGGCTGGAGGTTCGGCTATGGGGGACCAATCCCTCGAGAAAGAGGAAAACAGCACAGGGTGCTGAGCAAAACTCACAAGCATGGCAGGGGTGGAAAGAGCATGAACTGTGTGGTGATGAAAACTGTTCTTTTTTCTTGATGGGAGACTGAGAAACTGACATTTCTTGAGTGTTTTCCACATTTCTTCCAACAATTTAGGAAAGCTGCTGTGTTAAGTGTGTATGAATGTTTGCTTGTTGAAAGACTTGCTTCTTGTGGGGCAGCATGGCAGGTAACTCAGGTGCTTCATGGCACCTGAGCTGCACAGCTGGATGTAGATTTAAACCCACTCAGCCTGTGTGGAGTTTGTGTGTCTCTCCCACGTTTGTGTGGGTTTCCTCAGGGAGCTCCGGGTTCGTTCCACAACCCCACAGATATCTTTCTGCGGGATCTAAATTGTCCAAAGTGTGTGACTGTGCGAGGGAATGTGTGTGTTGCTACCCTGCAATGGACCAGCATCCTCTAAAGGGTTTCCCCCTACTAGTCTTGCACCCACTGATTCTGGGTTGGGCTCAAGATTAACCCAGACTAACCCTGACAAGGACAAGCGGTTAAGGAGAGAGAAAGAAGCTTAGACATATTGAAAGATGTACCTTTATGAACATCAACACGAAGTGCCCCAAATGTTATTTAAATAAACTCTATAAATTAATCTGCTGCATTTTATGTGGTTTTGGGGACCAGAATTGTGAAGTACAAGAAAAAAATACTCATACATAAACTGTATTCTTATGAAAATGAAAGAAAGGGGTTTGAAACATACTGATTGCTCTATGACTATATGTGCAAAAGTGGCTGCCACCCGATTTCCTCCACGCTCATCATTCTCTTATTGGCTTGTGCCTGGAGTGGGTTCAACATGAATGTTTTTGCCTGCGTTCACTTGATTGCTCCTGTATTCTTAAGAAAAATACGCCAGAGGCCAACATTCTGCAGCCAGAGCAGATTGGTCTATTTGCCAGCTGTCAAGTTTCAGACCTTTTTGACAAGGCACCGTGTTATATTAACTGTGAGACAGATTGTTTTCCTTGGTCTATCTTGCTTTTAAGAACTGGCTGTTGCACAAAAGTTTAGAACCTATAACCACCACATCATACATTTGTTTTTCCCTCTTATTCAACTTCACTGTTTCAAACTGAATCTTTGTAAAGTGACCGACAGACTCAGACCTCTGTCATGGGCCAGATTTTGATTCCATGGAACTGTAATTATAAATTGTTGGTAAGTGTTCATTTCAAGCGCAGCCTTCTGATTTCCTCCTATAGTCAAAAGACGTGTGTTTCGGGTTAGTTGGTCACAGTAAGTTGCCCACCCAGGTTTCCCATGTTGGTTTGTCTCAGAACCTTAAAGAAAGACAAACCTGCCAGATGTACTAGGGAGGAGAGAAGACTGATAGTGGAACTTGAGGAAGGGCAGGTTCTTCAAGGCCTGCAGTGCTATGGAGTGAGTCTCAGTGCTCTGCAGTTTACCATAGAGTTCAGATGAATGAATCAGGATTCACTTCTCCAAGCTGCGCTAAATGGAATTAATTGAGTTGAAAGTATCAAAATCCAGAACCAGTGTGGGATACGAGGCGGCTGTTGGCCCATGGCTAATGCGAATTACGCTAATGCAAAGGCATGATTAGCTGACTGTTTGACTTCAGGAGCTGCACTGCATTATTTATTCATCTATCTATTAATCATCTGCTCAGCCCCCTCAGACCCTACCTGAGATAATTAAATATGATTTCTCTCATGTCGTGTGCCTAAGTAAATGCAAGAGCCCTCGTTTCATCCGGGGTGCATATTTTATTTTAAGAGACATTCATTGCTTAGGTTGTGGAATGGAACATGGCTGCCCCTGCTGAGCTGTTCGGAGTTACTAAGCAACCTGAAGGTTCTCTATTTGTTTTGCCAGAGAGAAGGGCCCACAAGGGTCTTCTCTTAATTGCCCAGCACACACTTCATCTCCATGCTGTGTTCCTCAACTCCAGTGGAGATTATCACTAAGACAAAAGATGCATATTACTGGGCTTTAACTGCACCGGTAAAATTTGAGCAGAACCGTTGGATGTTTTTGACAATACTACGATACCCGGCTACCTCAGGAAGGCTGGCAATTTAGTTAAACGCTACATGTTTACATGTGACTTGCATAATGTAATGGCTGAAAGATAATTTCTCTTATAACTGTGTAATATTATATAAAACAACTGTCTCTGTATGTGAGTAGACTACTGGGGCTGAAGGGCTTGTTAAGAATGAGAACAAACCCAGAAAGGGCGTGAAAACGCTCAGAAGTCACAGAAAATACAATAAAACTGCTTAAGAGCTTCTTAAACTCTACACTGTACTCCAGCTTGTATTCGTACTTTTGATGTCAAAAGGTTTCCATTTAATGAGAGTAGCGGAGAACCTAAACAACATATTAAACATTAAGAATAGGTTAAACGGCAGAGATCTGGAGCTAAGAGCTGTATGTGTGCTGCTGAGATCAAGGTCCTCTCAAGCATATTTGTCCATGTCTGCACTTGTGGTCGTAATGTGTCACACAAGTGAAAAGGTGGAGCATGCAGAATAACACAGCAGTGACTTGTATTTCTCTGCGTGAGCTCTGGTTAAATGCAAAAAATAGCAACTACAAAAACTGTGTCATGAAAAACCAGTAGTTACGAGACAAAGTACAAAGTTATCTTCACCACTATTTAAGTTTAAATGCAGACGTTTGTCCGAAGCAGTTCACACTGAGTCATCTGTTACGTAGCTAGGAAAGTTCTGTTGAGGCAATTCGTAGTAAGCGTTGCGGTCAAGGGTGACACAGCAGGAGATGGGATCCAAACTTGCAACTTCTGACCTAACAGGCAGCAGCTCTAAACTACTCTGCCTATTGACATTGACCCATGTGGGGCTCAAGCCTGTGACCTTGGCTTTTTCAGCCCCACACTCCACTAGCGAACTAAATGTGCTCTCTTTCACAAATTTTTTAGGTGTTTTAAACTAATAGGTGTGTCATTTTAAAATTTTGTGGTACGTTCTCACTGGGGACATTGTGCCTGACACTGAGCCCATCAGTGAGCTTTGGTTTGAAAGGCAAAGCTAGAGGAAGCCAGACTATTCAGCCTTGTTTGCAGGCTGTATGCGCAGCATGAATCAGAATTCTGAACAAGCGTTTCTGTAATTTCAACACTCTTTGTTGACAGCAATAGGAAGGATTCTGAACGTCGCCATACACATTCAGCATTCGAGGGCAAACTTGTTGCTTATCGTCTTCACCGATCTTCCGCCCAATGAATGCATTCCTCTCTTGAACTTGCTGTGCCCACAGATGGAGGAGGAACCCAGTAAATGCACCAGTGACTTTTGAAAATAGATAAATGCCGAAAAGTTAAGCCCATTTGACGCAGCGTCAGGTTAGTGTTAAAAAGCAGCGCTCTGCTCTGAAGATCAAAGTAAAGCCAAGAAAGCCGTCACAGGCGCCTCTGTGCTACACTCGTCCAGAAAGAATTAAGTCTGGTTGCATTCGAATAAGTCATCAAGTTGTCTTTCTGCTTCATGTTGTCTATAAGTATAAATCATTGTTAAAGCTCCTCAAATTTATACAAATTTTTGATTTTTTTGGGCACAGACATTAGCCTCTACTGGAAAAAGCAAATAATACCACACAGACATGGTAAAAATATGCAAGTTACATAATTTTTACTATTGTGGAAACCCACGAAATAGATTATTTTATTTCCCTTGTTGAAATTAAAACAGACCTTATCTAAAACATTATGTTACTCAACTATTACTCAACACAACCAGTTTTATAGATGCAGTATTGAGATTATTAGCTACGCTGGACCCTTTTCACTGTCTGTGTCGTCCTCTTTTGTCCCATAAATAAACAGCATCGGGGTCTAGTGATAAAACGTTGTTTTCAGCACATCTGCTGAGAGCAAATCTGTGCATATTCTGCACCACCTTAAGCTGAAGAGCTAATGGCATAAAGCACACAAGGAAGGACCATGGCCTTTTGAGCTCCCCCACCATGTTGGGATTCAGCTCTAATAATCCGCCACATCATCACCCCGTAAGTCCTGAACTTTCTGCAAAGGAGCAGCAACGCCGCCTCCGCCTTCGGGTTCAGATCCATGTAGCTTGAGGTGGAATCACCTCAATTTCCCATGTAAATTCAGCAGACAGGTCAGTGTTCGCATCCGGTTGACTCGGATAAAAGGCTAAATGGTCTACAGTTTCAAGTCAACCTTGACAACAATGAGCTGAAGCAGCTGCTGATGATGGTGCGGTTTGCAGTGGTGACACTGGGGAGTGAGATCTGCTGCGGAACTCCCACAAGTCACCGGGGACAGCAGACACAGCTCTCGATGTCTATTTCCAGTGATCGTGGAAGCAGAAAGTGGTGCTGGGAGGGGTGGCTACTGGAAGAGGGTGGGAAACGATGGAAGGAAGGAGGCGGGATGTGAAAAGCTGCGGGGAACCAGGCCTTGTTGCAATTCCATACTGCGGCATCCTCTTCACAGGTGCTGCAGGAATCTTGCCATGGAGCACAGGGAGGCGGCTGCCTGGAAGAGCGCTCAGCACCTGCCACCCGGGGGAACCCGCCACCACCAGCATGAGTGACACTGGTGAGCCTGGTGACGCACGACTGGTCCTGCTGCCTCTGCTATCAGCTTCCCGCTGGGAAGATCCAGAGAGTCTGGGCCTGACAGCAGCCCTGGGCTCACCTCAGCCTCCCAGTGCTCCCAGTCTCACGAAAAAGAACTACAACAATTATTTCATTAATCTTGCAGATAGTTTGTCGAGAGCTTGGACTGGTAAGGGTGGGGGGTCAAAAGCCTTTATTGCAAAGTCACAAGTGACATTCAGGTCCAAATTCCCAAAAGTCCATCCATACTAATCATTCTAAAGCAGAAGCAAATAGTTTAAAATGAAAGGTTGTGTGTTACTGCTATTATCTGAATGCTTAGAACCTTCTGGAAAAGCACCATTTTTAACTTTTTATTGTAAATTTTCGCTCAGTACTGACTTGGTCTTGTTATCTGCTGCAAATAGGATTGTTTCTTTTTGGCAGGATGTGAGTGAAAATCGGTGTGTCACACATGTACGTTTTAGGTTAATGTGTTGCATCAAGCGTGGCCTTTGTTTCTAGCACATTCCAAAGGTTTCCTCCAAGGAGATCAAGACGTGCAGCGCTGCAGCTGTGTGCCAGCGGGTCCCCTCAGGAGCGGTGACACTAATGCACTTCAGCATCTCCCCCGTTCCTGTAAGACTCACAGGTTCATTCTGTGTGCAGCAGGAATTATCCGCTTCTGAACTGTATAACTGCCATTCGGCTGGACCTCCTAACAGAGGGCATTTTCATTTGTTTCCCTTACCTATTTTGAGAAATGACATTACCTCCTACAGCTTTCTGGGCACTAGCTACAAAGCATATATTGTTGTTTAATATATTGCCATTTTAAATGAAACTTTTGCTGCTCCTTAAACAAATACAAACACACTTGGAAGTGTTAGACGTCCCAAACAAGTCACCTTCATTTTCTCTCACATCACCTTTCTTCATGTTTTCTTTCACAACATTGAATAACAATGGATTTAATTTGGCTTTTTTTATGCTCATCTACAGAAAAATTCTCTCTAATGTCAACGTGAGAACACTGCATATAAGTAAAGGACAGCCTGATGTTGAATTAATTCCAAATAATTGCAAATATAAAACTCAAAATAACTGACTTGGCTTTGCCCACCTAGTTTTTATGGGAGTTTTTTTTTTTTCTTTTCCTCTCCTCAGCTGCCAGCTGGTTTGCTTTACAATGCGTGACTGACGCTTGGTGTCACTCTGCTGAGAACAATCTTTGAAAACAGACTGAATGGAACATATTGTAGCATCTCCTGGTATCGCTACTGAAGAAAGCTTCAGGAGCCAAGATTCCTGGAAACTGCTCTTTATTAAATGCATTTTATCTTCCCAGATTGGGAATTTTCTTTCTTTCCTTTCAGAAGGTCTCCCAGGGTAGGGGCAGGACTAAAAGCCTGGATCTCCTCAACCACGCCAGGATCCGCTTCAGCCCCCGTCATCTCGTCCAGGTCCGCCTCAGACTCCTCTCTCCCTCTCAGTGTCAGGTCCTGCAATGTCTCCACCAGGGACCCCCTATTACCCGACAGAGTGTCAGTGTAAGAGGGCCTGTACCAGGGGCAGAGGCGAGCTAAGTGGTCCTCGCTCTTGCAGACGTTGCAGTGGCGGGGGCACTTTCCCTGGCAAAGTGGCTGGTGTCCAGAAAATTGCGGCACTTCATATTTTTACATGCCTCTCCGGTGTGCCCTCTACCCTGCCAGATCCAGCAGAAGGGAGGCTGCTGCGGGTCCAAAAGGTACCCTTTATTGCTTCCAATATGGAAGTACGCCGGGGGATGATGAAGTCCGTCAGGGGCTGCAAGGTTGGGAGGCAGGTGAACTTGATAGTGCCTCTTCCCATTCCAAACTCCGAATTCGTCCCGCAAATCCCTGCGGCCAGGGAGGAGGTCAACATGCTCCTTAAGGAAGGCCTCGACCACGCTGGCAAGGACAAAGGGGTTGAAGACATGAACCGTGATGTTTCTTCAGTGCATCCACCACAGTTGCTCCGCCTGGAACTTCTTCAACCCCTTCTCCTTCTTGCAGGCCTCCACTACTTTCTGATATGTTTCCTCGGCAAGGACCGTCAGGTCGACAAAGCGCTGGGGTCCGTTGCGTTGGACACACGCAACGTATCCTGCAGCCAGGCCCAACACTCTGAAAACGACTTCCCAGATGAAGCTGGAATGGTCCAGGAAGTCCACCGCTGCCTTGGTTCCCCGCCACCAAAACCGGGTGATATGCCTCAGCTTGGCGAAGGACGAAAGTTCCCACTCCTCACCCCGGACCTGGGCAGCGGAGTTCTGTCGCGGGGTCCAGCCACCACAGGTGGGACCGCCGTCATCACTGGTACATCTGTCGCTTCAGCCACCACCTCCACCACAGGTCCTCCGCCGACGGACCTCAGCACTGTAGGGCTGGCAGCAGTTGCTTCTTTGGTCCCCTCCTGCTCTTCTGGAAGAAGAATCTTCTTGGCAGGGGACCTATGCAGTCCCACCTGCCCCCTGGCTGTCTTTCTCACCACCGCAGTCCTCACTTCTGCTGGAGAAGTCTTCGCCCCCACTGAGCTTGCCATCTTTTAGGTGCTCCTACGTTCCACAGTCGTCGACGTCATTGTCATCCTCCTGCCCGCTGACCTTGTCGCAGATGTGCAAAACATCCCCTGGTGTAGCCTTTAGAAAGGCTTTAAGAGGCCCTCAACTAAAACCCCTAAATCTAATAAAAAGGTGCTAAAAAAATAAAATCCGGGGTCACCCCCGTGGCAGCAGCAGACAAGCCACCTACTGGTTACACCTTAGGCTAACCCAGCTAAAAACCAGAAACAAAATCCTTCAAAGGAGTGTAGATTCACCCTGTGGCAGCAGCGGTCAAGCCACCCACTAGCCACGCATTAGGCTTCCCTCCACTCCCGCTAAAATCTAGCACCTGCTGGCAATTAAAACCCGCACTTTGATCACAGCCAAAACACTTGGGAGCAACCGCCTTTGATAGCTCAGTTGGTAGAGCGGAGGACTGTAGTGGGGAAAGCAACTGCCATCCTTAGGTCGCTGGTTCGAATCCGGCTCAAAGGATAACTTTTGGAGACAAAGAAACTACATCCAAATTTGAATTCATCTTTTGTGTTCAACGTGCACTGAACTGTAGGATGACCCCCCTGAACACCAGAGTGAAGTGTAAGCAAAACGAGCCATGGCTCAGATCCCACAGGCAGCCTCTGGAGGGGCTCAGGGTGCTCAGGGGGCAGGACCCATCTTCGGAAGGGCAGTAATATGTGCTTTTTACTGACATTAAGAGTTGGCTGATTAGAGAATCAGGTTGGAAGCCCACAAAACTCATTTGCCTGTGTATGATGTATGTAGCTGACTTCAGCTGATGTTATCCATCGCTAAAAAAGTTCTGCAGGCAGTGGCCTCCTACCCTGGGTAACAGATAAAGTGCGAACATCATTTGATAACAAGATGACTTCTTTAAACTAGAAAACAAGATGCAATAATTCAGCTTATGAATGTGTGCTTTCTAAGTTAAAGATGTGTGTACCTCCATCTCATTTCCGAAGTCCTTCCTGCAGTTACCCGAGCATAGCTCCTCCACAATGCCGAGGAATCCGAAAGAAGCGGAAGCCACATCAGAGCCACTGCATGAGCCTCTTTCTCCTGTGGCAGCTCTTTTGTACAAAGATGACGGCGCAGAAAATTGATTTTACATTGAAACATAAAACACAACAGTATACCTGAGATTTCTGTTAAGTTTTGTAGTAATTACTTCTCACCAGCCATGTGGCTCACGCTGCCATCAGCGTCACCCAAAGAAGGTCTGGCCAGAGAGACTTAATTGTCCACATGCAGGTTTAGAATAATTACAGACACAGTGGGAGGCAGGAGGAGGGCCTATGTTTCTACTTTGCTGTGTTACTCATTTGCTGCAGTGTTTGCAGGTGTCTCCAAGGCAATACAATATTTTTCCCATTTCAGCAAAAAAGCTGTATCTTCTATTCTTTTGCTCACCTCCCAGTTGCCTGGTAATAAAACCTGGCAAGACTGTTCCTTTGAACTTTTTAATAATCCTCAGTAAAGTACTGATTTAAGTTTGTTCTTGTTAATAAGGTCAGCTGACATTTGAGCTTTTGTAGCCTTAAAATCATTAACAATGTGAACCTTTCCATGCTCACAATGAAGTTGTGTAGTAATTCCCCATCCAATCTTGAGTAGTGATTTTACACGAGCAACATTTGATTCTCTGAAACTGGATATAAGCAGGGTTCACTTTATGCTCATGCTGCTAAGCAGAAATTTTTAATTTTCTGGCAAGACTCAGTCAATGGGAAACCTTTAGCCTACATTGTGTTAAAGAAAGACAAGAATGTATGTGGGTGAGCATCATTCACCTTGTCAGTCTGATATGATCGTAGTTTCATTGTTTCATGGCAGTTCAACATCTCCATGACTTGGAAATATGGACTTTCCATAATTTTTACATAGCCACATAATTTTCTCAGCTTTTTCTTTTATGCCGCAAAATTAGTTTTTTGTAGAATTACATTTAACCTCCCTGCCATTTTTTCTTGGGGACTTTTACTGTTCTCTGTATCCTTAACCTAACAGTAACGCAAGAACTTTCCAAAATAATGGCCTTTTATTCATCCATTTCAGCGAAAGCAAGTCAGTGGAGCACCACTCTGTCACGTTCCGTCCTGTTCGGGGGCTTCTTAACTGCTCAGAAATGTCCTGCAGTGCCAGTGTGTCTTTCCAGCATCACAGAGTGGAGCAAAGCAAATGCTGTTCAGTTCAGGTAATCCCCCCAGCAGGGTCCCCCGGGGAAGCTCTTTTGCCGGAACAGCCATCAGGTCCCACTGTATTCTTATTAAAAACTTTATCCTCAACCGGGAGATTCACTCCTCTCTTGATATTTATTTTATTTCATTTTTTATTATAATTTATTTTTTGATCTGCTTTACGGAATGAAACTGCCTCCCCAGGGTTGTCTGTCCGTCAGTTGACTTCTCTTTGCAATTCTGTATATTGCAAAGCTGTATTAGTAATGGACAATAGATTTTTTGTTCAATGATAATAACTGTATTATTAAAGTGTTGATAATATTATATTTTATTACAGACATAAAGGTTGGGCGAGGTCACTAAGAACAACGTGTGGAGATGAAGCTTTGTGTCTCAACACATTGCCTTTGACCCTGTTTACACTGATGCCGTGTCAGAGTGCACCATAGTCTACTCTAGAACAAGGTCCCATTGTGGTGAATCGTGTTTAAACTGACCGTGACAAAGTTTCTTTTTCTGGATATATGTCATGTTTTCATGCGCACATTTTATCCGTCTAGAATTTGAGCTCCAAGATAATAATAATTGTTTTCCATTTACTTTTATACAGTAAGATGTCTAGAGATGCTAAAGGGTGAGAACTGCAGCAGTTGCTCACAATTTCTTTACGCCCAGTGCATTACAAGCATCTGCAAATGACTTATTTTGCCTCTGAGAATTTGCACATGAATTGATAATAAAAATACTGATTGGAAAGTATGTGCAAGTACAATTCATAGTCCAGGCAATGTTGATAACTTTCAGGGGGTTTGAATACTTTTGCAATGTGCAGTTTTATATAGACACTGACACTGTTTAAAAATCAACAAATAATCACAAAATTAGCCGCACAGCACGACATGGCACTTACATTCTACTGGGATTCAGGCGTTGTTTGGTTTAAGACTTTCATTTAATTTAAATTCAGGGAAAGGACTGGTGATGACTGAGAGCGGATCGCCCTGCATAGATATGAAAATGATACTCAGACCAAATCAAAAATGATAGAAAAAACTCCCATCCTGTTCCACTGGGCAAGAACTCAATTAAATTCAAATTAGCCCAAGTTTTGTTTTTGTAAACAAAGCGCAGTGGAGCCAGTGCCTCACCTGCTACTAGAAAGATAATGATCTGTCTTCCAGGCTGAGTCGCAAAAGCTGGTTGAATCTCTTTTTTCAGACAGCAAATCTTTATAAATAAATCAAATTACCACATTGCTTTTTTTTGGGCAAACAACCTACAGCAGTGAGCATTCCATACGACTGGCTCTGAGTGGGCGTTACTTCACCTCCTTCCACGCTGAGATTACACTCACCTCATTTCAGAAGAGAAGGAATTCAGCTGCAAAGCATGAGCCAACGAGTCTGTCTCTGTGCTGCTTCCATTATCCCACAGATCTCCTCTACATTCAAGGCCACCCTGAAGAGGGTGGCAAAGCTCGGCACCTGCATCACCACCTCTCCTGATACCCTTCAGTTTTCTTCTGCCTTTGTCACAAAGCTTTGCCAATATGGCTGCGGTTATCTACAGCCGCTTTGTTGCTGACAACAAGCCTTATGCCTGACCGTCACAAGACACAGCCAGCAGGCCAGGCTTAGCCACTTCAGCCTCTCCAGCCGCTCCACGTTGTCCACTATCAGGCACAGCCTTGGTCACGGAGGGCTACAGCGAATGCAGAAATGAAGCGGCATGGGCCTGCGGTCAGCGAGAGCTTGGCAGGGCTTTGAGAGCAGATCCAAGCGCCTCTCACTTCATCCAAACTGGACTCCAGCTTAGGCTGCTGTCACAGCAGCTGGACTTGCTGAACTGCACCTGCAGGACTGGGGGTGTTGCTGTCGGCATGGGCCGGCTGCCATTGGAGACCATCCCCTAGTTTGCCCCATGTGGCAATGGCAGAGCTGATGTCCGCCAAGCGCTTGCTGCTCTGCCACTGGGGATTTGAAAGCGTTACTCTCAGTAGTTGCTGGGAGCATCAGGATGCTCATCTTGCCATTTCCTTCGCCAGCTCCAAAGATTTGGAAAGCAAAGAGGTGTTTTTTTCTCTCCCCATTTAGTGATCAGAAGAAATGAACTTGACTTCTCACACCACTAATTTGTTTGAGTACTTCCTTGAATAGAATAAGACATATAAACACAACAACACTTTTCTATGTGAAACCACTTTACAGCCCCGTTTTCAGTCAGAGACCCTTGGTTACTAAATTCACAAAACTGTATAACTGTACAGTAAAAGAGAAACCAAGAAAGACCGTCCATCATCATTAACTGCACAACCCCGTATACTGTCACATTCAAACCTGATTGTAACCTGACTCTAAACTGATTTGAACTTGATTTTAACCTGAGTCGAACCTGCAATCACTGGGGGGTGGGCTATGAAATAACTCCCCAGAATGGGACGCCAGGCCATCACAGATTTGTAATACTGGTTCAGAATAAAGACATTATTCCTTATGTTTTCTGGAGAAACAGAGGCTAAACTGAGACACACACTTGTATTTAAATAGTAGATTTGGTCAGATTAGCATTGCTCTGACGCCGTGTTTGACACATGAACAAGTCCGGTTGAGCTACAGTGGCTGCAAAACACAAGCGCCTTATTATTGTATAGTGAAGGAGGAGGTAACAATTGCACTTCTGTAAGTCCTAGGCTCTTTGGTCAAATCTGGCTCAGTCAGTGTGCAGTTTTCATGGAGGTTTCCTCCTGGTGCTCTGGTTTCCTCCCACAGTCCACAGGGGTGTGCTTTAAGAGACCAGGTAATGCTAAACTCCCTGCAATTTGTGAATATGTAAGGGAATGAATGTATATGGTTGCCTTGCCACTGGTGTCCCCTCCAAAACGTCCTCTGCTTCACACCCTACACTTCGTGGACAGACTCCACAGCTTCACAGCCCTACACTGGGCATGATAGTAAAGGAATTATTAAAATGCATCATTAATACAAAACATATTATTTTTGCAAGTTGGGTAAGCAGTCAGTGAAGGAATCGATCCCCTTTTTTGTTTCATTTCAGAAATGTGAAATGGATAATTAGAGACAATTAAAGTGTTGTGTTATTTTCATCATAAATGTCTAATAAAGGACAAAAACACGTCCTAAGCGGAAGACAGCTACTCATTATTCACTCTTTTTCATTTCTCTAAAATAAGGTTGTTTAGTTTTTTGGGTTTTTGTGTTAATCTGAGTCTCTGTGGATAAAGAATGTGCACAAATGCAAAGTGAACCCTAGGAGAGCATCAAAGGCGGGAGGCACTGGTGACCTGAGAAAGCAGCCACTGCATCTCCCTGGGGTTCCTTCCAAGGGGCAGCGCGACAAAGTGAGGCCCTGTCACGAGATTTTTTTTGGGCCGGTCAAAGAATAGGTTAAACATAACAATGGAGTAACAACTGCTATTAGATTTGAGTGGTACAAGCAACCTACGCAAAGTGGGTTTGCCAGAACACAGGAACATCTGGCTGCTCATCTGCATCATTCATCAGATGCCGCTGTCCTTCTCATGGTTGAAATTGCTATTGGGAGAGTGACCAGAATTGTGACAAACATTAACAGCTGGAGGTCAGTGTTCTCTGTTCTATATTCTGCACGAGCCTCTCGGTTCAGGAGACCTTGGGCAATTTTCATTAACTTGCATTAGCAACTTTATTAAACACACGGGAGTAAGTCTGTCTGCCCTTCTTTTTTTCTCTAAATAACTTTGTTACTGTTAAATATTCTGATGTAGAGCCCTGCCATGTTTTGAGGCTTTTTGAGAAGGAGAAGTTCAACATGTTGCCATATGGTGACCTGATGAAGTGGCCTCCCCAGAAAGACAGAAAAATGAGGTAGTAATTGCTTTTGTCCACATTGCGACAAAAGTGATATCACTCGCAACCGTATGACTCTAGTAACCAAGCGGGAGCCACAAGTCGGCAATTTTTAAGACTTTTCCTGTCAAGAGTTCAAATGATGAATCAACGGATTCATTTATAACAGAGATAGAGCACAGCCGTGGCAGGACAGTTACTCTCCTGCTTCTGTTATTTCGAAAATTATATTGTTTTTCTACTGCTCGACAGTGTCCTCTGCTTCTGTTTCTTTCTTATGAACATGGTGTCTTTTCCAGACAGCTACAGTTTTAATCTAATTCTATCTGAAGGTGTTTTAAAGTTAGACCATTATAATATCTTAGCAATGTGTCTACATTAGTATAAACTAAGATTTATTCTCTTGTTTATTCATACAGCATAAGAAGAGAATAAATCTTAGTTTATAACAAAGATTCATAAATCGCGTAACATTCAAAGCTCACTTTGAATAATCTAATTCTTATTAGATTTTTGTTTTCACTGGAACAATTCTAAAATAGCAAGAGCAGGGACTGGAATCCAGTCCCTTCGAACACAAAGTCACATCTCTAAGCAGAGCGGCCAGTTTGACCAGGTGAAGCGGCTTGTCTTCGATCACATTTTTGGTACAGTGTGTCGAAATGAAACGTATCGTTCATTTAAAACTGTTTAAGAGGATGTAGTGCTTAGTGATGAGCATCATTACAGAGCATCACCTTTTTTTACCAGTCCAGTTGGTTATGCATTCTGTTTTTCTCCGTTTGCTCGTGCAGTTCACCGACAGTAGATAAAGTGCGATACTCAGTCCCTCGTGCCGCTGACAGGTCGATGGTGGCGCTGTATAAATGGGCGGACGGTGGAACTGCGAGGCAGCGATACACAAGAAAATTAAGGTAATTAACAGCTCAACCAACAATTTGCATAAAAATGCAATTAGCAGCAGATGTTTGTCAACCAGTGGGAATTTCCTCTACTGTTGCACCGAACAATTAATAATATATTGGTAAAAGCATGTTTCTGTTGTGAAGCAGCTTCTGTAGACAATAGACTCTTCAGATTCTGCCATCGAAGAGGGACAGAGGCAGTTTTTTGAGCCATTATGCTGCTGTCATGGAATTTTAATAAACAAATAATAACTTTTTGGGTTTAACTTGCAGCTAAACTGAAGCAAGTCGCGAGTAACATGTAGTTTAGTTATTTTAAACTGCCATGTTAAAACATTAAAGTACAAAAGTTCATTGGGTCATTTAGTTACAGTCATGGAAATTTATGCCATTGTAATATTTCGATTTAAATTCTACAACAGTATAAATAATGTCCGTATCCAAAATGTATACTGTTACCCAATGGATTTGTACATAAACAGCAGCAGGAGAAACATTTGTGGGATTTTGTCAGACGATTCCGCCTCTGTCCTCTGAGTTTGGTTTTTAGCCACCAGTTCAAGCTGGGTTGCCTTTTAGCCGTGATCAGCGCCTTGCTGAGCTGTCAGGGACGATGAGTTCGCCTGGCGCCTCCGGATGGGCTCCTCTCAGGCCGATGGCCACTCTCGGTTTGCTTGTTCCAGTTTAATTGCCCGGCACCTCTGAAGTGTAGGCTTTCGTGGCCTTGACTGCTGCAGACAGCTACCGAAGCACAGTGGAAAAGAAAATGACAAATACAGACACAGAACCACTAGCGTGCTGAATCGTGAAGATAACTGGATGATAAACATCTACCTCTTGTGCCTCACCGGTTCTCCTGTCTGCAGTATCTTTTAAATGTTTACGTGTTACCTCGGTAGATGTTCCGTCTTCATCGGCAACATGTAATTCAGCAAAGGTGTTCAAGTTGCACTTGTTTTTTGGACGGGAAGTGAATACTGTTTCACATAATGTGTCCTGCATGTTGTTGATGCCACTCTTTCCCTCCACCCACCACTGTCAAGGGAACAAGAAACATCATATATATCTTGAGTTTGCATCTTGAATTCCCATAATTTTGTTAGCAGACAAACTTAAATAAATAGCCTGTCTCTCCAGAAGAAATCTAAGCTAAGGAAAATGCTTCCTTGCATCTGCATTAAGGCCCCCGAAAATGGATGTGGCCAGACTAATCGCGTCAGATGAACAATACAGGGTCATAATAAGTCAGCTTGGGCTGAGTATTTTTCCTCTAAGCTGCATTCATTTGTCTTTTGTATCTCACAAGGACAGAATTCTTGGTGAAATGTTATTAACCCTCTCTCTCATTACATGTCCCCCCCCCTTCGGAGACTCAAAAATTAATAGAAAATGGGTTGATATGTTGTACTCTGGGAATTGTCAGTATTCTTTTACTCGTCCCTGCTGTTAAAGGCAGAGTGGTGCTTAAAAAACACTTGGGTTGCTTTGTGGAGTGTCTTTAATGTGGACCAGTTTTATGCTTTAATTATCTCAAGATATGTGCTTTTGAGTGTATAAATTAATAAGCACTTGTGACAGCTCAATTTATAATTTATTTACAATTCTGAGCAGACACGATAATGCATTCATTTTCTGGATTGCATTAATGCACACATTTTATCTGTACGTTTATGAAGCATCTCTAATGCAGTAGTAAATATAACATAATGAAACGGCAGCCATCACATTTATTTAGTTTTGGATTAGCTTTGAGATAATCACTAGTTTGGCCGGGAACCTTAAAAATCGTTTACAGCAGGTACATCTGTTCTCTTTGATTATCACTTTGACAAGAAAAAAATTCTTAAGCTGCATGTATGAGAAAGACAGGAGTCACCAGTGAAACACGCATTCGAGCCGCTTGCCTGGTGAGTCTAGTGGTCCGCTGCTGCACCGGGGTTCTGCACGGCTCTCTTCTAGGTCCATTGTGTTTGTGCGTGCTCCACTGTAAGATCTCTTGAAGCGCTACTTCTCCCCTTCCGTTTTCTTATTACATTTATGCCAAAAATAACTGCTTTTTTCTTTCTTCTTGTTTCCCTTACACTCACTCACAGGTCTCTTCTTGTGAACGGTTCATGTTCACTACGGTCTTGTACGCAGTCTGATGCTGTATTCAGTGTTTAAATAACGTTGTAGGAAGTGCACACTTTGCTTGATGTGATTATGGTTCAGAATAGAAAAGGAGATAAGGTCATGCACACGCCAGTGAATTAAATAAGGAATCTTCCGGTGACATCAACTTTACCTCACAGTATAATGCCACTGTTGTTTTAAAAATGTGCTTTTGACTTGTAATTCATTAAATTCTCGTTGTCTTGACGTAACTTTGTTGGGCTGCAACATTCATCTCAACTCTTAACTGGTGTCTACTAACCTTTTTGAACAGAGGAGCCAGCAGCTGATCCATTGGAGAGATGTGAAGATGCTGAGCCCCTGCTGGATGGAAAGTTAAACTAACTAAGTTAAACTGCCATAGGGCATGACCCTTACCTACAACTCATAGACGCTCTTATCTACAGTCCACATCCATTGGTACAGGTCCACTTGATCTTTCTAATACAGTACTTTGAATGTAATACCTTCATTTCAGTCATAATGAACAGTATTAGCATTTGTTTTCCCCGAATTCTGCGCCATCATTCTGTAATACCAGATGAGTGTCTTCTTTGAACCTTCACATCCACCGGACAGGGGCTCATTTTCAGTTTATCACATAAGGTGTATAAACTCATTTGGTCAAAGAAGCTCTTAAGTACATCAGCAAGATGATGTAATTAATATAAATGAAAGACATGACAACCTTCTGGCCTTAGTTCACGGAGTATAAATATTAATGAAGCTTTGATTTCGTTTCTGTGAGCCTTACAGCTTATCAACACCTTTCTGTAGACCGTGACCACACTCTGAATGGTAACAAGAATTGTCTCTGTAAAAACTTAATTAATTCTCTTTATGCACCACCAGCAAAGAGTGACGACTCCCATGTCTAGAAATTGTAGCTTTAATCAATTCAATCAGAGAGAATTAAACTGATTAAAATACTGTATACATGGGAACTGGCGAGCTGTATTCCATTACATTTTTTAAAAAAATATGTCCTTGTTTACATCACCTAAATGTATTATTTCAATCAACTCCATAAGGAGGCTCCTTTACAAACGGACTTGATTTAGTTCAACTATTGGGGAATAATTGCTCTGCAATCACTTTTACGTAATTAAAGTGTAATTATTGCAGTGCTTGAGTTGATTTTTCCCTCCTTTTTTATCTTTCCAACATTTAACATGTTAATCATACTTTACATGTAAACAGGAGGGGAATTAAATTAACACGTGTGACATTCAGAGATACAATAAATGTAATCAAAGAACAACTGTGATTACAGGTGCCAGCAGAAGACCCGCAATGTTTAATATCCTGTAGACCCCAGGTTTCAGGAGAGAATCGCTGATGCAATGAAAGGAGATGCGACTTCTCCAGTTCCCAGGAAGGCCCAGCAGCCCAAGTGACCAAGGTTAACAATCAAAATGTTGGTCAGTGCAGAGCAGGTATGGGCAGATTGAAGAGATGAGTGTTATTTTGACATAATTACGAGAATTCCTGCTGAATTAACTTTGTGGAATCCCTCTGGCCTGTTCACTGCAGTGCCACCCAAACTGTACCCTGATTTCTCATCAGCCCGACATGCCCTGGGAAACTTCTTAGTAGTAGTTCGACTTTCACAAGTCCCTGCATCATCCCATCCATCAGACTCATATTCTTGTCCCTCACTTATATATCTGTCATAAATCTGTCAAGCGAAGCACCTCTCCTCCTAGCCTGGCTAGAAACACACAATGGCCCATGAATTGCTGAAGACTGAATTACACAAACCACCGACAACATAAATCTGATTGCTTTAATATTGTTTTATACCTTGTACTTCTCTCATGCGTTTAGTCACAAAAATCAGAGAAAATGGTGCTGCGGTTAGAAGTGCAATGAAAGCATCACTGTGTATTAGTAACCTGTTCCTCCATAACTAAGAAACTTTTACAGGAACTAAAAATCTTAAGATGTATTGTCTATAGCCTTTATAATTTGTGACATTTGCTAAAAAAAATCGAGATTTCTGATTTTTTTTTTTTGCTATAATTACTCCTATAGGGCCAGTTTGCTCTTTTTTGGAAATCTGTTGCTTTGTAATGAGGTCCATTTATATGAGAAGAATTTGAATGCAACACATATAAATACTATACGCACACAAATGGGCACTTTACTTATAAGAATGTGACTATAGCGACTGTTATTGTTGAAAAATGTAATGAGATTTCTTAATAACAATATGTTTAACTGCAGCTGTATGTATGTTTATGAGATGTCTTGTTATTTCCAAAAGAAAAAAAAACACATCTTACCTTCGGGTAAATTGGTGACTTAATGGCCAAAACCACGAAAGGAGAATTCTGGGAATTTGAGTACTTTAAGTAGAACCTGGAAAAAACCATTGGAAATAACAAGGGGTAGAAGAAGTCAAACTGATTTTACGACACTTGAATCAACTTAAGAAAACAGAAAACAATGTAGCTCGTAAAATTTTTAATGGCTGGTCATTCCTTTTGTACTTAATGCAATATGACAAACTGTTCATTTTAGTTTTGGTGTGAATGGAAGGGTTGACGGCGATTCAATGTTTCTTATGTCATTTCTGTGACATAAGATTGAGTGCAGAAAACTGTTGCCAAGCCTGTTGTTTAAGCCGGTGTGCTGACTTTGACTGGGATGTTCACATGGGCAAACAGTGCCTTGGGATGGTTGTTCAAAATAAACTTGCAGTGTTTTCATCTGCGTGCACAGCCAGTCGGGTCACACGGCACATAAAATGTTCTAGGTTTCTGCGCTCTCACATTCTGGGTGCTGAATTTATTTCTTCTCGTCTCACATATAAGCCGTGAAAACACTAATAATCTGTTACTAAAATATTTATCTGCATATGCAAGACTCAAAGCCTTGGTTTTCAGCTTTACTTGCTGTTCAATTTGAAAGTTTGCAGCTCATGTAAAATTGAACTATATAACATTAATAATTGGTACCGTAACCATAACCATAGTATGGATTCTGAGCTGTTCAGGTGTTTAACATCAAGTTTGTTGTCTCATTTCAGTTTCATTTGTTTTATTAATAAAGATCATGCACTTTAAACTTGTTGTAGGTAGTTGCTACATTTTCCTTGTAGAACGTCTGCTGTAAAGCAAGTGCAGCGAATCCAATTTGTATACAGTTGTTGCCCTTTTGTACCGTGCACACAACCACCTTCACAGCCGACCATGTTTACACAAAATAATGCTCAAATTTAATTATAAAGGTTTTCATTTACATTTAGTCACTCTTTTATTTTCTATGGATGCGACATTTCATTTTTCCGCTCTTTACAAAAAGGACGTTTGTGCAAATGAAAGAGGAATCAGACCAGTTTTCCCACGCAAAATATCTAGTAGAACTTGGACCGTTTTGCCGTGCAAATTAAATGGATCTGCAGAGCGAGATTTTGCCAATGGGATTCAGGGCCTCGGCTTTGATTTGACCTATTGGCACAGAGTCGGAGGTGCAGGGCGTGTCTTCGTGCTGACCTTCTTCAGAAGTCACAGGCATAGCAGCTAAATGGGTCCTTGATTGCCGAGGCGAGTGAACCGCTTGGCAAGTGTAATGGCTGGGCCCCAGTCCAAAGTGCACCCTCGTGTCAGCCAGAGGACAAAAAACTTTCTGTTCCATCAGTGAGATGCTGGACATTACCAGTAATGAGTGTGTCTGCAGTAGTTCCGTCCAGTTCTGAAAAACTGTAAGCTGCCCCCGTGTTTCTTGCATTACTTCTCCATGACACATAATCCGTGTCAAATAAGATTTAAGTCTGCACTTGTACCGTGGTAATTCACTGTGGACGTGCCCTATGACTATGGAGGATGCACAGAATATAAAGAAAAATGCATTTTTGATAATAAAAAGTACAATGAAAGTACCTCTTTGTATGTGTATTGTGTACATTTACATTTTTTACACACACCGCAGGATTTGTATGATGTGTTTTGCCAACCTCTGTCCTGATAAGAAATGAGATTCTGGCTTTGATTTTGGGATTTTGGTCGGCACTTCTAGCAAGTTTCACCTCTGCAGACTCCCATGGAGGACATAGCAGAAGAGCGAATTATCCAAAAGGTAGATACTGATTCGCAGTGGCAATTATCTACTGTCAGCTGTGGTCAGCAGAACTGAAATGCCGGCAGGATGCTGCTCCGAGTCAGTAGAGAGAACCCGGGCTCTTGAAATTGGTTTTCACTGTTATTCTCTTCAACTTCATTTGTTTACTTCTCCCCAGCTTGTTCCTAATCTTTTACATAGAGAGATTCGTTGTGGTAGCTATGGAATTTTAAATGAACTGTAAAATTATGTGCAACCTACTGCCAGAAATTAAGTGCATATACATATAAGTGCAAAATTCCTATTTTGTCTTCTTTGCTTCAGAAAACAAACGGAGTTGTCACTGTATTATGAAAGCCTATTTTGCTCTAGCTACTTTCAATAACAAAAAAGATACACAGGATGTGAATAAATACCCACAGAGGGAGCAAAAAGGATTTTGACAGATTACTATTGAAACCACCCAACAATACAGTCAGAATGCAAAAAAAGGCAAATCAACATGTGGATTTGTGCATTTGAATGGATCTGAGGTTACCAAAATCCATTATGTTTAGAACATAACAATCTGTATTTTCCTTACTATGTCACCCAAATCTGTACTGCTTTCTACAAAGAGGAAATTCATTTTCCTCACGTTGCAACCAGTGTACTGCTCTAAATTTGGAGCTTCTGTGTTTCAATGTACTCACACAATCTTGATAAATTAGAACCATGAGGGTTGAAGTCCAAAATGATCCACGTCGGATGTTGAGGATGGACTGAAATCAGTCAGACTTTGCTTTTCACAGCTCTCTTTCAGGCCTGTGATGCTCGTGATTTTGGCTGCCTGTTGATAAGACACCAGTATCTTCAAATCTAAAGCCACATTTCAGCGTCTGAAGTGTTACTTAAAAAACACAACAAACCACACTTTTGTTTACTTCTACTTAAGCAGTTTGGTACGACATTAACAGAATTAACAGAAGGTGAGGCTTGGACCAGTTTCCTTCAGGCTACAAATTCAAGTTTTTAACCTTCATGTTTCCTACAGCCGCTGAAAATATTCACTGTTTTTTTGCTTTAATTAACTAGTGGCCATCTGAATAAGTGGCTCTATTGCATTTTATACTACAGTTTTACAAACTCCTGGAAATACTGACTACCTTGTCTCTTCAGTGGTTTTATTGTTTTATTTACGTCACAGATTACTTCTCACATGCACATGGTACTAATATTAAATCATCAGACCTTTACTTCCCCATCTGTTCTTGTTTATAGCAACTCTGCATATTATATGAATTACGGTATTGTGATTGAACTGTGATTGCAAATGTATCAGAGTAAAACAAGCTCATCATTGTACTAATTGTAAGTTGTGAGCAACATTTCAGGTGATAATTCTCTTATATACATTGACATATATTACCCTTGTGAATGATGCAGTACTCTGTTTGGTGCAGTACTGTATATAAACTAGGGTTACATAATAATAATACAGCAATTCCTTGATATCTGAAAGGACTATACAATTTTTAATCTAAAGTTTATCCATAGTAAATAAAAATCAAAACACAAATAACAATCTAACTAAATTTTAAAAACCTACTAATACCATACAGCACCGTACCGTGTAGTGTAATAAAATAATACGGTATGTATTGTAATAAACTCTACTATGTTCTACCGGAAGCCAGAAGCTGATTCCCCTTTTTCATTTTGTCTGAACACGTTTGTGCAGCATCACCACATTTACTGTGCATATCTATTTTTTTTTTTAATAACCCCATTTATTTAAATGCTGTTGTGTGAAACAGAGACGGATGGCAGGTGACTTTAAGACACATTTTTGTTCTCTTTGTTCAACAGATCATAAGACTGAAGTGGAGCTGTGAACCTCTCACCTCTCGTGTGTGACACAGGGGCTAACATGTGGGATTTACTGTACTGGACACGCTGCACTGCGGTACAAATGCCACATTCATGACCACATTCAGTCTTTCCAAATGAGGTAACTGGTTTGCATGTTTATCCTGCTCAATTCAGGGCTTCATGCTTATACAGGTGTTTTCTGATGGGCCGGGAGTGCATTATTTATTTATTTTCCACATTTAAAATGATGTGAAATAGGCTCTCGGCATCCAAAAAAACTTGGTATCTGACCTATTTTCAGGGATGAATTAGATTTGGATTCTGTCGGATAGGAATTACTGTAGTTTCTTTGGTCCTCTTAAAGAAATCTGTGTTTCAATGGGCACAAATGCATAATGCACTGGTGCAACAGGCAGCACTGGTGCATCTTTCTTCCTGGGATGAGGGTTTGGACATGGATTTGAATCTGGCCCAGTGTCTACCATGTTTCTCCTGTGGTCTCCTCTTGAGAATCTGCCTCTCAGACACCTCTGCTTGGATGACTGACTACCATGTTTTGCTCAATCTTTTCTTTACAGAGATCTTCCATCTCCCAGCAGGTCCATCCACCTGTCAGGAACTGGTCAATGTGTTCATTTCATTGCTTCATTTGAACTGAGCCTGGGAGGAAGTGAGCTCAAATCTCTGCCTCTCCCAGCCAGTTAGATTCATAGCCTGATGCTGCAGATACTTTCTGTATCAAATTCATAGGATTCCCCCATATCTCGTACAGGCTGTGCAGGATCCACCTCTGGAACACACTCTGCACCGCTCCTGGTCCATGGATCAAACTGACCTGACCAATAGTGCTTTCATAGTTGTTGTACATCTGCATCTAAAGCACTTCTCCTGTTTTGAAATGCACCTTTGATTATTCAGCTTTATAAATCACTTTGTAGGAAAGCTTCTATAATATTATATATATATATATATATATATAGATGTGTGTGTGTGTGTGTGTGTGTGTGTGTGTGTGTGTGGGTGCATGCGTGCGTGTGTGCGTGTGTGTGTGTAAAAGTAATTAAACAAAAGTATGTTTCCTCCTTGTGCTCCACTTTACTTCTGCAATTCCAAGTCATGCGTTTCAGGCGAATCGGTCACTTTAAATTTTAAATTACCCTTTCAGTGTGTGTGTATAAGTGAATGTGAATGTGTACGATGCACTGTGATGGGCTGGCTGCCCATCTGGGGGGTTTCCAGTCTCATGGCCTGTGCTTCCAGGACAAGTAGTCAGCAATGATGGATGAAGGGAAGGAGGGATGGATGAAAAATGTGTAAAGATGTTACTTTTAATTAATTAAATGCACATCAGCACCTAGATCAATGGCTGATTTATACTGTAAGTCTTGATTTTTTTTTACGTTGAGGGAAAGGTGTTAATGGTGTTTGAAGGTGTTCTTTTTCCATTTCTATTTGCTTTCAGTGCTGTTTGTTCTGTAACCAAAAAGCATAGGCTATAGCTTGGCAGTTCATCAAGTGTATTTTCCAAGTTTAGACCCACCCAGAGCCACAGAGCTGCATGCTACCTGCGTTTTGTTTGTTATCTAAGAGGTAATAAATTGATGAAAGCCCTACAAAGGTCAAACCTCCTGAAACCTCTTGTTTCACACCAGAGGAGATAAAGTAATAATGAAAATTGTGGCTTTCACAAGTGGGATGTCTTAAGATTTCTCTTGTGGGTTCACACACAGGGGCTGAATTTGTCGGCCTGAGTGGCCCATTGGCATAATGGTGACCATGGCAACAACACATTCCATGCCACCAGTGCTGGATGAAGGATAATATACTTGGGGAAGCGTGTGGCTCAGAATGACTAATGAGTATTCGAAAAACTGTTGAGAATATGGTGATGAGCATGTATGTCTCACAAGGTCCTCTAATACTGTACACCACTCAAGTATCTGTCTTTTAGTAATTCAAGACATGCCTTTCACATGCAAATCAGAACCAAATGTGTTCATTAACAATGAAAAGCTGGTCATGTCAAAGTTACATTTCCCTGTTGTAAGAACCTACTGTACAAACATAATTTTGCTGGGTAAAGGGAAATATGAAACATGAACTACCCCACTGGGAACGAGTTCACGTACGCAGACAGCTTATCTGCATCCTCAGTGATTTGGCAGAAAATAAACAATCCACCACCTGTCAGTATTTTATTTGTTCCTGACACCAATAACAGGATTTCCAGGTATTTTCACTTAGCTGTTTCCAATACTGTAACGTCTGCCATAACTTGTAACACATGCGTACAACTCATTAGCTTTTATATAAGGCTTCAATAAATGATTTTGATTTTTTAGGGCCCCAAATGTTTTTTTTTTTTTTTCCATTTACCTTGCAGGCATATTTAAAGAAAATGTTCACAGGATCCTCGATTGCGGCGTTCGCCACGAGGCCATGTCGTGTCTTGCCTCATATCGAAGTGTAAACAGATGGGAGACAAGAGACCCATCAGTCTCAGGTACCATCCACAATGATGTGCCCTGGATACAAATGTGTTGGCCAGAGCAAAACTTATTCATCTTGCATGCATTTCTCTTGGTCCATTTGTTTTTGTTTTTTTTTGTCACTTTTCCACTCCGATGCATTTTTAAAAGATGTTTCCACAGCATTTGTGACCAGTGTCAGTAGAATGAGCTTCTTTGGGCTTTGAGACTAATAAATCCTATCTGGTTCCAATGTTTACTTCAGAATGAAGCTGTGACATGTGTTTTTCCTTTTTTTAATGAACATCTGGTGAGGTTAGTGATAATCCCTCAGCCGGGCCTTTAAACCCCCAAAGGTTCTCAAATATGACGTTTTTTTCTGCCTAGCCCCCTATGATCTTCCTAATGGGTTTCTAGTCATATGTACATGCAAGGCATATAAGCACCAAGTTGCTAATAGCATTTATGCCAAGCGAGTTCTTTTTCCGAAGAGGAATTACACTGCCGGTAAGAACCACAAACTTTAATCATTTAACTTAGCAGTGGTGTCCTGTTTATCTGGTAAACCAAGCAGATCTGGGACCCTGGAAAGGCCCACCGATTATCCTCCGCTGAAAGGAAACCTAAGATCAGGGTTCTCAATAAAAAAAAGTTTGTTTATTGATTACTGTTCGCTACTCTGGTCTCAGCGGCAGGGAAGTGTGATGGGGAGAAGCTCAACCCAGTTCCTTGCATTTAATCTTGCCCTAACAAGCTATTTGGCAAGGGTGCCAAGTGAAGTGCCCGTCACGCATCGCTCTCCTGAGGCTTCGCTGTCAAGAAAACATCAATAATGAAAGAACAAGATGGCAGTGATGAAAAAAGACTCCACAGCAAAAATTAATCTAGTGACAAAGAAGTCGAGACTTTGTGTTGTGATGCCTGCTAATGTACACAAGACCAGATTTTCCCGTTTGCACTGTGACAAGAAGAACTTGATATGATTAACAGAGCAGCTTAACAGCATCATCATTGCAACAAAACCTGGAGCAGAGCTCTGGATGTGCTGTTAAGAAATGGAGCTATAAGAGCTCATTAATACAGTATATTCTACAGATGGAACCTAAAAAAACCACAGCGTAATGCAAATTAGATTAGCGGTACCTTTAACAGCAGCAAATAAACACAGAAATGCATTGTTTTTTAAATATGTTAAATTACAACAGTTTGTGAAAGGCTAAAATAGAAGAGCACCGTCACAAATCACAGCGCAAAGAAATGTGTTTCAGGCACAAAACTGGAAAAGTGCCTTCACTGTGTGACTGCGCAGGTGAGTGTCTTGTCATGGCTCTGTGGCCCATACACAACCCTGAACATAAACGGTTCCTGGAATTGCATGGATAATGACCCTGATTTACTGATCATTTAGACAAGTGAGAAGGCTCAGAATTGCAACACACTCCTTTTCACATTGGACTGGATGAGCTTGAGCACTACCGCTCCTGTGCAAGGCGAGCCAGAGGTGCGTCCTAGATGGGATGCCACTACACTGCAGGGTCACTCCAGTGACCACTTAACCTGAAACACGTCTTTGGACTGTTAGAGGAAACAAGAGCGTGTGAAAGAAACTCACACAGATGCAGGGAGACTCCAAAAAACTCCAAAAAATTGCCACCAAACCATTTATAAAATGGTATATAAAACCATTTAACATGGTCTTACAAATGTATGCAACACTTTTTAGCCTTATTCTTAGTCTTATTCTTGTTATAATGAAGGCTAATACCTTTGTACTTATTATGCATTAGTTTTGTTCTATTTGTTTACAAATATGTTTGAAATGTTTTAGTTCTATGCCCTACTGTGTGTACTTCACTTCTCGATATCACGTCTGCTGCATTTAACTAACAATTAAGAAACAAATCAGAACATGGAAACCATTCAAAAACATTTAAAAAACCATTTAGTCATTGATGGGTCTGCATGCTAATATTTTCTTTTGTTATCTTTTACACCCTAAGAATTTGCTTGTATAGGTGGTAGTCAGATTGATTCATTTCTTGCATAGGTTTTTAAAGAATTAGTCTCCTACAACTGCAGCATTTATTAATACTTAATCACATTATGAATTGAATGAGGAAACATTCAAGCAAACACACCTGTTTCCTGAAGCAGAAAATGAGGAAAAGACCAAGAGGAGAAGTTTTCACTGTAAGGCTTAAAAAGAAAGCAGAAAGGGATTCATCATTCCTACTTAATAATATATCAAATAAAGGCAGAAAAAACATGCTGCATATTTCACATAAGCATTACATACTGTATGTAAGGGAAGGGAGAAGCTGATAACAAGGAAGCATTTTCTGGTAATAAAACACATAAATAAATCCCTTGTTTGTTTTTGAAATTAATATAAAAAAGTGTTATTAAATTGAAGTAAAAATATAAAAATCCAAATCAAGGATGAGTAAGAGCTCAGCTTGGAGAAAAGGCAGCAAACTCTCTGGCTGTGGCACATGAGGACAAAGGTTTCTGACCCTCACTCTATGTTTTATTCAGTTTGGCTGTTAGCTTTCCCAACCACGAAGCTCAAAAAAGTACAAATGAAAATGATTTTTTTTTTTTTTTACTTGGAAGATGTCCTCCAACTTCAATGGATTTTAAAAAGAGGAACAATAAAGAACTTGGCGTTGTTCTCTCAATCCTGAATATGCTGAAGGAAATCATCGTCCAGGCAGCAACATCGCATATGCAGACGGGACATCAATACACCCTTTTCTCTGCTCGTGCTCCAGTCGTCGGCAGTTCGATTGTCATGTGTTATTCAATAATAGAGATAATTATTATGTACTTTCTTTTCAGCAGAACTGTCCTCCACATTCCCCACTTGGACAAAAACATCACTGGATTCACACACACTCAGGGGCTGCTTACTCCATTAGGGAGTTATTGTAAGAACATATAATTATATATGAAATCTTCTGGCCCCCGAAGAAGAAAAATCAATTTTTTGCTAATGGAGTTTTGTGCATTTATCTGAAATCAGTTTTTCATTAGCAACAAAGGCTTTTATCAAGATTCCTTCTAAGAAGGAAAAAAAACAAATTCGCAATGGACATTTAGATAATACACATTTAGCCCATTGATGGTGCAACTCATGTGAGTGTGACTGTCTAGCAGGTTTGATAGCAGCTGTTTCCTGTAAAACACTGATTATATATTGGCACATGTTCACAACTTTGACAAGTGTATCTATCTGTCTATCTGTCTATCTATGGGTCTGTCTATCTGTCTGTCTGTCTATGTATCTAATGTAGGTCCCATAGAAAAGACTTAGATAAAATAGATAAAATTGCATAATAACTGTTGAGCTGTGGGTTTTCTGTCACCTGTTTTCACTGTTACTGACTGGGAGATGCTATCGCAGCCTGAGAGCCAAAACCACCAGGCCCAGGAAGCTTCCTACCACACTCCTCACTGCGACATTATGTCAAATGACTTCCCCTTTGGATCTGTTCCTGTTTCACCTGCCCTGTCCTGCCTCCTCGTGTCCTGTCTGTTCCCCCGGACCGCCGCCGGATCTCAAATGTTCCCATCTGATTCAGAATGGTCCCTCACAGTATGTGTATTTGTATATTTTTATTTATTTATCACTTATCTATATATTGTATTTACCTTTCATATGTACCCACCTTTTCCCTTCTATACTGTAACCATTTTTAACCATCTATCCTGTAATAATGGTTGTATTACTCACTCTCTACATTTTCTTTCATCCTGTGTTGGGCACTGTGGACCTGAGGATCGCCATTCTGTGCTCCCTGTTTACCTGCTGTATAAGACATATGACACCAAGCGATTATTGAGTCTTGATTCTAGATCCGTTGAGATCTGTTTCCTAAATTCATTATTATGTCAAATGTTTGCCTGTCTTATCTATTGTTGTTTAGTGTTAAGTTTGTCCTAAATGGTCTTTTATTATCTTCACTGGAATCATTTCATTTCCCACAAGCAACTGTTGTGCTTCTGGTGCAAAATTTTGCAGACACAATAATTTAAACTGGAAATTGGCTTGGTGTATCTACAAAATTTAAAGATAATCATTTATATAAATAGAGAATAGCTGACCTGGACCTTTAGTCAATTGTAATTTCTTGTACGTGAAACATTATTTTGGCCAGACAAATATTTTCTTTATTTGGCAAGTGTTATTTTTAATTTCATCCTTTGGCCAAGACATTTAAAAAAGTAAGGTTGCTACAAAAGATGTAAAGGTAGAGGGCAACAGTCTATTGTACAGAATCAGTCTAAGATTGAATACCCTAACCCTAGAGCAGACAGCGCCAAGGTTCGGTTTCTGAGTGAACCTCCCAGACCACTAGTCCTCCTGCTCTTCCATTAATTCCAACTGTCCAGTAATTCCTGAGTTATACTGTACTGTAGTTATGACCAGTGGACAAATGTGAGCTACATAATACTACTGTAATGCTACAGTTTCACCAAGCCTTTTCAGAAACCACATTTTACATTTTCAAAATAGTAATCAGCCATTTTGGAGTTTAATAAGCCAGACTACACAAGAACCTCACTTAGAGTGAGAAGTACCACTGTGCCAAATTCCAAATCTGTGGCTAGAAAGAAAGAAAGAAACAAAGAAAGAAAGAAACTACCCAAAACTGATCTATATAGATACAGAGATCTAGAACATGAAGAACGTGAAGTCATTTTCTCTCCTTCCACTTCCCAAATGGAATCTTCATGGTGATGCCTAGAGGGCTCATACTACATGTTGGCCTTCCATTTTGTGTGTGTGTGTGGTTCTTTCCATCATCTGACACCAAACACATCTGTATGAACAAGTCCATTTATTAAAGCGGAGCAACTGCTCACAATTACATCATCAGAACTGCATGGAACACAATAAACTGGCAAATTAAAGTTTTGAAAGTGAGAAGTTATGGCTTTCTTGCCAGTGCTGTGGTTGGTGGTGTCTTTTTAATTGTGGACAAATTGTAAACATTAATTCATACTTATAGTAAATAAAATGTTTTCCAAAAATATATCAGCACTACCTACAGCATTGGCAATGAAACTAGGTGCCTAAATATACATTTAAAAACAGTGTTGTCTGTTTTCAGAGGTACTTTTTCTTCACTGGCTCCAGTTTTGTTACCTTCTTAGCTTGCAAAGCAGATGCAGTGACACTTACTTGGCAGTAATCATATTCCTCCTTCTTTTGTCATTTCTCAGGTGAAAATTACAAAAGACAAGAATAGCTTTGGTAGTCATGAGCTTTTTAGAATATGTTCTTTTGCATATAATTCAAGCCTGAGATTTTTTTCTATGCACTGGCGGGCCTTGATTATTTTTAGTTATTATAGCAATATAGTTAATTAGTTTGCATTAATAATACATTTAACTAATTTCAAGGACATAAATCAAGGATGAAGCGAACACTGGCATGATAATAATATTTATTGCTATTGTTTTTACTATTAGTTGGCTGAAAATCCTACATATGTTAATGACACCCCATTTTAAATCATGGTTCCTTGTCAATGCCACATATAAATTTGCTCTACATGACCGAAACGTAAAGAGGGTCAGTATGTGAATGTTCCCTCTCCTTTAGCAAAGTGCTCCACCACCAGCAGAGTGTCACTGTCACTGGGTCACTGGGCTCTTTCTCCTGCAGGGGGGCAGTTTTGAAGGAAACGTTCTGCAGGGCAGCAGAGGGGTAAATCTCAGCCAGTCAGGCAGCCAAGAGACTCTTTGAAAACTGTAGGTATGACTAACTTTTACCTGCATCTGACTGAAGAAGTTGATTTCATAAATAACAGACAAATAACACAGAAAGCATCATTTCATTCTAATGTTGATTAATGTCTTAAATTGTATACTTTAAAGGTAATTTACAAGCTAAAGAAGAACCAAATTCAAAAAAACTAGCAAAATAGAAAAACGAACAAATGAAAGATGAAAATGAAAGACATCAGCATATCAAGATATCAACACTAGATGATCCTTATAACTGGATATTCCCTTATTAAGTGCAGTTCCCCCAATACAATTTTTATTTTTACAGTGTTGAACTTCATTCATTTGACCTTTTTCCCTCACTGTGGACTTGGCAGGTTTTCAAATAATATGTGAGTAATTTTGTGTTTGAAGCTTCTTTGGATTATAACTTTGCCCAAAAAGATGTATGTTGGAATCCATCCAATTTCTAGCACATATATGGCAGATTGCATCTGTGGGGCTGGAAAGATCCCATTTCAGTACCATGTTATGTAACCACATGTACGAGGTGCGGACTGACTACTGGAATAATTCACAAGTGCTGTGGCCCTGCAGGCTTTAATGAAGAAGAGCAAACACCTTCATGAAATGTTCCCACTTCACATGTGAGGGGAAGGCAGAGCAAGAGCGGTTGTGCTGTGAAGCTGCGGCAGGCGTCCTCTTTCTCAAAAGCACATTGCAAAGAGTGCTGCTGGAACCCATCAGCCTGGACGTGAATCCGGCACATTTCACTGTGCAATTTGGAAAATAAATTGAAAACTGTGTACAGGCTGTTTTTCAATACGTATTATTTATATGTGCCATTTGGTCCTATGGATGCAGAATCAGTGCACAACTTGACTTTTTTGTTTATCATTCTTTTTCAGCAGCAGTCAGAATGGAACTAGACTGTGTTTCCCTTCTCACTTATACTGCACGTGTTTATTGCTTTTACTGGCATCAAAATATATGAAGGTAGAAGACTGGCATAGAAAGTGTCTCTTAAAACCAGTGCAATGATCTCTCTTCCAGCCAACATTGAATCAATTAGACTTCTTTAGATGTCATATCTACTGTACACCAGCATTCCTGTGTACACAGAAGTGTTTTTAGGTCCCATAGAATAGAAACATTAGGAGCGATAGAAAAAAACATTTTTTTGTGTACACAGACATCATACAGCATGATTCAAAAAGAACTGAATACTTTTACAAATGTATTAGTCAGTAAGCAGCATATGAACATGTATAGTAAACCAATTTGTAAAGTTCCTAGAAAAAATCAGTTGGGTGCATATTACCTCTTCATATGATACAATTAGTCAGTTGCAGTGATTGTTAGAGGTGTGAAAGGTGAAATGTGGCATTGGAGAGAAACACCCCGCAGATCTCTGGGGAGATGTGAGCATTTTAAGCTATGGCCTCACCAAATCTTGTCCCGGAAGTTCACATTGCAGTTGTGGAATAAGTGAGATCACTGTCGCCTTTGATCTTGGTCTCTACCCTTCACTTTACCATAAACTGCCTTGAGACTCTTTGTACCTCTTGTTCCTCGTCTTTGCAGAATCTCAGATATTGCTCAAGCTGGAGATAATTTGCCAAGGCCATCAGAACGAAAGCAGAGCATTTTTTTCCCAGCTTTTGTGTCTTTTAAAGTCTGAATGGTTTTGTGCTTAGTGTACTTATCTAAAGTGATGCTAGCTTCTCTTTGGCTGTTATGCAGTGAAGGACAGAAAAAGGAGTTAAAAGGGCGATGGCTACCAGACCAATTTCATGTATGGCTTTGACATTAATGTGGATGAGGGAAAATAATGCCATGAAACTTGTAACAGTCTAAATGACACCAGGAAGAATAGTCCATTATTTCCACTGGCTTGGTTTTACTCTCTTTTCATCAGGGAATCATGTTGACTTAAAATGTGAAATCGCATGAATGAAGTGCCTCTTTGGTTGTCCGCAGCTATCGGTCAGCAGCCCGGTTCCCTCTCCCGCACTCCTCTGATCAGCTGTCTTTTTCAGGCCCACAGACCTGAACTGGCTCTTCAAGGGATTCAATAACACCAGGAGGCTTCCTCAATACAGGGTTTTCAGTATTTACCATGAATATGTGCACACGATTTATACAAACTGGAATGTGCCCACTGACTTGCTCTGCTGCTTACTTACCATCGTCGACTCACCTCAGAACTGCCACGGGCTTCTCGCTCATCTCCAGATTTTACAAAGGTTTATTATTATTATCACCTTACACTCATGATGTGAGTGAATCAAAATGATAGAAAAAAATATGGAACATGTTTTACTGTAAGTGGAGTCTGAAGGATTTTAACACAGGATCATCATTTGTAGTCACCAACCCTGGAGATCTGACAGCCCTGAACTGTCCCAAAATTGTTCGCTTGCTATGTTATAAGTGAAGGATCCAAAATTAAATTTTAAATCTATTACTTATTTATATAGACTTTGTTATCTGTGTATTAACAAGTATCTGAAGCTTGAAGGGGGGAATCTTTCCTTCTCTTTTCTCAATAGGCTGATATGGAGAACACAAAGAAAGGGGCACAGTAGCGCTTCCACCTGGGAGCTGCTGCACTGGGCCTGGACATGGTGTCTTTCAACCTTTGCAACTTCCACTTGAGTCACTTCTGAAGTCCAAACCCTGGAAATGCTCAGCTCTGTATGAAGTGCGGCTTCTTAGAACTTCGATTGCTCCTTTTTCAACTGTTCGCTTTGTACAAGCCAAGGAGTTGAGGAAAACTATGCTTTACTATGTAAATGAGAAGATTGTTCAGTGTTACTTCTCATAGCGAATCAGGTCCGCAGGAACAGACACCAGGGAAGTTTCACTTTCAGGCGCATGCATTGTTTTATTTCATCCCATTTATTATAAGTTCTTATTCTATTATTTATGTTTTTGAATCTACTAAGCAAGGCGGGATCTCACTTCAGCAGTGCGGAACAGAGATTTCGTGGAAAACAGTCATCTCTTTGGACCAGTTCTTAAATGCTTTTTTTTCTTTTTTTTCATTCACACGATGATGACAGAATAAGCTTGTTACAGGTTTTACAAAATTGTGCTTTCCTGAGGGTTTATTGCCTGTGAATTCTGGCTTATTAAACAGGGTCAGCACAGCTCCAGGTTGTGGGTTTGAATGTGCGCAGCTCTTAGCCGTGAAGTTCAGGTGAGTCGTGCAGGCTGAGCGAACCAGCACTTTACAGCTCTGATCAGACAAGCAGCCTGTCAAAACTGATCATTTTTCCTCCCCAAACACAACCGTCAGTGGGTTAAAGAGGTGGGGTGTTCTTAGAGTGCCATTTACTTCAGTACTTTTATAATTAAACCTCGAAAATACAGTCAGAAATAGTGATGAAGTTATGACTGCACTGCGACTTAATGAAAAGGAATGTCTTTCATTTCCTGAAGCCACAGCAAAGTTTCCTTTCCAAAAAACTGTTGTCCCACAGTAAAACTGAGGAGTCAGAAATACTTCCTCTTAGAGGTAGATATAAATTAATTCTCCGAATGGATCCCCTCTGTGCTTTTTATTATTTCAGACCCTCAAGCAGCATGCAGGACCACCTATTATGTTTATTAACAGTTATTAATAAACTTAATCTTGGTAGTCCGTACTGAAAGTGAATATTACCTTCAGTACAACTTGCGTTATTCACATACCCACATACGCAGTCACTCACACAGAGGCCACTTTATTAGGAACAACATTCTATTACCTGGTAGGGCCCCCTTTTACCCTCAGAACAGCCTCGATTCTTTGTGAATGATATGAAGTCAACAAAGTGCTGGAAACAATAAGATTGTGTGTGTGTGTGTGTGTGTGTGTGTGTGTGTGTGTGTGTGTGTGTGTGAATATACTATATGTATGTGTATGTTATTCATTTTTATCAGTCTTACAGATTCATTCATGACAGGCCTTCCAGTGGTCCACAAACCCCATACCACACTCTTGGGCAATCATTCATTTTCTCATAACATTTTTACATATGTACTTACATCATAAATATTACACATGTCAGGCACTGAAGTTGACCAACTCACAATTGAACTAAATTCAGATGGACAACCACATATGTACTCACTCACAAACTGTACAAACACAGATCCAAGAATTTGATTGCAATTTTCTTGTGATAAAAACTACAAAGGACCTAATGGGGCAAGATGGATCATCACTGTAACTGGTCTTGTGGCTGCTGCTCTGCTGGAGGTTTTTACAACCCTTGGGTACAAACTAGTAGGATGGGAACATGTATAAAAGACATCAAAGAAGAAATACAAAATAAAACACTAATACATATATATGAAAAAGCTGCCAAAAGACATTATCTGCAAAATCATTCAAATTAAGAAAATATGTAGCACATTGTTGAGTTTTAATGAATTTTTGAAAAATGAGAACTAGTTGCTGCACTGGCCCCCATCTGCGGCCTATCTGTGAAAGCATGGAGGCAGTACATGCTTATCATTCTCCTCTGCATTCGGCTGCATTTTTATTAAAATCTCGGGAATGGAATGACAGTTAGCAATTAAACCCATTTTCTCTACAGGTTTCAAAATATGCAATATAACACAAACTCACTAGGGTCTGGTTCATGTGTTTCATATTAGAAAAAGTTGCAGACCACAAAAGTCGTGCGAGCAGCGTGTTTGTATGTACAGGACACACACTGTGCCATGTCTGAGGGGATGTGCACATATTGTCGTTGTTATTATTATTATTATCATTATTATTATTGTGGTCTTTTAGGATTTTAATATAAACATTACAGAATCTTTTTGAACAGCAGCCAGTTAAAGACACTGATCTCAACAAAGGTTTGGGAGTAGCACATGAATAAGTTTATTTTGTGATTTTTGCACATATTACCATAATTCAATAATTGAAATGAAGCACATCTGACATTTTTGGTAAGGCCTGCATTTATTTATACATTTAGCTTCAACTTCTCCAAATGGCTTACAGTGTTTAAGCTATTTTCAATGATTCACGAAAAATTAGAAAAGGGAAAAAAGAGAAAATCACTTGTAGAAAATTCTATATGAAATGTATCCATACAACAGTTCTTACAATATCAGCACAGGGTTAGAACCTTGGCTCAATGGTGCTATGGCAGAAGGAGGGATTCAGACCTGGGTCCTTGAGGCAGCAGCATTAACCACCATCCCACCTGGTGCTACTTCAGCTCATTGTGCACCAAAAAACACTTGAGCTGACTGCTCAATGCAGGCTGCAAATAGCATAATAGCATATAATAATAATAATAATAATAATAATAATAATAATAATAGTGATAAAAGATTGCAGGTATAGGGTTCCAACTTTGCTTCACAGCACACTAATGACAACGCTGCAAAAAGATTCCAAATGACACGTACATTTTCTGAGAGCAAAGTCAAGATTGATGTTATATTTTATAGTTCCCGGTGTTCTTCAAACAGATGTTGAGTAGGCAGTTGCTGTCATTGAAAGTTATTTAACAGATGTTTTATCCATGGCGACTGACAAATGCTGCCTTTTCGCATCTGAAAATTAACATTATGTGACTCACTAATGCGAATGGACTTTGCTACGGTGCATTTGAGGTAAAATGACTCAAGGTCACAAAGGCGGCATCTCATCATTTTTCAGCATCATGAATCAGCCTCCCCTCTATATGTGGTGCAGGGAACTCAGTATAAGAACAAATGACCAAGAACAAACAGTATTCAACAATAGTCAAAGTTCAAAGGTCAAAATTTTTTATGCTCTTTACACGAATATGTCCTTTGAAACGGGAAGCCGCAAACATGGTCACCGCCGGTCTTCTGCAGCTTTCACTATTGATTCATCAGACATTTGAGTGATACACATATGTCATCAGGACAGCTTCCCTTTCTGGGCTTGAGGCACTTTATCACGGGCTTGTCATCCTCCGGAGCCTGGCGCTCAACATCATATATTCGACATGTCAAAGTATTTACTTGACCCAAATTGAATTTTAATGAAAAGGTTTGCTGCAGGCAATGTTGCAGAATGACGGCGAGAAAACCTGAGATGTCTGGAGAACATGCCCACCTGATGTGTGCAGGATTCGCAGGACTCTACAGTAGAGGAAACTTTCTCAGGGCAGAGAGTTTCTTTGTTAGCGTAGCACGACTTCTTTCCAGCCATCGAGTCGCTGGCCCCAAACCTGCACTCCACTGTAGTCTGATCAAATTCACAGGCCGCCTGTCACTTTGGTGGACATCTCTGCATCTTGCAACAAAATAATTGGCTTAACGCAATGCAGAATGAATGCAACTACATTATTTGACAAGCTTAATTAAGACTTGCCAAGCAATTTGGTCTGGTGACAAAGAATTAACTGGTCCTTGCTGTCTGATTCATTACTTGGTTTGTCAGTTTTGGGCTTGTTGTCAGTTTTCAGGCTTATCTAAACACCAGATTAGTATATGTGCTGACACTCTTCCAAGTGTCCGCAACCAACTGCCTCCTTGTTTCAGTTTCCCACTTAACAATTACTTTTCAAACCAATTTATCAGCTTCACCTCTTCACTTGTGCTTTCAGAGAAAGAAAAGCCTGTTCTCTCTTCCTCTTATAATATATGCTGTATTCATACTGAGGGGGACAACAGTTCCATTTTAATTAACATTTCTGAAACAGAGGTGCAAAACATTTTCCCTGGTGAAGCTTTTTTTTAATTATGAAAAATACTAGGTTGTATGCAAAGCCTGAAAAATATTTTGCCTGTTTCACTTGGGGTGGAACAGGGGAGTGCTGGAGAATTGTGGGATATAGCAGGTGATGAAGATGAGACACGGATAATGCAAATGTTATCGATTAAGTGGGATATAATGGGATGTATAGAAAGCTGCTGATAACCACACAACATTTAAGAACATTTTAAAGAGTGTTACATTTTTACATCCGGAAATACTACATATACATTATCTACAGCCGCTGCGACAGGAGCATGGCTGCAATTGCATATAATCAACCGACACGGCATTTTCTTCATGTTTTCATCACCCACATTTATGGGTGATTCCAAAAAAACAATCCTGAGCAGCACCCTTCGTGATGTCTTTGTTAGAAGAAAGATTCATCTAGCAAACAAATTAATAATGAACCTGTCAGTGGGACTGAGGGGAGACTGTTATCCACTGATAAAGTTATTGTACCGGGGGTTCATTTGTCAGGAGAATTTTGCTGTTTTGACACAGAAAGCACTCGGGGACCTTTTCCACTTATTTCTCACAAAGTTTTTAATGTGGCAAAGCGTTCTGAAATCACCATCATCTTCTGCTGTTGGTGCTGTGGCAGTTAGCTGCTTGTGAACAGTTTTTCAGTTCTAGAATTTTAGCTGCCACTGGTCAGCCTGGATTGACCACCTCAACTTGATGTTTTCACACCTTTGTTAATTTAATTTTGCATTGTATTATATACTCTTTATATACTGATGCAGATTCTCCAGTACATCACAAACTCTGTGTGTGTGTGTGTGTGTGTGTGTGTGTGTGTATGTGTGTGTGTGTGCGCGCATGCGCGCGCGCAGTGTGGAATTTTCTCGTTTGTTAATTTGATTTTCTAGATATTCTTCTTGTGTGCTATCATGGAGGGGACTTTTTTACTGAAGCAGCTCCCCTTATCTAAACAGCCAGCTCAGGCAGGGCCCTGTGGGAATCATTTCCTTCTGCTTGTTATCAGGCCAGACTGTACACGTCAAGCACGTTCGCTCATTTACAGCCCCGCATCTCCTCTCGGGCTGCCTAAAACAAACCACTCTGTGCTCTTGGCTCTAGATGACGCATCGTGTCTTGCAGGCTGTGAAGAGGAAAGGAAAGGGGACGGGGGAGCCGAAGAGAGATGAACTGGATGCGGGTGGGTCTGTGGGGGCTGCAAACCGACGATGCGGAGCGATGCTGTTGCCCGGCAGTGATGCCAAGGGTGACGAGGGAGCTGAGACACGCACGCCATGGATTGGGAAAAGTCATCCAGGCTTGCAGGGTTCCACTACACACCTTCTTGAGGTAGCGGGGGAGAGGAGAAAAGGAAAATTAACATCTGAACCGTTCAAGGGTTAAAGCCCATAAAAACCCGGGCCCTGGAGTCAATAAGCCACTGCTGGAAGCAATTCCCCATCGCCGTCACTGGTCCGGCAGGGCGCCGCTCTCAGTATCGCTGCCGACTTGCAGTTGACAGAACCGCTATCATGTTTTTTTGTCCTTTTCTTTCTGCTGTGCAGTTTACAATCTGATTAAATTCTCTACAGCAGCCAACGCAGATCTTTGTGAGGCTGTACAACTGTGCAATCTGAGTGTAAACATGCAATTATAGCCGTGCATGTAAGTAAGTGGAAAGAGCACATTGGAGGGACGCGATTATAGAAGCAAGAAAAGCCTTAATCATCTTATTTGAAAATCTGACTTTCTGAATTTTGTAAATGTTAAAAAAATATGTACAAACATTCCCGTGTTCATAGTTTCACATTACATTGACCAAAAGGCCCCAGTTTCTTTTTTGTGCAATTTTACAAGTTTAGCAGTTATTTTCATATTTTCCCAGTATAGTGTCCAAATAGAACCCTTTCCTTCCACGTCTCTTTAAATCTATTTATGTGTCTGAATGGACCAGTAACCCCGGGGTTAGGTGTGTGGATGGTCATCTGCTTGTGCTACAATACTATTACTATTTGTTGAGCTGATGCTTTTCTCCAAAGCAACTTACAGTGCTAAATAACATGCAGTCATTTGTCTATTTTTACCCTGGGTAATTTTTACTGGAGCAAATAAAGGTAAGCACCTCACTCAAGGGCAGCGTAGCAGGATGGGAGAATGGAACCCGGGCGATAGCTGCAGCTATCTAACAGCTCTGTTTAGCAGTTTCTGTTCATGTGCCATCGGCATTCACCCATCTGCATTTCATCAGCCGTGTGATGCTGTCTCTGCTCTGGCTCAAATGCTTTTTCAAAATACTGAAAAACTATATCCGCCCCCACCTCCCCACCTTTCATTCTTTCCTGGCTTGAAGTTATGAAAACACAAAGCTGCAGCCACACTCAAACAAGCACACTTTGTGGAAAGCTGAGATTAAATATTAATAAGCACAGTACTCATCTCCTGTGCCCTCCTGTATCTGTTTCAGAACCTAAATCATGTTAAGATACGTGTAGACATAAAGAAAGATAGGCGGGGAAAAACAGCAAGCTCTCAATGCCGTCTTCCTCCCAGAATTGCCGGCTTTTCAAAGAGACACTGCGATTTAATATTGAAGAGCTCTTGCTAAGATAAGACACGACGCCAAGACAGTCTTCCACATATTACATAGAGATCTCAAGTGTGTTCATTTGGATCGGAGTCGAGATGCTGGGTGATGAGCTATTCACCAACGTGCTTGCGGATATGGAACAAACAGGTGTAACGCTGCACCTCAGGGACCCGCCTGTACTCGGCGAGACCGGTGTTTGGGTTGGCCGTGAAACTCACTTACCGATTGTTTTGTCATAACTGGTCTAACTCTGAAAGCCCAATGATGTCTCAACAACAAGCCACATATATAGGTACTATAGGTAGAATATGATATTGACTTTAAACACATTTCTCCATTGACTAATTCAGCAAGAAGATGATGTTCCTGTGAGACATTTCCATAATTATGCAATTTCAAACATGGAAATTTCACACACTGTCATATTTGCAACTGCAGTACATAAATTAATTTAGAATATTAAATAGCTTTGTCTACTTGATAGAGAACAAAAAAACAGTTCCAGCCACCACCAGTTAAAGCTGGGTTTGCCGTTTTGTTTCGGACGCACCGTTCTGGAGAATCTACGCTGACGGAACGAATAAAGCAGCAGGTCTATATAAGTGAATACCTAAACAAATTGCAACAATTTTCCCCAAAAATGCATTAATAAATGTTAAATTAAAAATACATGTGTTTTCTTAATTTTTTACATTATTAATTATCAAGACAACGGATAAATTAATAAATCCGCCCATCCACCCACTTTCGAAAAGTACTTATCCTGAGGAGGCTCGTGGTGGTAGATGAATAAATAATTAAGTTAAATATGTAATAATTTAAATGAATAATATTAATTTAGGGTGGACAATGATCAAGCTAACTGGTGATTGCAGGCTGCCACAGTGTGTGTGTGTGTGTGTGTGTGTGTGTGTGTGTGCAGCTATTGTGCAGCGGACTGCTGTTCTGTCCAGGCTCTACCCCACCCTGCCTAGCCCTGGATCCCCTTGACCCTGACCAGGCAGAGCACTTGCTAGAAATGAGAGTGTGCAGCAATGTTTCATTTATTGAATCATTTGAATTTGTTAGAAGAAGCAACAATACATTCTATGCAGTTATGTCATCGTTCCTTTTTTGAATATTGGTTTTGTGTAAAGATCCCATCCTTTTACCACTCTGTCTAGTTGAAGTTGTTCCCATTTGTCTTAAGGCCTTGGCTCACTGAAAGCCGTTGCGATGTGAAGATGTGCTGAAGACGCCCTCCAATCTCGAGCGGCATTATCTCTGCTCCATCACCGCAGTTAATGGATGATGCAACTTGCACTGAGATATTTTTTCTTGCGGGCGTAAGTGGTAATTTGTTTGAAAATTGCACAAAAGGGACCATTAATGCGTCCTGCCCTCCATCGGGAAGAGGACCGGTTCTGCTGTGTGAGGGACACAGGCGTCCTGCAATGTTGCTGGTGTTTTCTAATGCCCAGGTCTTAACTTTATTCTCAGTATCCAGCCAACCCACGCCCCCTCACCCTCTTGGTGTGTCACCGTCCTTGGGCTATTTACGCATTTGTCTCTGAGTACAGCAACATTGAGCAGAAAACCTCCCTCTGCATGGCAGTAGCTCCCCCACATGCCCACAGGCCGTGAAAATAGATTAGCAAAATATCGCTGGCACCCCTGTTGCACAGTTACACAGGCCCTCTCCGTACAATTACTTCCTTTATTGCTTTTCTTCGATCGGTAGTCTGATGTAAACAGCCTTTTAACTTCTTGCATGCCTCCACGGCTGTGTGTCCCTTGTCTTTCTTATTCTCAGTAATTTAAAGGCTACCATGGGTGATTTTCCATCAGTTCACACCACCCATAAATCAGCATTCGTGTGACATTCACACTATGTGGTATAGCGGGGTGGTCAATGATCCAGAAATAAAGTGAATGCGTAAATAAATTGTACTGTAGCTGCTAATGCATCCAAAAAGATGTAAAGAAGATGTGTGTGAAATTTTGGGCACGGACGATCTGTGTCCAGTGAGAAATATGTGTTTCTTCTGTCTCTCTCCTGTTCCACTTTCCACTTCTACTTATTCTCTGCAAATAAATCACACAGAGCAGGACTTTTAGACAGGGACAACATGCAACGTGTGATATTTGCTAAAGATGGGGGCTTATTCACAGTGACTGAAAAGTTTGACACAGCAAACGTCTAGAAAATGAAGGCATGTCTGACAATACTGTAGATGTTCAAACAGGGATCACGCAGCTTCAAGTACCCTGCCTTTCCGTTCTTTTTTATTTTCAGTATTTAAATCCTGTGATTGATTCTTTAACTAAAATTTACTGATCTCTGCAATTGCCCTTCTTGAAAACCATCAACTGTGGGCACCCTTCATGCAAAACGATGACTTATCTACCTGTTTTACAAGGTCACAAGGTCATTATTCTGCAACCTGGCCTCGTAAATGTCTTTATTTTAATGATTGTAAAGTAAACTTATCTGTTCCTCATATCACCAGTGGTGTGTAGATTCACGTTATGTTGGTACCATATATTTTCCTTTTACATAATGAAGTTTTGTTAGAACTGTAGTACATTTGTAGCACAAAACATTGTACCTTGGCAACATTAGTAACCAGGCAAGTTACTAAGCCACCGACCCAGAGTAATTTTGATTGAAACCCACAGAATGAAAAGGTGGACTTCAGATGCTGTACGAGTGACAGGTTTCATGCGACAGAGGGTACTATATTTTTTTAAGTCTGCTCTAGAACCTTATCTGTGCCATTTTCTATCTTGAGGATCTCAGCGCACCTACTTGGGTCGATCTGCGTCACACTGTCCATTTCCACATCATCCTTATACTAAAGATCAGGCACCTGGCAACAGGCACAAGGCCATGACACTGCCCCTGGCTGGAATAAGTTACTAAATGGTAGTCAATAATCTTTTGAAAAAGTCATTTTTTCTTCTTATTTGTTTGTGCTTTTGAATGATGACCATAACTTCACAGTTGCTTCTTCAAATATTTCCAGTACAAAAGAGAAACTCCACATGCCAAGGTAGCTACTTGGAGTTTGTCAACGGAGAGCTTGCATGTTCAGACAGACTCAGAGAGAGAAACGGACCAAGGGTGTCTTCACTATACAGCAGAAGTAAAACCTTTATAGTGAAAGCAAAGCGCAGGGTTTTTACTAAATAACAAGGAATGGCTGTCGACAGAATGTGACGTGGTGTCCGTGGCGTGTGGCATGCATCACTGGCGGAAACACTGAACTTTGCACTGAAATGCATGCAGCAAAAAACAAAAGTAAAAGAAAAACACGCAAACAAATATTAAAATCGCCTTGTAATCCAAATGTTCTTTTGTTAGAAGCACCACTCCTTAGTGCCGCTGTAGTGCTCTTGAGCAAGGTACAGTACTTGCAAAGTACCTCAAATGATCCACCAAAAAAAAAAAAAACTTGTCTGTGTGACAGTCATAAGTTGTACGTTGCCTGAGAGGAAAGACTGAGCTAAGAAACTAATTTAATAAGTTTCAAGTTGAGCTGATGCATCCCAGTGGGCCACAAATGCAGGTCCATCTACATTTTATTTTAACTATCTGATCAAAACTAAACAATCCTCATGTTCTGTATTTGTTTCTTTCCAAATGCCAGGTTCACTTAAACCTGCAGCCCACTCTACCATGTTATGATCATGAAGCAAAATAAAAGCATTAGTTGGGTTGGATTTGTTCCCTTTTTCACTCTTTCTTCTTTCCATTGCCAACACACCCAGACATGCGTTTTATGTTCTACTATTTTCACTCACAGACCATAAAATGAAAGTTAGAATTGTGTAAACTGGAATTAAATATGTAGGTAAAAGGCATTTTTGATAATGTTTCTTCTGGTTTGGCCATGTATGTAAACATTAGACTCCTAGCAGTGCAAGAAATGACCTTGTAATGTATGTCGTATTGCAGAAAGTGCAGCCTGGCTTTGAAGCCTGGCCATTCAGGTGTAGATACTGACATGTATTTTTAAATACTGCCTTTTCCTCACAGAAGCCGGTACTCCATAACATTTAGTGCTAACTGAAAGTTCATATGGGAGTCCAGGTGTTGTGGGACTGACAAGTGAAGGTTTAGGAAATCAGCCGTCCAGCAGACAAGACATTCAATGAGAATGAAAAGTGGTATTTAGGCATAAAGGCATGAAGACTGCTGGTGGAGAGAACTAACTTCATTTTTAAACAGGTCTTTTTAAGTTAAAGATGACTGAACCTATGAAAGAAAAATCTTAAGTGGCCACATAAAATATATATATTTGATTGTTTGTTTATGGTTTATTTTATGGGCAAAAAGTTATTTACCTTTCAGATGAAGGTGCTCATGGACAACAGGTCTTAAGCGTCATATTCATCAACACAAGTCACACGACTTCTTGCCTGATGGATTATTATTATTTAGCTCTAAAGATGATACGTCCAAGACAGTTAAGAAAGGACCTCAAGTATACCGAAACCATGAAGCTCAATATAGTGACAATCAGGGGCCACTTTCAAAATGAAAATCAGAGGATATATCTAAAATGAAAATTACTTTTGTCAAATGACTGGGCTACTATGTCCAGAGTCAATCACAAATAAGTGGATCTCTCACCGAACTTCAGTGGTATGTGAGGTTTCGCCCTCAAGGTTTCCCAATTCAGCTGTATAATTCACCCAAAGGCAATTCAGGAAAAATGATTGGGTTTGAGCACATGAATCCCACTGCGAATGTAGAATTCACACATGCCTTGGTTTTATCAAGCTGCTGGTTCGAGATGCCATTTTCTGTCTGTTGATAGACGCAAAGAAGAGGCAAAGACAACTTATTGATTTCTGATGTTTGCACAAGAAAATTTCAAAGGTGCTGTCAATAATGAAATGTATTTGAGTCTTCAAATAAGCTTTATATAGATGACATTAGCGAGTTTGCTTGAAACAGAGTTTATAAATGATTTTTGGCTGATCTGGTTAAATATGGGACACAAATGCCAAAATACCAAAACACCTCCTGCTGTTATGTTCCTCCAGCCAGGCGTCATGCACCTTCGCTTCCTTTTGGTACAATATATTAATGTGTGTATGCAGCTCGCAATGTTTCTGTGCTGCAGCTGCTATGCAGCAGTTTCATTCCAGGTGCCTGACCTTTAGTAGAAGGATGGTGTGGAAATGGACAGTGTGATGGAGATCGACCCAAGTAGGTGCGCTGAGATCCTCAAGATAGAAAATGGCACAGATAAGGTTCTAGAGCAGACTTAAAAAAAAATATAGCACCCTCTATCACATGAAGCCTGTCACTCGTACAGCATCTGAAGTCCACCTTTTCATTCCGTGGGTTTCGTTCAAAATTACTGCTGTGGCCTTTCGAGCGTTGTGCAAATTATCGTAACAAAATCTTTAACTTGCTTCCAGCTGCACTTCGCAATCTGTGAATAAGCAGTGATTTAAAGCAAGTATCAAATTAATGTAGCATTCTCACCTTTTACGTTTCTTTTGCATGTATGTGTTTGCATTTTATTTTCCATGAAACGAGGGTCTTATGGAAAATCCAAGGATATCATTTCATACCAGCCTTGCTGCCATCTCTATCTTAGAGTGCGTTCAAAGCCTGTTGGCATTTTTAAATGATCTATTTCGTTGCTCAGCGTAAATCCTGGGAGAACACACTCACTCGGCTTGTGGTCGCTGCCGTGGGTAGCTGAGAAGCCAGTGAGAGTGAGAACTTATTGTGATTAAAAATAAACGGGTGAAAACAAAAGTCATTATTCTAAGTGGTAGCTGCCGGCAGATTTTGGATCTGATCTTCAAAGTGTGTTTCAGGCCATTGCATTTTCTGAAGCAATATTCAAAAAAATCTCAACTAGTGCCAATTTGCAAATCTAAACTGATGTATAGCACTACCAAGCCCAAAGGAATGAGAGAAACTAGAAAACTTCTATTCTATTGATCTCACGATCTGAGCATTATGCAGGAACCACAGGAGTGGCTTGTACTTTATTTACAAGAAAGCTCCATTCATAATTTGTTGGAATAAAGAGGGTTTATTTTTGCAGTTGGTTTCCTCAATGTGTCAGCGCATGACAGCTTGAAAATGCCTGTACAATGGAACAATGCAGCCCAACACAGACAGGACGTCGGTCCTTAAGACCACTTATGGCTTTACTCGTAGCAATCAAAATTTTTCACAATTGTTGGCAGATAATTGTTCATTAAGAAAGCTGTTTTTCCCTCTATGTGTATTTAATTAGAAAACTGCAACGCTTTGTTCAGGCACTGATTTTTTTCTTCTCTTTTTTCCAATACCAAGCCTCTCCCCAATTTCTTTCCCCTGTAATGAAGTGTCTCTTCTCCACGTTCTGGTTGAGCAACCTCTAATCATCGCCTCTCGTCGCCGCAAGAACATCCTGTCTTTCCTGCAGGCAATCAATATTTCAGCAGATTAGACAGGAGCTCACAGTAATATATTTAGGCATATACACTGCAGCTCTCTCAGCAAATTATGTCTAAATTGCATTTTATTTTCTAATCCTTATTATTCATCAAGTAAAAGGGTGCAGTTGTGTTCGTTGTAGCCGTCTATTCACTCGAGTATCACATCCGTGATCACGCCAGAAGGTGACGTGCACGTTAGAACGTCTATAATATTAAGACATTAAGCAGCAGCTACGTACTCATTGAAGTCTTCATTGAATTTAGGTAATTTCCATTCCGCTGGCATTTCAATCCAAAGTAACAGCAACAGAAAGCAAGAGGGGACTCTAAGTATGAGCAGAAATTAAATCACTTCTTCTTTACCATTCCAAGCATAGTATTCACCCAAGTGTGTGTCAGGTATGCGGGTTGTTTCGTTCTTTGCATCCGAATTGCTGTGCCTGGAATTTGAGATGCTAGTTGGCTCTTAGGCAAGAAAAGAAAGATATAAATGTACTACTGAAACGGGCGTTTTTCTCTGATTCCCCTTCACAGAAAGGATAGGAATTCCATTTGGCAGTATAGAGAGAGACTTTCATGGTATTTTCTCCCTGCCTCGCAAAGAGATTTAACAGAGGCTTTTGGAATAAAGGCTGAGGAATGCAGCAGGGTTGGCTAGACTTCAGTAACACTGGTCTTTTATTATCTGATAATAATACAGCCCCAGCAATACAGAAATACTTCAGTAAAAGACTGAAAATGTCCATTTCTTTTTCCCTTTTTTCGTCTAGTATATTTTAGTATGTGTGTATCACAGCCATAACCATGTAGTTGCCTAGACACACTGGAGAAAAGTGAATAAAGGAAGATGTTACATATCAGTTTTTTCTCCCACCACCTGCATGATACCAGAGTGTTAGACAGAGCGCATTGTGAAAGGTTACCCTCGGCGTCGTCCAAGTGTCTTTCATCTGCTATCTGTGGTGTCCCCAAAGTTGCACCTGAAAGAGACGCTCATAAAGAAATCTGCTAATAAAATGCATCTGGCACTGATGTCATTCACTCTGCACCAATAAGCTGACATTCGCATGCTGGTCTGTGTTAGCGGTTTAGGAAAGACTGCAGCCTTAATCTTGAGGAAGGAATTTCAAGAGGTTTGCAGCATAAATGTCATGAGTCATCGGTGCAAATTCTTTTCTTCCTGCCCACCCTGAAACTGATTTCTGTCAGATTTCACAGTTTTGTCTGAAGACTTTTGACTGGCTGGTGAGCAAGAGATTGTCAGTCAAGCCAACCAATTTAGTGGTGCTGTAAACCAATTTAGATAGAAAGAGATATGGCTACATAAAAGGCTGCAGAGTCCCGCTGACTGCTTCGCCTAGTCAGATTCCCGAAATTTAATCACTATCATTTTTAAATAAGTAATGACGTATTCTCACACTGTATTTTGTAAAATCCTCAGAATTAGAGGTCTTCCTGGTTTCACTTGCACAAGCTTTTGTAAACACTGACATCCAACACATAGAATATCAACAGATATGCAACCATTTCCTCTGTAGCAAAACATGGCTTATTATTTATGTCGAGAAAGGACCAATAATGAAGACTGAACAGAACAACCAACCAGCAAGTAACAGAAGCTCAATTTTCCCCCCAAGAGCTTCTGAATAACTACACTGCCAAATTTCCAGCTTTGCACCAACAGTTTAATAACCCATTTCTAACTGCCACAGTGAAGGATAAACAGTGATGCCAAAGAAGGAAGTAAAACCACCTAGGAAGGCATATTGTTGCAGCATTAAAACAACAATCCAAGCTGATAAATCTATGAAACTCCCTACCTGCAACCTGCAAACACCAGCACTACCAGGATCTGAAACAAAAACAAATGAAAGTACTTCAGTTTCCTTATTTATTTCAATCATAGCTTGTCTTTCACCTTCTGTGTCTTCCCTGCGGTGCACAGAGTGCAAAATGTATTGATATTTTTTGCCAGGCTTAAGTAGCAATTTTGCTCATCAGATGTGTAGAGGTGACCATAGGCTGGCGGAAAAGGTTTAGATATTCAAGAATTGTGTGCAGTTAATGTAGGTATTGGTTTGACACTATATACTGTGACTAATTTAGTTTGCCTTCTCAGGGACATCAGCTAATGGCCTTTCCCCTTTCGTACCCCCGATGGTGTCTTAACAGCAAAACATATTTGTGATGGTTTGGTGGAAACATTGACACAAGCAAAAACTTTTGCCGCCCTCTCAGTTTTCTGCTCACGTTACAGATGCATTTTACAGCGGCTGAAGAACCACTCGAGTGTCAACTGGCAAGTCCCTGATAAGAAATGTGACAATGGAAAAACGGGCAACCGAGGTCAGTTGCACCTCTGGGACTTGATCAAATTTTAATGCTTTGGTTTAAAATTAAGCATAAATTTTATTTTGATAGAGGAAGCGGTATGTGTGAAATAAATGCAGTTTGAATCAGTGTGGAAAATGCCAAAACAACGTGCTGCCAGTATTTTGCTAACGTTACACAGAGAGTTAGCTAAAGTTGTCTGGGAAACACCTGGCTTTGATACAGCTATCTGTATGCTACTAAGAACCACTGGCTACAATTCTGCATACTGAGTCATAAGTCTTTTGACGTCATAAAAAATATTAACTTTTACTCAGTTTATTGTAGTACCTGCAACAATAATCAAGAAATAAATATGATGGCATGATCACAGAGGAGGTCCAGGTGCAATACTAGGCTTTAGCTTCAAGCCGCAGCTGTCTGATGATGTTGTTTGACACCACTATCACCTTGAGTCATTTGCCTTCATTACGTGCAGTGAAATGACAGTTGTAGTTACAGGTTTTAAATCAGCCACCTGTCAGCTTGATCTTCAACCCTGCAAAACAAATGAAAGGGTTTCTGTGTAATCGGCAAGCCTGTGCTAGTTTCTCCTGACTCATCTCTCTACTCCAGCTACGGTCCAAAATCTATCAAGGATGCTTTTGATTACTGAAGAAAGAGACATCAATATGCTGCTGAGTGTAAATGAGAAAGACCATGACACAGATAAAAGAAACAAACCTCAGGTTTGTCCAGTAACCTATTTGCATTAAGAGTCAAAGGTGGACTCTGAGCCAATGACATGGTGGAGGGAAAAGCATAGCTGTTACGCCATTCGTGCGGCGTCACGGTAATGATCAAAATCACTGCGAGGGGCTATGAGACAAACCCCGGATGCAATGACAGTCCATTGTAGGGTACTTTTACATATATTTTAGCAACCGTGTACATAAATCTTTTTTCCATGTGTTGATTCTGAGACTCGGAGTTCCACGGATATTTCAACATTTATTATAATTTGGAAACATTTTTAAATTTCTGTTCACTTCTGTTGCCATATTATGAGCACTTTGGACTTTTATGGATAATTAAAACTTGTCTATAATGATTTTTGTTTCTGAAGAGACAAATTCATTTTATAATCCACTATTTTAACTATTTTCAGCAACTAACTTTTTAAACTGAATTTATCACATATGATACGGCACTTTGTTTTCAATTTAGTGACTTTCATAATGCCACCGATGGTATGTCACAGATATCTTAAATGTTCCTCGAAATTCACAGCAAAGCTTTGATTGTGAAAAAAGTGGCATTTCCATGCACTCCTGCACAACCCTACATGTCAGTCATACATTATGAAATAAGTAAACTCACTAAGCGGGAAGCTTGTCTTGAGGACGTCAGGGCTGGATGAAACAGAATTTCCTTATGCTGAACTTTGATAAGACAGATGCTGTTTGTAGGTCGTGAGCCACTTAGACATAATAGAGTCTCTGACTGGGAGATGAATTTAGATGGCAGTTACTTGCTGGCGATGTTTTGATAAAAGATCTTGATGTTCACACTTGACCGGAATTTAAAGTTTGATGGTGATGAAAGGAATATATCCAGAGGGTTTTTTTCCTGCCTACAGGACTTTAGGAGTTAGAAAGGTGCTGTCTCTGCATGGTGCTCAAAAGTTGGCCTACACATTTATAATTCGGGGTTACATGATTGTAATGCTCTGCTGTTTGGGTCTTTAAATGTGTTCCCTCAAGTGTCTCCAGCTGGCGCAGAGCACAGCCACAATATTTCTCACCTAAACTGGAATATTTGTGCATATCAGTCCTATACTTCTCTCAGTACATCAGCTTCCACTGGAGATTAGAATTCAATATAAAATGATGTTGCTCAAGCTTAAAGTCCACAATGGACACATACCAACATACATACCATATTTCTAGGATCTTCTCCCATACCATCCGTCTTAAATATTCAATTCACGGAATGCTGGTCATCCTGTGATTAATTAAAAAAAACTGTAAAGGGCAAATAGCAGTTAAACTTTATCAATTACAGTGTATTTTCTTTTTATTTTTTGCAACAACAGTAGCACTGGGTCCCAGAAACATAGAGATGAGAACAGCGACTCAGAGAAATAATGGTGACTCGACTGCAGTACATCCACACGTGAACAAGCGCCACTGTCCTGGTGTGTTTTCTGTGTAATAGACTACTTGCTCATGTCTTATTTCCCAACAAAAACGTACTCCATTTGCTGCAGAAAAATGCTGATAGAGGATTGATTCTGACTATAGAACGAAGTCATCAATGAACTTGAATGCACCTTTTTTGTCGGCAGAGTCTCGTGGTTTTGACATCTGTGCTCTCCTTCATGATTTTATATGTTCTCTGACTCCCTTTTCACATTACTTTATCAAAGTTTAGACCTTCTGTGGATTGTGTGTTGTGCTAGGCAACTTCTCCTGCCCTGTCACCCAAACTAATTGCAGATAAAAGATGGCAACCATTCTTTTTGCTCACAGCTACCTCCCACTTGGAGCCATCTGGCCTGAGCTCATAGATTACCTTCTGAAACTAGACAAAGAGCTTGCAGCAGCATGTAAAGAGGAGCCAAGTTCAGTCTGCATGCAGCTCCTGAGTGCTGTTTCAGGCAAAACGCAGAGCAAACATAAAACTCAAAGTTCATTCATGGTCTTTGTGTTCAAGACCCTCAGGAAAATTCTGATATAGTCTGCTGAAGTTTTCCAAGAGGCTTCTCTTTTTAATTGGTTCAGGTAAACCATTACTTTTTCTTCTCTGACAAATTTACAAATTATAAAGATCAGGAAAATATGTGAAATTGGCTTTTTCATCAGTCTTTGTTCAGGTTAAGTGTAGTTGAGTCAATGCCACCTTTTAATGACCCCATAGATGGAGTCCCTCCAAAATATTCTGTTCTCCACTTGTCTTCTTAGCCTTAATGAAATACATGCATAAATGATACGTGATGAATGATCTATGTGCAGTTTCGTCACATTGTGAAGTAATTTGCCATGGATATACTTACGTGATATTGTCACTTAAAATTTCTTTGTCAAAGATGATGGCTACGGAGTTGTTATGACACTAAGGTAAGACATTTTTCCACTGATGCGCCCGTTATCATTGATCACTTGTCCCGAGGAGGCCTGCGGTGGTCCAGAGCCTAACCCGGATGCAGAGTATGAAACCAGTCCATCGGAGAGTGACGACACACACAAGAATATGCTATGGAAAAGTTAGAGAGACCAATTAACCTGGAACACATGCCTGTGGACAGTGGGAGGTAACCAGAGCACCCAGAGGAAACCCACACAGACACGGAGAGAACATGCAGACTTCACACAGACCGAGCCAATTCAAATCCACCAAGGCACTGCGACGCAGAATCGCCGAGCCCCCACGATGCCCCTCAAATGTTTGTAGCAAATACTAATTGTTCAGGATCAAATCTATGGATTTTAGGATTTTTTTTTTTACCTTACTCTGTGCGAAAGTTATACTTTTCACAAAAAACAAAGCAGATAACATATAGACAAGAAGGCGGTTGTGTAAGAGAAGAAAAGAAGTTTTTATATTAATTTATTGACCACTGTTATTGATCATTTATTGATAAATGTTATACATGTGTTGTGTGCCGTGTTTGTATGAGTACGAGCAGGCTGAGTGAGTGTGCGGCTACTGAAAGCTGTCATCTGTACCTGAGGTCTGTCCTTGTCATTTGCGTCAGTCTTCACGAAAATAGTTTCCATCACCTGTATTTTAATAACACAGAGCAGGGCTCTGACATTCTCTCTTTGCCATTAGTCAGTTGATTAAGCTGTTAATGAACTGCTTTTACTAAAGGAACTGATCTGATCTTAGCCAATTAAGCATACGGTTGGTTACGGACACGGTTTAGAAATGGTAATTAATGCAAAAAAATATCTTTCCTTCTTACAAAAAGTTTTTAAATTAAATCAAATTCCATTCACAGTATGGCATGTGAAACTGTGTGGTGTGAAGTACGTGCTGTCAATATGAAAATATGATAGTGCACAAAAGCATAAACCCATGAGGTGTTTTCCATGAAAACCTGATATATTCAGTGTTTGCCTGAGAAGAAGATGGGGCTGTTCCTCACTGCTTTGGAGGCCAGCAGCCAGGCTTACTGCTGTCGGCCATGTTTGAACAGAGCTATACACTAAAGCTGTGATGAAAGCTGGTGGAACAATCTGAGTCAGAATTACAATACAATTTATGCCTGTAGTGGGGACAGGGGTGGAGGTTTGGAGTGAGAAGCCCTGATTTATTGAGGCCAAAAAAATTGTACAAACCTACACTTTGTGAGGACAGGCCTGTTGAAAATGTCCAATTAATCTCTACACTGTACAAGTAGGAAAAATGTTTTTATTCATTTGTGTTAATTAACAAGGGAACATTAACAATGCTTGTCAGTGCATTTATAAATACTTGGACTAAACAAATATCTTCACTCCATGTACTTAGCTAAACCTCTCTCACATATCTCTATTAGACAGCAATGACACACATTGCCTGTAATTAAGCAAGAATTGTTTACTTTCCAGCTCATGAACAAGTATAAACCAGTTAGGGGTGGAAATAGCAATGTTCTCAGACTGTAGCTGCAGATGATAGAGGAGAAAGGTCTCTGCCTCATTTCATTAAACTGTCCCTTGCATACTGTCGTCAGATGCTAACACACACTTGCAGTAACTACCTCTGGATAAATTTTAATGTGAACCAAAAACGTACTAATATCTCCTGTTAAATTCTGTGAACATACATTATGAGTGATCTTCAGGAAATAAGTGACAAAGTTTCTGTCTTGTTTGGTTTCTTGATCTCTACAGGTCCTCATTTGTCCAGTAGCTTAAGCCTGAAGTGATCATTCACTCGTCACCTCTGTCCAAGAGGAGAAGCTGTAGGATGTGCAGCCAGAGGGTTTCTGGGCATGGATCCTTGCAGCGCAACCAACTGCTGACCACACCATTTTTGCAAATTTTACTCTTCTGAAGGATTCTGCCCCACTTTTGCGCATTTTACATGTTGTACTTTCCCTCTCACGGTGAAAGTGCCCAAATTAAGAGGTTTTTGGTAAGCAACCACGTATGGACATGAGCCACTCAGGATATAACTCAGGGCATAATTGACCCTGCATAACATACTACTTTGTTCCCTCTTGCCAGCTTCATTTATACTATAATTTAAGCTTCTACTATTCAAATAAGCATTTATGTTTTTGTGTTCATTTTTTAATGAAATTAAACAAATAATTGACTACCTACTCCTGTCTGCCTTGCTAAATTGATCCCGCGTGCAAGGAGCTTGGCGGGAACCATGCTTGCCAAGTCGGAGCCAGAGGTCAGTGACACAGTTGTTCATATGGGTGTCTACAGCTTGTTTGCCCACATCAGGGATCTAATTACTTGTTTTATAACAGCAACTGTATTTTTATGCAGCTTCTGAATATTTATCTTTGCAAGATCATGCAATCTTTAAACCAAATTTAGACCCTTCAGTGACAAATAGCTTAAAATAGGATTTATGGGCATTAAATGCCTAGTAAAAACCCAGCATCTGGCATTAAATACACTTACAGCAAGAAAAACAGATGTGTAGCAGCAGAATTAAACTATCCTTCTCTAAACAAACTCCCTTGGTCCCCTAAGTTGTGACAGATGCAGAGTTCAGTGACACTGAGGGCAGGAAAGGGAGTGATGAAGTGTGTTGACGCCAAAGGTCAGAGGCCACCCTCACGCCAGGGACGCACTGGATGAGCTGCCATTGAACGACTTGGCAAGCAAAGGGATCAGCTGATGTCTTGCGTTAATCTGAAGACTTAAAAATCATTCTAGCCTTGACATTCACTCCTGACGTGGACCATGTGATATTTTAATTGCTTTATACACCAGTTTTAGGACGGCCAGTTCAATTAGACTGCTTTTATGTCACTGTCTTAATAGAATGGAATATTAAGGCTTCAGGAGCTGTCTCTGCCCCCACTGTCCTGCTCAGACCTTTCTGGGTTTGTCTGTTTCACGTTGTTGGAACATAAGCTGCTAGTCTTTCCAGAAGAATCCTCCCCAAGGTCACGCATTAATGTGCAAACGCATTGATTAATCCTGCCTCGTTTATTAAAAGCAAAACTCTCCGGGTGGCCCATACGTCCCTGTCCTCTGACACCATCCACAATTATTTGTAAAGAAATGGCCACATTTCTGTGTGTGTGGACTCACTTTAAAGAAATAGTATGGTTTAAATAAACAGATAAAACCGTTGATTCAAACACTTATGACATTTTGAAAGCAAACGCTCTCTCAGTCCTTACAGCCTCCCAGAATGATTCAAAACAGAAATCTGTATTAATAGAACTTAAAGCTGTCAAATTGTGCCACCTCCTATAGTACTGCTTCATGACGCCACTTTTATTTTGGCCATTTGAATAATTTAGCATGATAATTAAACCTATTTAAAAATTTGTTTTCTCATTCTGTTTTCTATTACAAGCTCAGTTAATACAGTATGCTGTATTACAGCTCTGTTTTATTAAGCTCTGTTTTTCAACAGCACATCTACACCTCTGAGCCACGTATTGCTGCACAGGGCAGAAGGCGGCACACTGGTTAGGGTATAGTGAGCTGGCCAGAGCTGCTACTTTGAAGATGAAGAACCCAGGTTTGAATCCCACCCTCCTGCTGTAGTACCCTTAAGCAAGGCACCTACCCTGACCTGCTACAGTAAAATTTATCCAGGTGTGTAATCATTGAAAATTGTTTTGGAGAACAGTGTCAGTCAAATAATAATATCTTCATTTACGCCATAGTTTAAACCCAAGTACCCTGTTTAACTACATCCTGTAGAGACCTTGCTGCCTTTGCCTCACTTTGAAAAAATTTACCTTTTATTGAAAGGGCAGAAATCAGTTGCATATCACAATGCAAAGTTCAATGGAAGGAGCGACAACGTAAAGGAAGCAGCCGGACTCTTCGATCAGGTCTGTAGAAGGGAGAACCGGTCAGCCATCGACGCCCTAAACACATTTAGTATTTGTCCTCAAATGACACCTCAGCAGTCAACCTCCCTCGCTTCCCCCTTCACCTGCTGTGCCTTTCCAGTATTTTCCTGGTGGTTCTGGCCAGCTAGTGGCTCTCGCAGCAGTCCTGCGAATTAATAAAGTCGTCAGACCAAAAGAGAAGGAAATAAAGGAAGAACAAAGATCGCCTTCCTGGTTCATGCTTATCAGCCTGTTAATGTCTACCGGTACCTCCAAGTAACAAGGCGGTGTCCACACCACAGAACAAGGTGGCGCCGTCCGCAAACCGTCCCTAATTGGAGTCTCAGGTTTGGCTGACAATTCCAGAGTCAAAAATCCTTGACCTTTGTTCCAAACGGACACCCTCCCCTGAGCGCCTCTCACCGTGGCCCAGCTGGCACGGAGGACGGGGAGGGATGGGGGGAAGCGCATATATTGGAATATCTTCCGGCCCACTCGGTACTTTTCATAAATAATCATTAATGCGTCAGCGGGAGAGGTCACGAGAAATATGAGGCCGACCTTTCGCAGGGGCTGTCACGCCGAAGTCTGGCACAGGGAATGGCCGGGGACATCTTTCAAGCTGAATAACTGTCACCCGGGAGCGGAGGAGAAATAGCGCCATTATTCCTGACCCACATTCTTTGGATAAGCTGTAGCGATGATTGGGCCTTCATCCAGGCAGCTCCTGAGCTGGGCCTGTTGATTGTTGTTTCCAAGCCTCCGTGCAGTTTCCTTTGCTGCACTGATAGAAAGCAATTAAGCAATGGGATATAATAGCAAAAACTATATGATTCTGAAATGTGGTATATGGTACCTTTTTACAAGCATGAAAACATCCCGGTTTACTTTTCAACTGTGTCATATATGTCAGTTGTTTCCTGGAGCACAGGAACAATGTGGCACGGTTTCACGAAGGAAAGGGACAGTCTAAAATAGTTTGTCTTTCGCAAAAGCAACTGCACGTGTCCATCAGGTGTCAGCAACTCACAGGTGCCTGTTGTGGAGGGGGGGAGTGATGGCTCCCGCTGTAAGTATTTAGCCCTTCTGGATGAAGGAATACGATCTGCAGTGTGAATTATAACGTGAACTGAAAGGGTCTTCTGTTGAGGAAGATTTTGTTAACCGTATCTTGATAACTCCAAGGCAACTTGCAACGTAAGGTTCACACACTTGGCCAAACGCACCAGTTTACCCCATAAAATACAGCTGTGCATTTTTTACTGCAGCAATTGAGAGCAAGTACCTCACACAGCGCTACTGCAGCAGATGCAATGATTCAAACCCGATTCCCTCCAGTGCATGGGGTTCGAGGACAGAAATGGTAGCAACTAAAATGTGACACCATTGGCAGGAAGCAGACATGTGCAGGCATGAGTTAGCAAATGGTGTTTATTGTTGAGGGACGTTCCAAAGTCGTGGTCACAACACAGGCAAGGGTCAGGTCCAGAAGTCAACGAGGTACAAGAAGTGGTCGGAGACAGGCAAGGGCCGGCTACCAGAAAGGCTAACAGGAGAGATGCTCAGCAGTGCCATGGGCAATACTTCACACTGGCATGTCGGGCTACACAGCTCTTATACCCTGCTAGGGGAAACAAGGAGCAGGTGCCGGCGATTATGGAGTCGGGCGGGATGGCAGGCAGAGCAGGGGGCGTGACATAAAATTAAAAGTCAGAACTTAGGGATGTGGATTAAAATATTAAATTGGCACAGGCTGGATGTTAGTACGTCTGTTTTGAGTAGGTGTGAAATATCGTACTGACAGTATAACTTGAAGCGCTATCTCGCCTTTTTGATATGTAACTGAAAACACAAGGGACACCTTAATGCCCATTAGATGACTGACAGTAAGAATCTTGAAGGATGTGTGAATATTTATTACTGCTTGTAAAAGGAATAAATAAAAGACATGGATAATTAGCACAGGATTGTTGATTTACAATTACGATTTTGTTTGTCTGTCTGATGAACAGAAGTATCACTCCTTTTCGACAAGTAATTATTTGCTTGGCCTGATTTCGTTTGTCGTTCCCACTGGGTTCAGTTTTGCTTTGTGACTCTGCAGTTTATTTTTGATAAATTGTCAGTGAGACTTTGAAGCCAAGACCCATTTTTGTCCAGATATTAAAATTTAGACCTGACTAACAGAATCAATACACTGTAAATATGAGGCAGGGTAATATAGCACACTTTGAAGACATTTGCTGCTGTTTTCTTCCATAGGAATGTGTTAAGATTTATTCATGAGAAAAGCATGGATGCCTAGTGCTTTACTGAGACTGCTTTGCTCTCAGCGTGCCAATTAACTCAGTTTTTACCATATGGGGTCTGTTCAAAGGGTAATGTTCTTATTTCATTGCCAAGGGCACTTTAGACCAACATATCAACATCTTTATCATTTCATACATCTGTGTGTGTGTGTGTGTGTGTACATGTTTTATATATATATATATATATATATATATATATATATATATATATATATATATATTAGGGTTACCATAAACCATAAATATATAAAATTAAAGCCTTTTTGGCCGCTGCAGGGCTGAACATTCATATTCAGAAAGTCCACAAACCCCCAGTTATTGTCCTTTTTATAATTATGTTATAAAATAAAAATATGCAGAACTAATTCATTTTAAATTTTTATTTGCACTGGTTGCTCAAAATCTCTATGCCCTTTTTGCAATGAAATTAAACTGAGCACAATCCGATAACTAAACTCAAAATGCATTTAAGCGAGTTTAAAAAGTTCAGCAGTGATAAATGAAACTGGAGCAAAAGAGCTATTCATTTTATTAATTAAACATCTAAGTAATTAGAGAAATCTATAAACAAAGGTTTCAAGCTAAGTCATCCAGTTTCAAAAAATGATTTACTTAATGTCCTTAACCAAAAAAAGAAATAATAGTAGTATAGACTTGCTTCATTTTGAGAGATGCAGTCAAGTGGCTTGTGAGACGTTTTGTCTCCTGTGTGTGGAAAAGTTCACTTCCATTAATTTCAGTTGGTCACATGAAAAGGAGGCTGCCTTCCAGGGTATGCTGAAGAACAAACAGGGCCAAAAGGCAAGAACCTGTAATTTCACGCATTTCTACTCATTGCTTGGGGTTCAGGCACCTCTTCTACTCAGATCTGCCCTTTAGGACCAATTGAGGGAAGGAAAAAGCTGGAAATATGCAAAAAATTGTTCTGGCGATTGCCCAACAGTTGTCTTGTTCATTCAAAGTCAAGGTCAAGATGAAAACGGAGCTACAGTAGGAAAGAGAACTTTAATGTGTTTGTTCAAAGGAGTTTCTGGTGGTGGGAAGGGGACATAGAGGACCGTGGGGAGATTATGAAAGTGTTGCAGTGCTGTCAGGGCCTGTTAGGCTGGACCTCAGAACACAGCGCCTGCTCTCTTTCTCCTTCAGCACTTCACCACACCACAACTTCCAAGTCCATCTCATCTAATACTGTCTGAGTAGACTGTGTCCAGGGATTGAGCGTTTGATTTAACACACTCACTTTTGGATGTTTTTATTCATTTATTTACTGCAGAAACAGCACATTCGCTTTTCTGTTGTTTAAACATACAGGGGTCTTGGTAAGACATAATAAAAAACGGAGTGACAGCACCTTAACCGGGCCATTTCTCCTTTAATTTAAGCATACAAAATGTGATCTTCTACCCAAAGTAACGTATTAATTCCTGTGGAGTTTTGTGTGATGGATACACAAAGGAGTGTGGCATTTTGCTGAGTATTATGTGGTATTGGAGATAACAGTGACATCTGAAATTTATTAGGAAGAAAAAGTGATGAAGGATCATGTCTGGAAAAGCTATTAAAAAGACCTTTGGATAAACTATACCTGCAATGTGTCTGATCTCAGGCAAACTCCTTTGCTTTTACACTCCTACTGAAATGGATTGACTCAAAACAGTTTTACTTGAACAGGGATCATGGTAAAAAAAGCAGAATTTCCAGAAGGCGTGAGCAGCCACCATTACCTCCCATTCCTTTGGTCTTGGGCTTTTGTTTTCCTCTCTTCAGTTGACAGGCAGCTTTCTTCAGAACACAAGGCAAGCCACCTGCTTTCTTTATTTTCAGCACTTTATAAAAATGAATAACATTTTTTATTGTGCCCCCTGTCACCCTGTTAGACATGAACATACTGGGTTCTGTCTCATCTAGAGGACATCTTGATGGAGCAACACCTGCTGTGTGAACAAACTGCATCACCAACCTTACTATCAGCACTACTGTGACCCACTAGGTGGCTTTAGTTGCTCCCATATCCTTACCAGAGCAGCCGTGTCACATAAGGGATCGTCGTACTGTCCAGATGATGGATGGTGTGTGATCAGAAGGTCACTGGTGGGGAGTGTGTGCCCTGGCTAGCACAGGTCCACTGCACACTGTACCAGGTACTTCCTAATCTCTCTAGACTCTTGAACCTAATTTCTGGTTGAAAAAAGCATGCTAAAAGGTGGGAACTGTTACATATTCTCTGCCTTTCATGTTCTGGTTACTTCCAAAGCATTAACTGTAGTCACTCTTCGAAATACTTACAAATCTCTTCCTCTTAAGTAGTTAAATCCTACATGTCATGCTGCTGTGGCAATTTCATTTTTCTACTAAGTCTACAGTAAGACTATCACAACTAAATGAGTTTTGCATGTAAGCTTGTATGGAAAGCATGAAGGAAACAATCTAACTATTTAAATATGACTTAAATATGACTCAGTCAGTCAGCAAACCTGTTTCTCAGGGCCAGTTTGAATTTCCATCAATACATTTTGAAAGATGAGCAGGGCACGAATGTCTGTTCTATTCCTAAAATTAGGTGGAGAGCAAACAATTAATAGCAAAATTTAGCAAAAATATTACAGTAAGGTAGGATGTGGTCTGGGTACAATGTCCCTCAGAGTATTGCCACCCTTTATGTTCCCACCATATTTACAGTGCATTAAGTAATCTGATATAATCTACATTTACACACAGAGCTTACTGACAAAACCATTAAGTTGTAGCATGAGAAATCCGAACAGGGGAAGGCCACACAAACAAATGGAGGCTGGGTATACTGTACCTTCAATAAACTTCTTTATCTATAGCAATAAATGTAGAAAACAAAAGAAAATCTTGACAAAAATGTATCTGAAATCATAAATTCTACATGGTTTCTTCCTTTCCTTACATTCTGTCTCAGGTCCAATTCTGCCAGTCCCTTCAGTTTGGATTTACACACCTTACTCATCTGCGATGGACTGATGTTGCATCAGCCCATAGCAGTTGTTTAACAGCGTAAAGTCCAGTGATTCCAGGAAAAGCTCCAGAGCTCCTCAATCCTGACCAGGACTCAGTGGTTAATGATGATGGATGGCAGATGCCATGTAATCACATTTAAAACATCCACATTTTTGCATCATGACAATTATGCATGCAAAAAAGGCAACATTCACAGCTACTTGGCTAAAAACATGCTGCAAACATGAGGTAGCAGGTAGTGTAACGGTCAGACCTGTTGCCTTGTACTCAAATCCCACTTCCTTCTGTATAAAAATGTCAAGAGCACTCAGTATGACTGACTTAAAAATATACCCAAATAAATGTAGAGGGAGCGAAATCCAAAGAGTTCAGCTACTGGATCATATGATCTGGTGCCTTTGAACCCTACAGTATAATTCTATAAATTAAAAAAAAAAAAATATATATATATATATATATATATATATATATATATATATATATATATATATATATATATATATATATATATATATATATATATATATATATATATATAAAGCCTATCAGAAGATTAAGCATCTTGTCACAGATTATATTGCACTTGGAAATTCCTCCATACAGGAGGAGTGTAAAATTACCCTTTTGAAGTATTACCTGAAAGCAACTACATGAGATAGGATTAGCATCTCGCTGGGGAGCTCAGTAAGTATCATCTACTTCTCGAATGTGCTCTTCGCCTTGACTTAGTCTGGAGTCACTTCTGTGTCAAAAAGGTTCACCTCCATCTCAATGTGCCAGACTGCCAAATTAAAATTAACCTGACTATATTGCCCCACATTGTACAACATATCCTTCCTGAAAAGGATTCAGAGAGGTTAGAATGATCACAGATTCGTCTCGTGGGAAAAATAAACTCACTTGTGTTGGGAGGGATCTGAAGAACGTGAAAGTTTATGGCCCAGATACACCAAACGCGGATTTTTAAGAAGACCGAAGAAGAACATTATAATAAGCAGTGGATTAACACTTCCAACATTTAAGACTGTGAGAAACCATAAATATAACAATTTCAATCCTTTTGACTTGAATACTTACACATTTTTTCACTTTCTCTAAGGCTAATTTCAATGGAAGTATGAAGAACAGAAACCCACTTTTAAAAAATTGTTACTGCTTGGAAGATTATGAGAAAAAAATACCCCAAGAAGGCATTAACACCCCAGACATATTTAATCGTGTCCTAATACTGTAGCAAAACTGAATTTTTGGAAACTACCGATTTTAGTGAACAAGTTCATCGTGGGTTTCTATTAAATTATGAGGATTTGTTTACTTTTAGCAGACACTTTTATCCAATGCAGTTTTCCGTGCTAAAACATGGCTGCGTATTTTTACTATACTAATCTGGGTAAGTGTGTTGTTTGAAGGTCCTGCAGCATTTGCTGCAGTTCTAACCTGGCTGCTACAAATTGAAGGCAGCAGCTTTAACCACCTGGCACCATGGAATCAAGTTCAACTGCTGGCAGCTGCTCATGTGGTTTTTGTGGTAAGGCAGGGTAGAGAAGTGTGTTACTACTGCGTTCTTTGAACTGTGACATGGGGAGATTCAAACCTGCATCCAAACGTGCAGCTCAGGCACACTGAGGCTGCAGCTTTACTCACTGCACCACGCTTAAACAGCAGGAGGCTGAAACATTCTACTCATATTGTACAGGAAGCCTGTCCAGTCCACCCCTTTATGAACACCGTCTTCTGTCCTACTGTGCGTTGACGTTTCATTGTTTCTGAAGTTTCATTGGAGCAGCATGGTGGTGCTGCTGTCTCATGGCGCCTGGCTTGTTTGGACGTGGGTTCAAATGCAGCTCAGTCTACGTGGAGCTTGAATGTTGTCCCCATGTCTGTGTGGGTTTCGTCCCGCAACACCAAGATGTACATTTCAAACTAATTCCTAGTTGTGTGTGTGTGTTTGTACGCGTGCGTGTGCACCCCCTGTGACGGACTGGTGTCCCCCCAGCATGTCTGACACCCAGTGATTGTGACAAAGGCTCCAGACTGCTGTGACCCTGACTAAGAATGGATCCTGATTATTCATGATATGACATGAGTAATTGTCACATTATGATCCCATTGTATTTGCATGATTGTTCAGTAAACATTTGTAGGCTTCCAGACTGTTTCATACACTCAGAAGGCAGCTCTGGGATGAAACGTGTGCGTAACAATCAAATATATAAAACATGTAGTTGCATATCATAATAATAAATCACAAGCGTGCATCTTCCATGTGGTACATAATACATAGTACAAAAGTATTCCGACTACTATTACTCATTTTTCATGACACTTTGTGGCCCAGAGTAAACCAGAGAGCAAAGCATGCAGACATCTGAAGAGGAACCCAGAGATAGAAGATGACTGACCAAGTTTGCAAAGAGCTGTTGAGTCAGACATACAGGCGCTCAGAGGACTAACAGATTTATGTTACGTTCACCATACAGTTTCGGGTATGTTTGTATAAATAACACTGAGTGTTCGATCAGATGCAAAGCAGGAGAACAGAACATCAAATTAGCAGCCTGATGTTGGCAGTCTTCTCAGAAAAAAATGTTTTCTAAATCGTGTCCGCGAGTCAGACATCTGATTGACGTCGCTCGCAGCTGTCGGGTCCAAACAAGTGGTCCGGCTCAAAACCCAGACAGATTGCCACTCTCTTTAATTTAAGTTTGCATATATTTTTAATTGCATTTCACAGACCAACACGTGCCCTTCTGCATTTATAATCATTTTAAATAGGATCATATCACTCCACACTCGTTGCCCTCCTTCTTATGTGCTTCTGGACCTTCTGCTGGATCAAACCCACTTTGGATCTTTTTTCTTCTTACATGTAGTGGTCATGAAAATCTTTCTTCTGCCCTGTGTTCCAGCTGCCAATTTTCACAACATGTTGTCTTTCAGCATTTCTCTGCTCTTCATGCAGCTGTATCTCCTTTTGTCACTTTTATGTGAAACAGCAATATGCTGGGTGGTGGCTTCTATAAATTGCTGTTGTTTCGTGTAATTTCTGAACATTTCATCAGTTCTCGCCTCACTACTGTTTTTTTCTTCCTCTTTTAATTAAGTGCCAAAGTCGTGCAGCAGCGTTCATTGTTACCCTTGTTTCTCATTCACTAGGAAGTCCACGTATAGACATTATTTTCGTACGTCTGACAAACGTATAATTCCCTAATTGATGTTTCACAAGTTAAATTGCATTAAAGCTGCGATGCCTTGTGATGCGTTGTTTTATGCTTTTAGAAACTTTAGACTTTTTCACACATTTGTGCTGTCATTGTTTTTTTTATGTATCGCATAACCTTTGAGCTGTGTGTGTTTTGATTGCGGGTAAATCTTTGCCTTCTCAGATGTAGTTTGCGTTCTGGCTCCAGTATTTACTTCTGTCACGATTTTTAAGACAGCTTTTCAAGTTCCATGAAAACACCCCCCCCCCTTTCCTCACATTCTGAACACATCTTTTACTTTTGGCCATTATGGTCTGTCACCCGCCTTTCAACAAAGGCACAATTAATGGATGTCATCAATTGTTCCTGCTATAAATCCCCCCAAACTGCTGTGACAATTTGCAGTCAGTGCTTTTGTGCGTCATGAGGGATACAGATGGACATTAAATTTAAAATAATTATATCACAGTAATGGCTTCAAAGCACTTTGGCACTTCTTATCTTTTGTATAAATGTAAATTGAAAAATAGCTACATAAAACACTTCCAGTGCAATGTTCACATAAAAATAAATGAATAAATAATGTGCACACTGTGCTTTAACTTCAGAGCCTAATTTTATAAACAAGAGTGTATTTTCTCTTCAGACTAATAAATCTAACACACTAAAAAATGTGTAGACGAAATATATTTTCAAAGAGGAAATGCACTTTGTGCTGCTGTATTCGCCTTTTCACCTCTCAGCCAGGAGGTGGGGTGGCGCTTAGAGCACATGGAGGGACTTAGGCTCACGTTCCTCATCCCGCTGCCATGCCCTTGGCTAAGTTGCTTGTCCTCAACTGATGTAGTGAAAGATATGCAGCAGCAGAAAGGTGTGAATAATCGCAGGTTTGTTCACAGCTTAACAGTCGAAGTCGCTCTGAAGAAAAGTGTCATGACCTGTTTTGAGATACTGGGAGTAAAGCTTGGATTTACTGTAGAAATCGACATAACTGGAGATTATAGGTTTTAATCAGAAGCTTGTTTTTAGTGCCATCTCAGTTGGCTTTTTGATCATAATTTGTTATTTTCTTAATAATATATAATAAAATACGTAAACAATAACTCTTTGTTCCATCCACACAGATGCAGATGGTGGTGAAAATTCACGGTTTGTTGAAAAATGGGCCAATCTGCTTGGTGGAGGAGGCCTGACCGTGCCACAGAAGCTTGTCCTCCGCTTTTCACTGCTTGTGTGCCAGAATTTAGCCAGCAGTGTTATGGTGTTTATCAACCCTTAAGTGCTTAATTGATCAGCCGAGGGGGGGGGGGGGCTGCGCTAAACAACTGCACAGTAGTAGACCGTGAACAATAGAATTAACTGTGATGCCAGCGTTGTCGGGCCCTGTTAATATCTGTGGAGTCATTTCACTCGCAAAGTGTCAGTTCCTGCACACACCAAGTTCTCCAAACAGGTTTGTCATTGCGACTGCTGTAATGTCAGTGGAGCGAGCAGCACGGCTCCTGCACAGCCGTTCGCTTGCATCTATTTCACACTCGTCCAACTGTAGGCGTTACGTGATGGTTACGGTTGGAAAACTGCAGTCGGCGTTAATGGTTGGTTGACTCAAGACTTGAGTCCTCACATTGAGGAGTCTTCAATAACCCATAATTGAGCAGTTGGAAGGAGTGTGACCGTGGTGATTATGCGTTTGAGCCGGTGCCCAAGCGTATTTTCCATCCTGGAGCACGGAATCTGCCATACGGCCCATACCTGCTGTGGAGCCAAACCTTTGGAGATCCACAACACGTATTTTGGCAAAAGAGGGATGGAGATGGGGGGCAGTGGGCTGCTGTGAATAGCACATACGGGACCGTGGAGGTTAGAGGGGGTTTAAACACATTGTTTGCAATTTGCACATTGCGGCTGCTCTAACACTAAAACAAACTTCGTGGCACTACAGCCAGGCCTCCATCAAGTCCAACCTATGTTCTGCTCTGGTCTTTAATAGTTGTCTTTCCTTTTTGCATTTCAAGACAGTTGTATTCTCTCAGGGAGTGGTTGTTAGCTCCATGTCCCCAGGCTGCTCCAACCTGGAGGCCCAGAGAGGTGCAATTTAGAGTGATAAATGACCCTGGACCATATGTGTTTGGACTGTGTGAGGAAACCCATGCAAACTCCTCACAGACTGAGCTGGATTCAAACACACCTGAAAAGCCCAGGTGCTCTGAGGCAGCAGCGCCAGCTCCTTCACCACTGTGCCACTCTATCGCTCTCATACTTCTGAATGTTTCTTTATACAAAACCCCATCCTGCACCCAGGGCAGCCCGCTGACCTTAGCAGAGATTGCTGAACATTTTTAAGCAAGTGCAGCAGATGTTGGCTGGAGTGAAGCTGTTCCATACACACAGCTCTGACTGTCAATATAGTGACAAATAGCAAATCATTTTTTAAAAAATCCACTTAGTTGCAGAACTGTGTTGGGACTGTTTTAGTTCACATCGAGTGATATTGTTGGTGAAATCATGACCAGTTTTTATTAATTTTCAAATGGATGTAGAGAACAACTGGATCAACAGCTTCCAGCATGAATTAAAAAGGTCCTCAGCAGAAAAAAACCGTTCTCATAAGATTTATACTGATGGGGCAGTTTGATCTTTTTTCTTCATGTGGACATAAATGCAATTTATTTTTTGCCAATACAAAATTATTTTACATAAAATTCAATTGTATGCAAATTATCTTGAGTCCAAGAGGATGAAGCAACTCAACTAATTTGGTTTCATATAATGACAAATCCCAGGCAATAACAATAGGCAAGTGAACAGGCTGCCTTCATTAACCATTTAAAAACTTCACAATTAGGTTTCTTACACTTGTTGTTTTCCATTAATTGTTAGTGATGAAACAATATTACTGATCTGAAAACTGCAAACACAACTTAACCAAGTCAGAGCACTGTGAGATGCTACTGCCACCTTGTGGTCACGGGAGGAGGGGAGCATTAGAAGAGACTGAACGTGCTGCGTTACAGCAGAGTGGACATCTTGAGCAGTCAAGCTTTAGGGTTTCATTCAGCGCTTCTCCATCCATGATCTGTGTTGCTCCTGAGTTTCCACCTCTCTTTGAACCAGTAACAACCTCAGCAGAAGGAGAGGGAGGAGTAATTACTTCAAATTGGGTAATAATTACCTCCATCCACTGCTTATTTTCTCAGGTAGACTGAACACCTGCTGCTATTAAATTTATGAAAGAGCACATTCAGAATTTTGAAATTTCAGATATCTATCCTTCAGATGATCAAGATCATTGTAACTTTGTTTGTGAATTGTACGTCTCTGTAAAAACGGTCCATTTTGTTGTTATGCATTATTTAGCTGATGTCTTTGCCCAGAGACAGACTTGTACAGCAAGCTGCATGTAGTTAGTTGCCAAGTTTTAGTGCAGTATAATTTTTACTGTGTAAATTCAGATAAGAACTCCGGACCTCTAGACTACAAGACAACAGCTCTAAACATACACAACCTGTAGCCTGTGCTTTATTGGGGGTCTCACTGTGATGGAGTCATATGGGCAGTTACAGTGTTAAAAGCTGCTTAACTGAGAAGGCAAGTTTAACAGACACAGAATTTCTGAAGCTGTCAATCACTGCCACTCACCTGTTGGGAGCCTCAGGTGATACAGGTCCAGCCGGCCAGTTTACAAAGGCACCACCTTCTGTCAAACATCACCAGAAACACTTTCAATGCTGTCACACTACAGGATGCCAGTGCAAATATTTTGTTTTTATTCATTTTAGTGATCCTGTTTGTGCACCCAGGGCATAGCTACCAAATGCAGGCTTATGGAACAGGAAGACTATATACCTCCCCTGAAGTATAACTTAACCTTCCAGGCCCTGAACACTGACATGCTGTTGTTCAGCCATTTAGCAGCCATTGTTCTTCACAGCATCTTATCATGTTGTATACCAAGCAACATTCAGCTTTTTGTACTACAGTGTAATTTTTACCATATGAATTCAGGGTACGTACCTTGATCAAGGGTACTACAGAAAGATGCCCAATTCAGGTACTTTAGCTACAAAAATAGCAGCTTTAACCACTATGCCACCTGCTGCCCTAAACATATCTAGATGCAGTTGGAAACATCTGCTCTATATTTGATTATACAGCAATTTTTTTTTTCATAGGGAACCTGTCTTTAGTAACACATTTCTCTGAATCCTGAACAGATGAGCCCAACCAAACTATATGAAAGCCATACATACTGCAGAGCATGTTGATGCAATGCAACTGTTGCCAGAGAGATCAAAAAACCTCACGTTTAGCCAGGAGGAGTCATAAAACCACACTGTTTCAACTGTTTTAAATGCACTTGTGACCATTTAAGACCCCCTGCTTTAAAAGCTGCAGAAAAACCTCTGGAAACACATTGTTTCACTTTGGGCTCAAAACCCAATGCTTACATCCATATTTATTAATTTAATTGGAATTTTTCTCTGTTGCAACTTAAAATGTCAACCTGCATACAAACATCTACTCGTTCATACACCTGGGAGATTTCTTTCCTCCAGCAATTTAGGGTATCACAGTAGGAGATGGGATTTAAAAATGAAGTCTCTGCACCCAACCACCATGCCACCTGCTGTCTGGAAATAGATGCACAATTTAAAAAAAAAAAAAAAAAAAAAAAAAATTGTTTAAGGGAACATGTCCCCCTTCACATAACATTTAAGTCAAGCGCCAGAGTAAATGTGACCTCTGAAGATGGGAGTAATGGTGAAAAACTGATCCTTTGCATGTTAAACAGGAAAACTTACAGCCAGCAGCCCATTTCACAGAAAATCCAGTATTGTCAGTATCAGCAAATAAAATCCAGACATTTCACCACAGGTTTGTTTTAAAGCAGTTTTTTATTAAAAAAAAAAAAAAAAAAAAAACAAGAAACAACAACAATCTAAATCTACTTCCAGAACAGGGGTGCAAAAAGTCTGACCAATACGTTTGCAGAACACAGCATGACACCCTTCAGGGAGGGGACAGGGGACAAAAACGAAATTACTGTACACACGGCAGCTAACGGCGCTCGAAGGGACATGCGGGAAGAACGCGCCTCCATTAGGACAGTGCTCCATTCGGTGCTGATGCGGTTGCCATGGCATTACCATGGTGGCAAACACATGCTACCCTGAGGATTCCGGAGCTCTGACTCATGAGTTCTGATTGGACTGTGTTTCTCTGGCTGCACACCTAACACAGCGGCCTGTAACACCTGAGCAAAGGGGCACGTTTAATAAGCCAGTCTTACTGCTGTGACAAATTACACTAATTTAACATTGTATGACATCTCCTCAGTGTACATATGGCAGATTGTCAGTTACCAAAAAAATAAAATTGTGGTTTTATTTTCAGGTACAACAGTGGGCAGAACGTGAGTCCTTCCCCCGGAGATGCTGTCGCTGGGATGAAGGCAAACAAGCCAAGACGCTTTGCTGAAATTGGATTTCTGATCAAGTCCAGCTCCAAGCAGCACTGGAGATCAATACAAGTTTGCCAACACTCACATACGCACACGTACACACGCACGCACGCACGCACGCACGCACGCACGCACGCACACACACACACACACACACACACACACAGAGCTGTCATCGAGATCCTGCTGATTGGCCATTACCAACTCTCTGCTTGAACGTATTTTTTGCACAACGTATTGGAACTCAGAAAAACTGAACAAAATGAGGAATGTGAAAATTCTGCATTACAAGGAATGTTTAGAAGTTATTTACTTCATCTTAATAGACTACATTTCTAAGGAATTACAAATAATAAAATGTCTTGTAAAATTGTCTTTAAAAGAACTCATAATATCAAATTCCCTGAAAAATAAATACATCCATAGCACATATTGCCATTTCAATTTTTTCTTTTGCATGTCATTTATATACATACTTTTAAAAATTTTTATAAACAAATTTAAAGCTTTCGAGATAACTGACTAAATATAAAAAGACAATATATTAAATCAGCCCCATATGGGAATTCAACAGCTCATACAGACGTAGCTGAAATCCTAAAGAAACAAAAACATCCTTTTTCATGGCAACACATGGGCATAAGGCTATATGTCAGGTGCAAAGGCACCTTAGCACCGCAAATAAATGATGCTTTTCCATTCAGCTATTCCTGACATAATACTGGAAACCACTTCAGCCACATGACTTTCAGAGTGTGAGAAGTATCACAGACCACATTTTAACATGGACACAAGTTCACTTTTTCCCCATAGTCCTCTCTTTGTCCCAGTGTGACCTCAGTCTGCCTCCCATTTTTGGTTTCTGACTGTTCTTCATCACTGCTCCATACAAGACAATGTGCTGAGAGGTAAAGCCAGACAGGTGAGGCATGATGGAAGGAGACAGCATGTCCTGGTTTGGAAAAGGTTTCTGAGAGCTTTCCTGGTATATCACAGAAACTCAAAGAGAACAAATAAACACTTGACATTCAGAGATAGACAGTATATGGGTACATTTCCAAGGAAAACTCCCGAACCACATTAATAAATTACAAGTTTCGTCCTCAAAGACTCCCGGTCACTAAAGAATTTTTGAATTTGTGTGTTTGGATTGTCTTCCGTGGCTTGGTCCGTGTTTCTTTGCTGAATGCTACCTGAGGGGCTCTATGTCTCCACTGACTCCACCTTTACCTGAATGGGGACCAGGGGCAGTGCAGACACGTGAGACGAAAGAGGGAACACTTGGAGGCCCTGCTGGAAGGGCTCCAGGTGCTGGCCCAGCTCTTTGGTGTCATGTTGGGTCTGAAGGGCCAGATCCCCGTTGACCTCGAGCTCCAGCACGGGTGTAAGGCCCTCGCTAGGGCTGGTGGACAGCAGTGCTCCATTCTCCGTTGCTGCCAGGTCTCGTACAGCTCCGTTCTGCGTGGCATTCAGATTGGGCTCCTGGGGCCCCCCGACCACAGCAGTCCGGCGAGGTAGCTCAACACCGACTTCGTCGAGCCCTCTTGCCCCACCGTCTCTATTGCTGCCCACCAGTGACTGCAGATACTCAGAATCCAGGGCCTCCTCCTTGACCTGCAGAGCCTCCAATTCACCAGCCTTTAGCACCGTGGCAATGACAGTACCTGACTGCTGGCCATTGGCATCCAGGGTGACCAGGTGTGTGAGGCCATTGAGAGAACCCGGCTGGGTCGAGGCATTGATCAGACCTCCATCAGGTGAACACAGGGTGGTAACCAGTAGCTGCTGGGATGCATCAGAAAGGCAATCAGACATTGTGGGTGTCAGGGCCGGCTGGAAGGGCATGGAGGATGGCACCGACTGTAGGATGACCCTCGGACCGATGTCCCCATTGCCCAAGATGGAGGTAAGGGGCATAGTCTGCAACATCATGGTGTCACCCCCCTGTGGTCCGGAGGTAATAACCATGGGAACAGTGGCCTGAAGGGACCCTGGCATATTGATTGTCCTGTAAAGACAGAAAAGAAGTTTTAATTGTGTTTCAGGGAAACATACCAGATAGCAGCCCCAATAACATCCCATTTGCAACTGATACGCTCTCATTTAGTTTACTGGCTGGCTTCCCAGAATTCCCATTCTACAATATCCCCATAGACAATAGCAAAACCAAAGTGCATCATAATGCAATACATTACATGCTCTGAGCAGCATATTGCAGGAGCAATTTAGTGTGAAGCAAGGAAGCAGCAGGTTTTAAATCACTGCATGCAAAGAAATGAGTAAAAATAAGAGCCTCTATCTCTCTCCCTCTCTTTCCTTCCCTCTCTCTCCCTCCCTCTCTTTCTCTCCATCTTCCCTTCTTTTCTTCTCTCTTCCCCTCTTTCTCTCCCTCTTTTTCTCTTTCCTCTCTCCCCCTTCTCTCTCTCCCCCACTTTCTCCCTCCCTCCCTCTTCCCGTCTTTCTCTCCCTCTCCCCTCTTTTTCTCTTTTTCTTCTCTCCCTCTTTCCTTCCCTCTCTATCCTCTCCCCCCCTTTTTCTCTTTCTCTCCCTCTCTCCCTCCCGGTCTCTCCCTCTTTTCCTCTCCCTCTCCTGCCCCTTCTTTTTCTCTCTCTCCGTCTCTTTCGCCCACTTTAATAATTAGCATATTCTGAGTTTCAAAGTAGAAATGTTTACTTCCTACTCTACTTTCTTTTTCTTTCTCCCTTTCAGAAAACTATGTGAGCAGTACTATAAAAATGTTTAGCACTGCTGCCCGATTTATACATGCAAACAGGTATAACCAACCACAACTTTAACACATATATGACGCTGCAGAATTCCATGCTTACAAACGCATTTCGACCCTCTTCATTTAAATTAGACTATTTTGTGAGTGTATGTGTGTGTGAAATCTTACTTTAAACCATGCATAGATGCTGGAACGGCAGCCCCCTGGTTGGGCTGTGGCACACTGTCCGACCTCACAGCTCCTGGGCTCGGCTCCCTCGCAGCCCTTCCCCGCCCAGTCCGGGACGCCCCACGGCACACAGCTCTTCCGTGAGGGGCAGAGCGCTGCCCGCCGGGGCCTGGCCTGGGGCCTGAGTCCTGGTTCTCCTCATCCTCAATCACAATAAGGTCTGAGGGCATCTCCTTGAACTGGTATACCAGACGCTGCCCCTCCACTTTGGCAAGGATCCCTCGCTGGTAGTAATATCTGGAGAAAGGGAAACAAATAGAGCTGCAAGGGCCTGACAGCACAGCAGAGCCTAACAGCCTAATAGCTCATCATTACCCTACCGATCCAATAAACCTTACAAAAAATTAGCAACAGTAAAACAGCAAATCTTTTATTTGTCTGCTCCACAATGAGTTCTTATGCTACCCAGGATGAGCACCTCTTGTTGACCTTATAATGACCTCTCTATTACTTGCTGTACACCACACTCCCATTCGTCCCTCCATTATCCTTATCCACCATATCCTGTCATGGAAGCAGTGGTTTGGAGCCCATTCCGGAATAACTACGGCAGGTTGTGAAACTACACCCTGGACAGGATAGTGTCCATCGCAGGGTAGCCAAGTACACACACACGTACTATGGCTGATCTAAAGTGACACAAAACCTGAATCACATGTCTTTGGACTGAGGGGAAACCCACACAGACACAGGAAGAACATTCAAACTCCAGACAAACTGAGTCGGATTTTGCTACCTGTGGTAATACTCTGCCGCTCCTTTACCCCTCCCTTTCCTGCTTATTTGTTTTGTTTATTAATTCATTTACTAGTAACTTATTCATTCACCTATTTGCAGAATGATGAGGAAGCTGTCTATGTGCCTATGATTGATATTATGACCAAGATTGAAAAAAAACGCTGCAAATGTTATCAATTTAAATAAAATGATTCACTGAGAAAAAATCTGTAAAAAACAAAGTGGTGTAAAGACGATAATTAAGGAGGTTACCACTTCTGGAAACTGCCTTGATTTACCCAGTCAAATGTCATTTCTCAGCCATCAGCTGAGATGGAGTGAAGAGCTGGACCACCGTGACAGAGCAGCCCTATCTGGACAGAATCCCACCTGAGTGCTCTCCCCATGGTCTCGTAGTTCATGTCCGGCTTGTTCTTGTGTTTGCCCCAGAGTTTGGACACAGCCTTGGAGTCCACCAGCTTGAAGATGCCCTTCTCTCTCTGTGTCCACTTGATATATTTTGGACAGGTGTTTTTGTCTTGAAGCAGGGCCAACAGAAATTCCCACAGGTAGATGGTGTTGCCTAAAAAAAGTTTATTTACTTGGTGCGAATGCCAACTGACAACATTACTCCAAGACTTAGCAATAATGGTCTCACTCAAAAATATAATTCCAGTTTCAAAAAATAAAAACTGATTTATTTTAAATGCACTTGCTTTGTTAATCTAACTTTTTAAACTTGTGTCTGGAGTGGAGTGAGTGCAACCTGCGTTTTCAAAGAAAGCAAGAAGACGTCACTAAAGCAAAGTTAAACGGTAGTGCTGAGGAATTGTCTGAATTCAAGAACTACAGCATTTACAGCTCGTGCCTGGAGTTCCAGACTGTCACACGTGTCATTGTGGTGATGGATGAATGATGACATTTTTATTTGAGTGACAATAAGTCACTCAAATAAGGGAAAAGGAATAGATCCGAAATACAGTATTTAGAAAGATAACAATTACACCATCAGTATGTGTCCACAACAGTCCCTCAAAAAGTCAAAAATTTTTTAAAATATATTCTATTCTGCCTTCAGGAAGGACTGTACCACTTTATACCAAAGGGGTAATGCAATAACAGGCATCTCAACCAAGTGACCACTGGTCTCAATATAACACATTATCCCAATACTACAGGAGTTTTCTTCATGTCTCATCTACTCTTATGCTGAAATTCACCTTTGTGATGACCTACAATGATTAATCCAAACCACCTAAATATGAATTTCCACAACAATGACTCGGCTGTGACTGTGTTCCTCTGTCACACTGTTTGCTGGGGATCAATAGTCAGATGTTCAATAGCAACTGTCATGGGGTCTGGTGAAATTTTACCATCAATTTGTTGGCCAAATGGAGAACTATGGTTGTTTGACATTTGGGGAAGAGCAGCTCTGCTTCGGGAAAGTGGTTTTCTGCATTTTTAGGAGGAAGCTCACCTTTTCCCTCCGTGCTCTTCTTCCTCAGAGGAAGGCTGGGGTTAGTAATGGGGGAGCAGGGCCGCGTTGCCCGTGGTTTGCGACCTGGAAAAAAGGGCAAAAGGAAACACTCAGGTTGGGCAGTGGTTAAGTGGGTGTGTTCAAAATGAGGAACATGCTGAGTGTTTCAGAACCTGCTGCTCTGCTAAAGTGTTCTGATCCTGCTGGGGGAATCGTTTCCATACCTTTGGTTTTTCTCGGAGGCTTGGGGAGGTTCTTCTGATGTACCGTGTCTGTGGGCCCCTCTTCCACCACGCTGTTGCTACCAAGCTGCTCTGGTTGCAAGGAGATGTAACTGAGCTCAGACTCCATGCCAGAGTCAAACGGATGAACTGTACAGCAGGAGACAAATGAACACTTTTTAGGTTTAAAAATCCTCAACAACAGACTGAAAAAAGATAATTCTTTTAAACACCTCAATATCATAATCTAATTCCATCTGCTTATTGCTTTCATATATGAACTGGTAGATCTAGAATGTAGTTTCACAGCCTGATACCCAGTGATTCCAGACAGACTTCTGACTAGGATACAGTGCTTCGTAATAATGGATGGATATGACTGGTTGGTAGATTAAAATACAGGGAAACTGCCCTTAGACACTTTACTGTTATTCACTGGCTCCCCGTCCTACAAACTGAACCAAGGTCAGTTTTGAATTTATTTGGTTCATAACTTTGAAATCACAATCAACAAAAGTGTAATAATACTGATAACCTCTATTTCGGAGTTAGGGTCTTTAAAAATCCTTCATAAAGCTGTTACAGATAAATACTTGGCAAAACTCTTTAAAATTTCTATTCACTTTGAGCTATAATAAAATTAAAACTGGTAATGATTACAAATGACAGGAAATAAACGTGTTTTCTCCACGTTATTCAATGAAATTGTTGACCGATTCATCCAATAAACAAGTGCAATTTTCCTCATCTTAGTGCTGATCACCAAGTCAGAAACGGGAGGTGCAAGCTGCAAACCCAGTGGAAATGAGCTGAAGTAAGTTGGTTTCACATTTCTACTCCTTTTGGGTAAATTTTACTGACACATATCTGCTGGGTAAGTAAATACATTTCATGTTTGCTCATTTAAAAACATTTTGAAAAATACTAAGCGAAAAAATGCAAATAAAAATAAATCAGAAAATGTTTTGTCCTTTAAAAATTGCAATGCAATAACTTGACTGTTCATAACACAAGGCACCAGCGTACTGAATATGAAGATACAGTTTTAAACAATACAAAATGTAAACAATTCTCATCATTTTTCACAGCTAAAGGACTAGACTAGACTATATGAATAAACTTGACATAATTATCCTGATGCAATAGGTCTTACTCAAACGCTTTTCGTCAAGTATGTTGTTGGGTGGCTCCATATTAAGCAGAGTTTCTGCAGCCTCCAGAGTCTCCATGTTCCCCTCGGCATCGGCACAAGCAGCTTCTGCAGGAGGAGGAAAGGAATCCTTGAGGGTCACAGTGATTTTCCACATCATCTGAAATGTAAATCTGATGCACCTGCTTAAGGAATGACTGGCTAAACAGTCATGGGATCTCAGTTCACCTGAAAGCTCAATGTCACCACCCATGATTTGCTCCTCAGCCACATCCAGTGAGGTTTCGGCCATGATGGTGTTGGGCACCTCTTCTGACTCGAGCCCTGAATACACCATCAAATCGGACGGGGGCACCTGCTCTACGATCACAGCCGGGAACACTGAAGGGTCGTCCAGCTGGAAAGACACACAAAATTTATGACAGACTACAATCATCTATTAATGTTTTAAACTTATAATGGTGAAAAATTAACAAATTGCTAGTAAATGTTCTTTGTAGAGTATTGTTTAAGTTCTTGAAGGGTAGACAGAAGTTTCTCGCTCAGAATTTTTCATTTTCTTTGCCTTGGAAACGAGTTCTGCGTCAGTGCAGCCTATAGCCAGAAGGTGGCAGTATACTCTTTTTCCAGCAGTCATCAATACCACTAACCAGTTATTTTATTCAGACTGAATTAACATATTTTTTTTTTTTTTTTTACAGAAAGATTTTTTTTTTAAAGGAAATTGATTTAAAATTAAGAAAGGAAAGCTGAAGGATTTTCATTAATTCTGAAGGGGAAAAATCAAATTTGATTTTAACGGTTTCATTCATTGAGAAGTGACTACAATTAATGTATGATGATATTCTCAGTTTTGTGGGAACAGTAGTGCATTGTACTTTCATTAGGAAGAAGGATAGTAAAATGATGTAATACACTGAATTCGGTGGAGGTTTGTCGCAAAATACACTGAATTTTGGAGCTTTTTCACAAAATTCTAAGCGTAATGACTACATTTAATGGGTCCCCACCTGATCCTCCCTGTGTCACAGCTCTGGCATTTTTAATGAGAGATGTTTAGAAAGCAGGTTCACATCAGTTTTCCCAATGAAAACAAGTATTCATTCTGTTCATTCTCATCAATTACAGTTTTCCCCTCGTAACAGGCTACCAGCCCCCTCATATTGTGTTTCCACGCAGCCACAGGAACTAAACACCTTGAACACCTTGGGTTGACTTACAAAGCACCACAACAATTTCTTTTCATAACAATATACCATACATGTTATTGATGTAAAGCTTCAAACATACAAACCTCCCAGCATTGTTTCCTGTATTAGTTTGCACACCACATTTATCATTTACTTCACAGGCAGGGCACTCTAATCCGAATCAGAATTCACAGAAAATTGTAGTAAAAATGACACATTCACTCATTAATTAGTGCACATTCGTTGTGTTGCTGTACCGATTAATTTATAGGGTGTGAATTAAAAGCTTGTTTTACCTTGAAACTGTAGCTCTACACTCTTTCAAAAGACTCGCTAAAATAGGAGATCTCTGCCCCTGTCAATAGTATTACAATTACTTTCTTTACTCCCACATGCAAAACCTAATGAAGTTAAGGGCCAGAACTTCATCACATCCAGTCTGTGTATTGTGGCATTCAAAAATAATTGTATGCTAGAGGTTGGAAATCTAAGATTATGACAGCAGAAGTTTACCGTCTACCAATGGTGCAGTTTGAGGGCCATGTGCAGAACAGCCCTGTGACGGAGTCACGGAACACGTACCAAATAAGCCAAATTAGTATGAGAAACACCAGCGAACCACATTTAGCATCCACTAAACATGCACTTTTTAGTACTCCGATGTAAAGATGATGATCTGCCATATACTGCTGCTACTACTACTGCTATTGTCATTGGATTGTCCTCAACGAGTTAGTCTGGTTCGGCTGGTAAGATTGTGGGGGTATATGGACCTGCTGAGCTGGAGTCACCTACCTAGCCTGTCATACAAGGTCCTGGCTATACAAAATGAAAGGCACCTTTAAAAAATACACAGCTACATATATTTTGCTGACCCCTGTATCCAAAGCAACCTATAAAATGAGGTTTATATAATAACTTTCTTACAGTGATTTTCAAGTTGCATGAGTGAACGGCACTATAGTAGGAGGTGGCCTTAAACATAGCAGTCGTTACCCCCCACCGAGGCCTGATGAGACACCTGCACTCCATGCTGACAGGAGCTGATGACTGCAGCCATGATAGATGAGATCAGCACACCTGGACGTTAATTTATTAGCTTCCTCACTGAACAGCTGTATAGTCCTCATTTTCTTAGCTAGAACTACTGGGTCTCTTTTTCTACTTAGAATGCCCAAGAAGGGCAGGCAGCTGCTGGCACATGGACACCCAGAGGTTTATTTTTTCCCCTCACCTTTATACTTCATATTTGTTATATTTGCTTCTGGCATGTCTGTTGATGTTTAGTTCAACCTTCTGTGTTGCTGTGTGAGAAGAGTGCTGTACAACAATAAACCAAATTGAACTGGACTAAAGTGAACAGGACCTCCCAGCTGTAAAGCAACAGCCTACTATCTACTACACCACCTGTTAGCTCAGGATTCTTCAGTTAGAGTTAGGGTTAAGGTGAAGGTTAAGGTTAGGGTTAGACTCTAAAGTGGATGTATAAAAAAAACAGTCAAACAAGTTACTTTACAACCATTTACAAGCTTTCACTAAAACATACTTTACTTCTAAGAGGCTAATGGTTTCGTATGTGATGTTCTTATCCTTCGCTTAGTACACAGGTTATTAACCATAAACTCCTTCAAGAATCTGATGGAAGCTGAAGAACCCCCCCCTCCCATAGAAAAATATCCATAATTAAATTCAGTCAAAACATTCAGACAGAACTGTATCATAGACAATAATAGCATAGTCATATTTTTATTTTGTATTTAACTTGTATTTAGTTGTCAGTTAGTGTTATTTTCACAGCAAGTTGGGGTTTCACAGACCCCTGAAAGGCCCACATTATCCAGGGTACGCCCCACTGTCTTTGTCCCAGGTGTTTGAAGTGAAGGAAGTGAATGAAGTTTAAGAAGACCAGAAGGAGGTGGTCCTTCTTACTTGTTGAAGTTTCATTCTAAGCTACTGTAAATAAAGAAGCGAACAATAATTAAACCAAAACATCTAAATGTCTAATTCTATGTGTTTGACTTTCCCAGCCTATTCCTTATGAAGAGGCACCACAAACATGCTGGATGTAAGAAATGTCCTTTAGAAGGCCACCCTACCTGGTTAATTTCATCCATCCCGTTGCTGGCAAACTCGAACACCAGTTCGTTCCCCTGAACTGCTGTTGTCATGGTGACCGAGCCAGGGAGCGTGTCCCTCCCCTCGAGTACCTCACCGCAGAACAGGAAACTGTCAAAAGCAGAACTGTGTGGCTTCGCAGTCTCACAAACTGAGGAGGGGGCAGGGCGAGTGGGGGATGGGGGGTTCTGTGCCTGTTTGTCTGTCCGTCTGTCTGTGCAGCCAATGTCACGGCTAAGGAGAGAAATGCAGAATCCAGGCGTCACTGGATGCTGGCCCTGATAGGAACCGACTCTTCTTTCCCCAACAACGAAGCCCAAGACCTGCTGGAGGAGAGAGGGAGGACAACACCTTAGGAAACATAGCCTGTTTAAACATTAAGTCCAAGGATAGATTGTGTGTTAAAATATATGAATATATTATATGTTGAGATTTGAAAATCCACAGGAAGCATTACTGTTTCATTTTCAAATGGCAGACAGGACCTGGAGTCCAAGACAAGCATCTCCTTGCTGAAGAACTTGGGCAGTCTGGAAAGTTACGCAGATCTAGCCACAAAGTCAGACTTTTTAGCATATAGTTGGACTTGCATTAACCTTTTCAGCAGTTTTCTATTAGATACTGGCCACAAAATGGTCTGTTTTTTAACTAAGATGCTTTTTTCTGACATATTCAACTGGAATATATATTAGTTTGCAGTAACTCGGTAATTTAGTTCAATCTGAGGAAAGTTCACTGTGAAAGGTGCTATATAAAGACAAACTGAATTTGGCTGAACCTTGCAGCATTTACTGACAGCTACTGAGGGAGCTATGTAAGTTCCAGGCCCCATCAGAGCTGTGTATCAATGGTCATCTTCAATAACTCAAAGGTCAGCCCTGATTTAATAATCATACCTATTGCGCTGGTTCAGAATTAAGCGGATGATTGGGAACAATAAAGGCTGGAAATTATTGTTCATGCAAAAAAACAAGGTACTTCTTCCACTGGTCTGCCACATATCCAGGAGCAATGATGCAGCAAGTAAAGTATAATTCCAAGTGTATAAAAAAGCACTCATGAAGGAAAAAAAAAAAACACACACACATTGAAGTATAAGCCTTGATGGCAGATTGCTGACCAGGTTTAAATCATAAATACTGAATTTAATGTTTTCAAATTATAAGACCTACGACCATTAACACGGTGACCTTAAGTGTGACCTCAGCTATATTGAACGACTGAACATGTTTACTTACTTCATTTCGCTATTTCGCTAGTTCTTAGGCACACTAACACAGTGGATAAGCATTTCTCAACCTAATACTTTTAGCCATCGGTGGTTTTTTTTACTGCATTTACAACCACACAGATAAATGAGGAACACAGAAATGTCAGCAACAAGAGAACAGCAGCAAATGATTTACAACAGTCATAATGCAATTCAATAACTGTATCATTCAATGCACATCAACAGTTCATAAATACAGAAAAGAACTGTGGTCCAATTTCCTTTTTTACCCTTAATACCATTACTGTGAGGGAAAGAATTGGTGTTTAACCTGATCAAGTTTCTATCTATCACATATTAATTCATTAATTATTGAATTTGTTAAATATGACACAGATTACAACTCTGCACATGACAGGACTGAGAGAACTAGGGAGGAACATTTGCCGTGGCTACGTGTCTCTGTGAGAAAAAAAGCAATTCTCCCCCAGAGAGGGCTCAGTGTGCACACACACGCACACACACACACACACACACACACACACAGAGTTGTGGAAAAGGAGGCAAATATGAGTAACAAATCCCACCAACTGGGAAAACTGTGAAAGCTCTCTCAGTCCATCTTGTAAGCAAAGTGTAAACCTCACATCCTTTAAGCAACAAAAGAAGATCCCTTCATTCTAGGCTTCTAGAACCTACTTCCAACTTCTATGTTGTAGAATATCTCTACTCGATATAAATTAAAACTTCAGGTAATAAGGCACTATTTATTTTTTAAAAATAGCAAGAAATAGTGCCCAAAAATGACAAAACACAGTCATGATCAGACTATCCTGTTTAGCAGCTTGACCTTTGGAGCAGCAGGTGGTGTAGCAGTTAGAACATTCTCATCACTGTCATAAGATCTGGGTCTAAACCCTATGCCTGCTGCAGCGCCGCTGGTCAGGATACTAACGCTGAACTGAACCAGGGTACATTTCTCAGCTGTACTGCTTCAAGTGAAAAAAATTCACAAAGTGCCAGTGCTCCCTTTACAGTCATGTTGGCATGATTATCAACTGCTATCAGGAAACTATTTAAGATTAAATGTTGAATTTCTACAGTGAATGAAACAAACTAGAAGACGTTGCTGATGTTAACGGTATATATTTGTTTAATAAAAGGGACACCAGTTTTTAAGAAACAGTATTAAAGCAGCGAGTGGCGACTTGCAGGGTAACTTAGTGCACCTGGGTGATGACATGTAGCTGTGAGGCTCTTATGAATAACGACCATCAACTACAGTTACTGTCTTTTACTGGGAGAATCTGCTCAACAGGGGGTAGAAAAGAGTGCCGGGGGATTATGGGAAGTACTGATACACAAGAAAAAGTCCCAGTTCTCCAAAGAGCAACATGTAGAAGCACTGGTACTGCGTCCTGCTGAGCACCACCACTTGACAGTGTTTAACCTGGTAAATCATTGGACATTTCTTAATATAACATTGTAAATTACCATGCAGAAAGACATCAAATAAATGCACACTTGATGAACACTATACATTTTAATACTTGTAATGTCCAAAAAAGACAGTTCATCTGTTCTCCATCTTAATCCTGTCTTATCAGCCCAAAGCACATGTTCTGTGCCGTGCTGCTGATAGCAGGAAGAGAAAAAGAAAAAGAGGCCTAAAAAAAGGCAGAAAAGGCATTGAGAAACTGACCATGGACTCTCAGGCGGCAGGAAGTGCGTCGCTGTGTGATGGGGCTGAGTCGCTTCCTGACTGTTAGACCACAGCCAGGCCCACTCTTCTCTCTTTGAAAGTGAGGGCACAAACTCTCTCTTCTCCACACACATGTTCTTACTCTTCATCCTCGCACAGCTAAACTTGCACTGTGCTCAGTTAGCACCTCAGAAGTGATGGGTTCCTCAGCACTGATCAACTGATTTGGCAGAACCAGTACAAGGCGACAATGATCGCGAGGGCTGTGTGGTGGCCCAACGGGTCGCGACGGTGCCTCACAGTACCTGGGCCGTGGGTTCAGATCTGACTTTGAATTTGGCTCAGTGCAAGTTTGCGTGTTGTCCCTGTACTTACGAGAATTTCCCTTGAGAATTTTCCAGATTTATTGTTGTTTTTGTTGTTTAACTGCACTCTTTGTCAGAACAAAACAAGATCTTTCGTCTGCAGATAAGATCTAAAATAGTTCAACCACATGACCGGTCAAACGTCATGTGTTCAGAGAATTAGTCACAGAGTGCTTGACATTATAAGGACTGTGCATTGGCAATTGTCCATTTGTGAAAAATCTGACCAAAAAAGATAATTACTTTAATTTTATCTCTCAGTAGAATAAACATTTTCAAACTGAAACTCTAATTTCCTTTAAAAATAGCAATAAAGTAACACAACCATTTTAAGCACAGATATGACTGAAAAAAAGGAAAAGAAAAACCTCCTAGGCCCAAACAAGACATCCAGGCCAAACTGAGAATGATGTAATGTAGCGCGTATCATGCGTCCAACATGCCTGTATGAAACTATGAAAGGGTCTTTGGAATGCAAGCAAATACTGACATGTACAGCCAAACAAACCCACTGATGAATTCAGCGTACACCCTTATCCATACATGCATTTTTTTTTTCCTGGGAGAATTTCCTAAAATATTTCAAATGGTTGAATTAGAGAACATTTGAGTCTTTTTGGCTGCTGTGTTAAGTGCCAGTTACGAGACCAGACCTGAAAATGAAAACATACCTCGTTGTGAGTAAATTCTACACAAATTCTCAAAGGCTTGCACACAGAAGAACTACATAGTACTACATAGTTCACCATCGCTCACTGTACCACCTGTTCAGTTCACTGCAATAAGATGAGACAGAAATTACTCAAATTACTCTTTTTAAGTGCATAAGCTGATTTTCATCAGTCCCAGATAACAAACACTTAAAACACCATGCAAAGTAACGCAGTTCCTGTGAATCAAAAACAGAAGTGTGTTTCACACTAATTTAAACACACAAACTCACACCCACACACAGGCAGATGCATACCACACACACACCACGAACAGGCACATGCACACACAAAGAAAAAATAATACACAGGTGACGGCAAACTCCCCCCTTGAAAAGCCCCTTCATCTTGGTTTGCCAGAAGCAGACAAACGGGTCTCCTGGCACTCCTGCTGACGATAACAGGTTGCAGCATGGCTGGCCGGGAAAAGAAAGAGAAAAAACGCAGGCATACAGACAATGTCACAGCAAACATCAGCAAAATGATGAATGGCTCACGTCCTCAGATCCAGGTTTCCAACAATCTTGCAACATCATACATTGCACGCCTCTACACCCGACATTTGTGACATTTTTAGAGGATGAGAAACCACTCATTTCAATCTTTATGTTGCAACCAACAGGTGTACAACCAAAAACAAAACATACAGAGCTGGATAACAACCACAGCTGAATACCTACTGACCTAGTGGATCTTTTTAAAATCGTTCTTCCCCAAGGAACACATGTTGCCATTGAAAACTCAAGATTCTTTCATATCCCATATTCCATTCATCTGTCTGGGCAATACTAAAATAACAGATAGTGTATGACTTGTATGTTACAGTAGATCTGTGCGCTTTAGAAACACTGGATTCTTGGTGGCTCCACTTTTCTAATATATACCATAATATAGGAGATAGCAGTTATAACAAAGATTAGAAAACCCATTATAACCTGAAATAGCCAGAAGTGCTAGTTTACTCTCAGTCTGTGACTAATGATGACATTGAAGTTATCATGCTATGGTGACATCATGAGAAATCCAGATTCTATCACAAAATTGTGATGCTTGGAAAGTTTCAGGAAATCACAGAAGAGGATGACCAGCAAGCAGATGAATGAACACCATCACACAGTGGACAATGGATTAAGCCTTCAAACCTAAGGATATAACAGAAGAGCAGATTTTATTAACATTAAAACATGTTGCCTCTTCACAATGTCAAAGTAACAGTGACTGTGAGCTACATGCAACAGTGCAGCGAATTAACCAGCTTCCACACTCAAAACTGTGACGGAACTGACAGTTCAGTGAAAGGACAGCTTGTTTATCGTGTCAGTGCAAAACGCAGGGCAACTCTTCAGCTGCTTGTTGTTGTGAATACGGGGCAGCTACCACACACACACAGCGCCAAATATACAACGTCGCCAAAGACGTCCAAAGAAGAAAACTGGTTTCGGTGAATTCATTTCTTTGTACAACAATCAAGGCTCCACACACACATACACACATCATTTTCTTGACATCTTTGACCAGATTTGCCAAAAATTAAACTAAGTGGCCTCAATATTGTTCTCTTTTGCAATTTCTTCATGCTGGGACCATTTCATATGTATGCTTCCTTTCACATGACCCCAGTTGCCTCAATTTGATAATTTACAGGGAGGCCTTAAAGCTAGAAATGCTCTGAAACTAAACAGATGCAAATTTGATGAGATGTGGAAAAAATGGAAAATTTACCTGACCTGAGTACAACCAAACATGAAACATTAATGTTGAGTTCTACATATAGAAAACTGCAGGGTGAGAAGAACAAGACCACCACAAGAAGTGATGGTACAAATCAAGTTTCTCCCATGTCCCACTGGCCTCTTCCGAGCTTCAGCCAAAGCCAGTATGTCAGTGTGATCACAACATAGTGATGGGCAGATAAGCTCAATGAGTCTTTACTATCTCTAGCCCTCACCTCAGAGATTTTACCTGTTAATGCTATGAGAAGCTTGCAAATCATTTTTCAATGAGGATAAGACATTCTGCTTGATATTTTAATCAAGGCAGGTCGTGCCAGGACAGCGGTCATCTCGAGCAGTATGACATCCCAAAAATGGGCCGTTTCCAGTAGTCGGGGTTTCTACTCACCAATCAAATAATATGACTTACACACAAAAAAGGGTTAAAAACGGCAGACCACCCCAGTAAAAAAGTTATGTTTGTGAAATTCCAGTTCAAAAATGGAAAACTGCCAAAAATGTGTATTTTGGCATTTGATGAGTATCATACACTTCATGTGATGCACCTGGACACATCAGGACTGAGATAAGCTGTGCTACTTTGACACTCAACATTGTCACTCTGTTAAAGGGGACATGACACCTAAAGTGACAGACCAGTTTCTAAGGGAGCAGCAAAGGCGTGACCTGTAGGTAGGCAGCAATTACTAAATATGTAACCTGAAACTAACTGTAACTCTAATATACGAGCTGAAACTAACCCTAACCCTAATTTTCGCAATGTTCATTCACAGAAGGTCCAGTGAAATGGGCTTTGTGCTCTGAGGACATGACAGCTTGCTTTTGAAAAGCAATGTAACACCAACTCAAAAACAGGGCTAGAAGTGACATCCTGGCTCTCCTACGCTCATTTACAACATGCAAACAACAGGCAAACGTGCAGCGGCCGTTGCCAGGGAACGGCCTTTCAGAGAAGCAGGCATACACTGGTGTTAGCGATATGACTTTTATATTTAAACTGCTAAACAAACAAAGATTGGAGTTACAGTCCGCTGCCCTCACCAGTGAAAAAGGTTGTGTTTCAAGGGAAACCGAACCTTTCAAAGCAACATAAACCAAAACTAACTTGACTAATGTAAAAAACATTTCTAACAATCTATGTAATTATTGCCTTTATAGTCGTACCTTCATTTCATCACATCATTTCATTTCTACAGCCTTGTCTGAGCACGTGGTTTCTTTTTAGGCACACTCAACCTTTTCAACATGATAGCAAGTGTACTGACCTCCGAGACCTGTCCCCTGATCGTAGGCACACATACAGCTATAACGCAGTTGGGTTACACTTTGGAGCAATTAGCATCACACTCACATGCTTTATTGGACTCAGAGGTGACACCTTAGGGTGACATTTCATGTGATCATTTCATATGAAATTTGTACCCTTTAAACTTGAAAACAATACATTACACAGTGTCAGGAATGGTCAGCCCATGACACAGACCATCACATGACAAGAACAGAAACTGAGGTTTTACTTATTTCAAACAGGGACATTCTATTCATACCAAAAGTGTGTATGCGGAATGGGTATTTCATAGAGCGTTCTTCTATTTAAAAAATGGGTGGGGGGTTCAAATGAAGAACTTCTTAAGGTAGTCTGCTACTCTAAAATTGTATATTTATGGTGCTTAATGCATGCAAGTCCTGACAAAGTTTGGTAAGCAGCTTGGATTTGTATTTTCTTACCTATTGCTTGTCTGTGACATCAGCTTGAAAAGTAGCCTTGACAGAACCGCAGTGAGAAATTTCACAGTGAGTCGCTTCTTTACTGATCCTTTTTATGAACGTAAGCATTCTTTATATAAATTTGAGGAAAACTAAACGTTGGTAAAACAGTTCCTGTCTCACATTTGCTTCATATCATCAAAGTAGGTGGCTGGACAAAAATGTCTTTTGGTGGCCTGGACCCATCAGTTCACCACCCAAACCCCACAAAACACACCTTTGTGTATCCTTTCTCTGTGTTCACGTTCCTGCTGGCTGTCACAGCATTTCTAGGAGGTATGAGAAGGGGCTCCCTGGTGATCAGGGCCACGTGGCACAGTTATGTCTAGACGCTAGGTGGAGGAATGTGCCGGATTCATTAACTCTGCCCAACTGGGGAAAAGCTGCCTAAACGAGAGCCCCCATTGGCTTGGATGCCCGGACTGGGGTGGGGGGGCAACTATAATATGAGCGGCTACAGCTATCCATTTATCTCTAGTGCTTTTCCTTTAGTATATCCAATGTACATATAAATGCCACATACATTTTAAGGGGTAAATAAAAAGTAGAAGGAAACACCTCTGCACTAAAATGCTGATGGGAGAGAAGTGCATTTCTCCAGCCCACCATATTAGGGCCTGCTGCTTCACTGAGTGACACACCAGCACAACAGCACATAATATGGTGCCGAGGGACTCACCCCGGTGACCCATGCCAGCTTCCGCTAGATAAGAGATTTCAGACTTAGAGATTTATTCCCAGGCTGTCGTCTGGCCAACGTATCGGAGAGTGAAGGCACATGGCACCTGCTCTGAGCACACGCTCATTTAGCAAGTGAAGTCAGTCCATGCACAGCACCACTCACTGTCAATTTAATCTTATTTTTCACTTCAAACCTCTGAAGATGCTGAGTTGTTCATAGCAATTAATTCTAATGCATAATCAACTTGTCTGAGGATCATCTATAATATGTATCACAAAATAAAACAAGCTGTGATGAAACCAGCTACCGACGGCCTTATTCAGAACACCTACACGGTGATACAAAACTGAATATGACAAAGAAAAGAAAGATTTCAACATACATTTGCAGAAAATCTACCCCACTCATTCCTGTTAATTCAGTAATGTTTACTGAGGTCATTGCTGGTTTGACTTTTACACTACCAGCCCATTTCTCCAGTCATCCTGCCCTCCACCCCCAAACAGCCAATCAGGGCCTTCAGATGGGTGCTCAACCTTTGAGCACTATTGTAGGAAGGTGTGACGTTGCATATCCCATAAATTATACTTTACCAAGCACAAGCTAATGTTTGACCCTCAGCACAGTCTGCCCAAACGAATACTACACAAACTGTCCATATCCCCAGGACAATTACAACTGGGAGTCACACCTGCCATCAGAACAACCATTCGAAATTAATACCATAAGGTATCATACATTATCCCAGATGGACACAGATCACGCTGTAGAACTAGGACCACTCTGCTTCTAAAAGTGACCCAGTAGCCCAAAGTGTCATCTGGCCTGAAGAGCCTTATCACATGCTGTGCAGCAAATCACGACGAGAACGGGCATCTTGATGAGTTGGCAGTATAGGTGCATTCAGGAACCGCTTTGCCTTTGATCAATGTCATTCAGCCTACTTCTGTTATATTGTAAGCGCTACAGCATGAAGGCACGCAGCAGGGCTACACTATGCATATCTTGACAACTCAACACGGAAATAATATTATAGATATCATAATAGCTGAGGTTTTACAAGATTAATAAATGGTCTTTTGATCATCTACATTTGGAGTCACCAATCCACCCAAAATATGCCTTTGGAGTGTGAGAAGAAACCAGGGCTCCCTGAAAAAACTTCCAAAAGTGTAAGGAGAACATGCAAGCTACACACAAATTGAGCAAGGATCAAACATATGTTCAGGCACACTGTCCAGGCACCATGCGACATCAGCGCTAACCACTTGGCCAAGAAAACATTCAAAAACATTTATTTCTTGCTCCAAGCTATCATCACCTGTGGGGCCAACTGTCCAAGTCTTTGGTGTGATACATCTTAAGAAACCTTCAGAAATTCATACCTTAACCATCCTAAGAACCTTGGAAGCTCTGCAAACTTTCTTGAACTTCCTGCAGGATCCCTTAACTGTATTCAGCCGAAATTGATGTTATCTTTTCCTTGAAATTGACAAACAGCATATTTTCTAGATGTAGGAATCCAAAAAAAGAATATTTTTGGTCCTCAGTCACTTTGCAGTTGAGACTCTGTCCCTTTTGTACGTCAGAACAATAGCCCACTAGTCTGAGCTTGTTTGTAAAGGCGGGGCAGCTGAGATCAGGGCAGCTCAAGTTATGTTGCTTCATGGAAATAGTGACCCATATGAAAATGTAATGCAAATGCTTTTTAGCTTATTGCACACCCAGACAACTTACTGTCATCTTCTAATTTATGCATTCACATGTTTATATATCATCTATTCATTTACACGGAGAACCTACATTTCTTTTAGACGGGCCAGCAACTGCCTGCTAGCTTAAAACACAAACAGCAGATCACTGCAGCAAACCACTAAATCCGCCCATGATTTCTTCATAACAAACATGATGCAATACAGCAAAATTCTGCATAACAACACATATTCCAATCAATTATATGCATATTTTATACTACATACATAAATATGTGTGTGTACATAAGTATGTGCTGTGTTTACTCAAGGGGAAATACATCCAAGCATGGAAGGCTTGAGCTGTAAAAGTAACATAGGGCCATTGTTCAGGTTTAACTCCCTGACAGAGGGCTTCCCAGCTCTCGAGAGCACGGTTTGGGTCCCTGCCAGTAGCCTCGACTGGCCGTCTCTGCGAGTGCCAAGGGGCCGCCACACTGGGGGCTTTGTGCTGACGCAGAGAGACACACAAAGCAGACTGGAGTCCCCGAATCAGCTCCTGGCCCACCCCCCCAGTGACCCAAAACATGCCTTTTCACTGTCCATATCAATAATTCAGGACTTCTGCAGAAACTGATGGGAGAAAAGAGTGAGACATACAAACAAACGAAGACCGAGAGCGATGTCTCGGAGATGCACGGGTGCTAAAAAGGCAGACCACTGTGCTGCCAACAGATGTGCAAGGCGCTTCTGAGGGAAGGGAGGGTGTGTGTGTGAGGGTTTTCAGATATTTAGCTGAGCAGGTCTTCAGACCAGAAAAGGCTAAATGCTTTCACTAAGGATCATGAGAGACATGGCCCTTGTGATCCCCTTCAGAAGAGCTAAAATTAGCAAAATAAAAACACAAATAAAACAGCAAGGTTAGTCTGAATTGCAATGACTGAGGTAAAAAAAAAAAAAACGGGTACTTAATTAGTTCTTTCTGAAATCCCTGTTAGAGGGTCTGTAATATTTAACATTAACTTTTAAATGAATTTGACCTTTAGCATTAACTGGAAATTGCCGTGTAACCCACACTAAGAGACTGTATGGGAACATGTAACCGTCACATTGCATATCCCGACCTACAAAATACCCCCTTTAATAAGCTGCTCTCACGACATCATGTTATAATAATAATATTTAAATAGTTTCCAGTGTGGCGTTTTATTTTTTTATATATATATATATATATATATATATATATATATATATATATATATATATATAAAATTTTAGCTAAAGACATAACATCAATAATCATTATTAAATCACACCATAATCTGCGTATTATATTTAACTTCTTGAAAAAAATAGGAATCTCTCAACTTTATCATGTGTGGATAATATACCTGAGGGCATTCGGAATGGGAGACGTACCCCAGACACTCCACTCTGCCATAGCTGTGGAGGCAATAAGGCAACTTGGCTTCCAAACACAATTGGCCACACTGCTATAGAACAGGTCTGAGTGCATTGGACCTTAGTTGCCATAAGATACTCAGAAACTATGGCATAAATGTTCACTTTGATTTTTACCACACCTGACCAAGAAATACATAAAAATGGAAGACAGCCTTTTCTGTGACGCAAGATGGCTATGGAAGGCAGGTCATGTGCCAGTGTCAATCCCAATGCCAACGGGTCTCACCTCACATGACTCGGAGCTACGATTCAGGTCAGCTTTAAAGTCTGATTTAGTGAGAAATGCATATTTGAATTATGCTTTCATGAAGAAATATAAGGGTTTATTGCAACAAGGACACACTTAAGCAAGGCCTCTCCCCACCTCTATGAAATAAACATAGCACCCTGTTCTCGAAATAAACACAATCTGCATGGTGTTGCATTGTGACAATGAACGGTACCCCTTGGCCTGCCAAACATGCACACAGAATAACCCACGTTCACTCCAAAGGTTTAACAACACTGGAAGCACAAGAAAGCTGTAAGGTCAAAACTTTTTTGTTTCACTCTATACAAAAGTCACCAGAGTCTGGAGCCGCAAAATGTGGTAAAATGTTCTATGAAACAGGAAGTACGATTTCATCACTGCTGCTCGAAAGACTCGTCTTTTAATCTGTTCGCTTCAAGTAGATGATTTATCATTAATATAACTATTGCAATACGCTCTGAAATTTTACCAAAAATTTCCTTTTTTTTAAGAAATAAAATACAACTTCAGATGCCACCATTGGAGGAATAGCATCAATTCTTGTCTGCAGTGAAACTATTTCTAATGAATCAAATAGATGATTAGGACACAGCTAAATATGTCTGTGACATTGTATGTGACAATTATACACATATATACAGTAGATATATCGACTGAATATAAAAATAAGGAAAATAAACACAAAAGCAAAAACCTTTTCTTTTATCACTTGGAGGAACATTTGCCAGACATTTGTCTTGTAAATATTTCAGCTTGAACATTACACAGAAGGTGTGCCATCTACTCTGTAACTGTGATCCATATAAATGAGAGCTTTTATTCAAAGTCACCTGGACTAAAATGCATATATTCAACATTCAACATTCTTTTTGATGGGCTTAGCTATATGGCTGTAACATATATATCCAACACTTGCCTCAGCCACTCAAAAAAGGCTATAATAAAAATGCGAATAAAAATATACTTAAGTGTGGGCAATATATTCAACATTACTTGTCAATGTCATTATTACTTTATATAGAAAGGAGTTATTACATTTGCTGTTCAACAAATAAAACACCCTAAATATGGCATATAGAGTATAATATGAAATAACACATCACAGGCAGCGTCTTAAACGTACGAAAGCCTCCCAGCTAAGCAGCAGCTAATGCTAACCTGATTTGCATCGCAAATCAAAAGGGAACCCATACAAAAACAGAGCTGGTCTGAACTGAAATTAAATATATGTTTAAATCCAAAGTACCGATAACATTAAAGAAAACTTTTTGTCACAGGACTAGACAAACAGTTTGATATTCATAAACAGACTCTTAAGCTCACCAACCTCAGGAAACTACAGCTTGTACTTCAGTCTTCATGTAAGAAGTTTCTACAAAAAAAAAAAAAAAAAAAAAAAGTGTCAAACTTTTTCCAGACAAACTTAAATCCCAAGAAAAGTAAAGGCAAAAAAATATATNTAAAAAAAAAAAAAAAAAAAAAAAAGGTGTCAAACTTTTTCCAGACAAACTTAAATCCCAAGAAAAGTAAAGGCAAAAAAATATATATTATTTTATATAATCCTTAGATATGTGAGGGGGGCTGAGAGAAAATAGTGGTATTCCAAGTATGGAACTCGCTCCTCTCCTCTCTTGACGTAATGTGGAATAAAACGTTTGAAAAAAATGAAAGATTGCAGGAGGCGATGGCTGACTGGGGCAAATGAAAAAGAAGAAGTGCAGTGCAGCAACTTGCTTCTCTCAGAATGAGTCATGGAACAGCCAGCCATTGGCCAGGACCCTGCAAGCAGAAGTGAGGGCCTGAGCCAATCAGAGGTCTGGACCAACCCCTTATGCAAATGAGTTCAGGTGAGCACTTGCATGGCAAGTGATTGGCTGGTGACCGAGAGGCAACACCTGGATTCACTCACAAGAAAAGATGTGGGTGTTTCTTTTACAGCTGCTCTGTTTGACACTCGATCCCCAGAGGGCATCAGGACACGAAAATCTAAAGAGACTGACTGGAAGAATGTTTATTTAGTTAGTATTATTTACAAAATGAAAACAATCCTTGTACTACAATCCAGTGCCAGGTACTATAAACTATATACAGTTCCTTGCAACATTATATATATATTATATACATACATACATATATACGTATATGTATATATATATATATATATATAGAGAGAGAGAGAGAGAGAGAGAGAGAGAGAGAGAGAAGAGAGAGAGAGAGTGTATATTTTTAAATTTTTCAGTACTTCTCAGGTTGGAGTGACAGGTAGTGTGTTTGTAGTTTTGTTAAACACAGCGCTCCCTATTGGACCACAAAGGATCTGTTTAAGTAACTTGTCACAACAGATTGAAAGGCATAAAAGGCAAGATTGAGCAGGCCTCCATGTTTGTTCACTGAACGCCCCAGGCGACTCCTGGTTCGGACTGCAACCTTTTGGGGGTCATTTACAGCTGCTTTCATATTATATCACCTTTTGACTGTGCATAATGAGAACAGTAGACAAGCAATTTTTATATGTCACAGCAGAGCAAGACAGAGAAATAATGAATGCGTTAATCGTCACACATCGTACCTGGCCCCCTTACTGCATGTAATCAACGTATTCCTGCAAATAAACATTGTTGAAAGCATTTCACTAAATAACCAATTAAAAGGGGAATGCACTGTGTGGATATTAGCATTTTTTACACTGAAACTAGCAATGAATTAGAATTTATAATGGTAAGTTTAAGATGAACTTCAGAAGTTACTGCTTTGAGTTTTCTTCAAATTTGAGACCTCTTGAATTATAACAAACACAATTTGCTGACAGTTCATTCAATGATTCATTCATAGCAGCAATAGCTTTTCCCGTGGCCATAGTGGTCCAGAGCCTATCCTGAAAGCACAGGGCATGATGCAGTCCTTCACACGGTGATCACGCACGCTCTACTAAACACTCTACTGCTCTGTTAAAAGTCACTTAAACTCCACATCATAACCACTACAATGCTCATTCAAACAATAATTGGACCTCTAACCCTTGGTCTGTGTGCTTTCATATACTGAGTCACAGCCACATGCAGAACTGTGTGTGTGTATATATATATATATATATATATATATATATATGTATGAATGTATGTATGTATATATATATACACACACACACACAGAGACAGCTATGTGTACCTAATAAAGTGGCCATGTGCCTAGATGGAATTAATTGCTTGCGTAACAAAAAAAAGGAGGGTTAAATGATCCCTGTTGTAATATTAATATTACAGGTTTTGGGATGTATAATTTGGGGTACAGCAAGGTTTTAAATTTAAAAAAGTGGAGCGCAGCACTGGTGCCTCCCACTATATGAGCCACGGGTTTGAAGGTGGATTTCTATCTAACTTAGTGTGTGTGGAGTCTATATGGTCTTCCTGTGCACGTGGAGGTTGCCCCCTCCAGTCTCAATATATTTGCTCCACTTGAGCTGATGGCTCTAAATCACCACTGTGTGTATGTGATTGTCCTGCGAGGGACCAGCATCATGTCCAAGACTGTGTTCTGCTTTGTGCCCTATTTTTCCAGGATGGGCTCTGCAACACAATTCGTTTTAATTTGTTTAGTGATGCTTTTGCAAAATTGAACACTGTAAACAAAGCAAGACAGGATTATTTTGAGATTTTAAAAGAACATTTCAGTCTAAGTTAACAGAAGTTTTAAGAGAAGTTTTTCCTACTTTAAGTTTGTCACTGAATGCAGCAATGGAAGTTTCCTTGGTGATATCCTGGGACCTTCCACTTTAGGTGAACAACATGAAGATAAATACATTCAGTTCAATTCAATTTATGTTTATAGAGGCTTCTTCTCACACAGTGACTCAGTGCAGAACATCAGATTAAGAAAACAGAACAGATAAGTATGTACTGAAGCAATAGATAGAGGATACAAGTAAGTAATACATAATAGTAAACATTCTGTTAAATGTCAGTAGCAGCACCAGGTAATTATAGTAATAATCTGCACAAAAGGTCAGTAAAGCATCATTAAGCCTGGGGGCTCCCAGACTGACCGCTATTGGATGTCTATTAAATCAATGTCTCAGCAGAGATGTTTGGCATCCACAGTGTGTGGAGAACTGGGGGCATCCTTCTGCCAGTCAGTGACTTGGCCCCCATCCACGACGTATTGTTACTGGTTTAACTGGGTTCAAATTGTTAGGGCTGCTTGGCAAACCAGTCCACAGATCTGGTGAGACCAGGTGTGATCATTAAAGTAACACACCACATCTTGGGTTATTAAAAAGTAAATTAAAAAAATAATAATAATAACTATGTATTTAAGCATAAGCATATGTTGATATTCTGTACAGCTTTGCATCGCTATTTCTTTATGAATCCATTAATAGCATAATGCAAATATTTAATTTACAATCTATACAACTTACATACTCTAAGATTTGTTCACCTGAAATTTTTCTTGCAGCTTCAGTTTTTCTTCTTCGTATAAAAATTTTTGCAAAGTACCTTGATGCACTGTGGTTTTTTTTTTCTTAACAGTACAGAATTTGGTCACAACCACATAGAGACACAGGAAAAGGACTTTGGTATTTTTCAGAGGTGGTCATATAGTGCTGAAAAGGTGACAGGATCTGCAAAAAATTAGTTCAGGTCATCCAAGTTATTCTGCAGGTCCACCACTAACTTTGAGTGGAAGAAAAACAGACACTTGAGCTATGCAAAAGTTTATTGTGCGGATCAGAAGGGGACCAATTTAGTCAGTTCGCTTGTCAGCGATCACATCCCCAAAACAAACATTTAAACACAGCTGAGAGGCCCCCAGAAATTTATTATGAAGATGTCCTGGAGCAAGGCAAGTTCTGTAAAAGGAGTTGAAGCAAATGTTGCTATTAATTAAAACAACAGGAGCAGAATTAAAAATTAAAGGTATTAAAGTAAACTTGATCGGCCCAAACCCTTCATATTTAGCTGATGCTTTCATCCAAGATGAGGCACAGTGTTAGATACACTAAATTTCCCAAAACTATTCATCCATATATACACACCTAAACAATGCAGCACACACAACAGGCAGGTTAAAGTCCCCAGTTCACTTGAAAAATGTCTTTGGACTTTGGGAGAAAACCAGAGAACCCAGAGCACACGGTTGCAAACATGGAATGAACATACACATTCCACATAACATACTTTGTTAGCATTGCTTCTCAGTGCTGATGCCAAAGGCCATATTCTACCCACAATCCCTTACACTTAGGAAGTCACAGTGAGGTCACAGAGACACCCTGCCGATCTAAACCCAGACCACCATGCAGATGGTTTCCTTCACATCCGGGGTCCTGAATCCCACTCCTCAACTACTGGCATGTCTGTACAGTTTTGCGCTCCTGAGCATTTACACACCTGACTTATCCAATTATTTTACTAATTAAACTAATTACTAATTACTTCCCCTAATTAAGCCAATTATTTCCCCAACTCTGTAATGAATTTAGCCTTTACCCTCAGTGCAGAGATTTCTCTTAACTGTTTAAAGAGAGACAGGTAATCTGTTTTACAGTCACCAGCGCTGCAGGACCAGGACTGGGGAGCTACATTTTCAATTACTAACCATCCCACCAGTGGACAGGACGGGTTAATCAGGTGCCGGGTGCAGCGAGGCCGTATCACTAATGCCTGGTGGTGCAGGGGAGGAGAAGGCACAGCACAGAGGCAATAGTGCGCTGTGGATAAAAATAACTAATTGACCACTCCCTTCCGTGGCGGCACTCGGCGGACACACGCTCTCCACGCAGAAACGCCGCCCTGCCTCCCCAAGATAACATAACTGAGACACTGCAGTCATGCAGAGGGACAAACGGGGACATGTGACTGAGTTGCACAGCGGAGCAGCAGTAAAAAAAACTTCACCTTTAACTAAGGGGGATGCTCTTATTCTGAAATTCTGCATTTTATTATTTTCAAAAAAGCATTACATGCCATTATTATGTCATAATTTATTATAATCAGTTATTATTATTGAACTATTAATGTGTTTGTTTGCTATTAAAAATTATTTAGCTGATCTTTGTTAGCAATATGGAAATGTGGTCGTACAACCTACATTTTTGGATACTCAGCAGTCATTAAAAATGATCTACAGTATATTATCGGCACTATAATATATATGAAATGACTGTGATGTTTTTGAATATACAGTTTATCCTTGATTTTCCCGATGTCTGTTTCACAGATTTCAGATGCATATTCCAAAAGAAAATTTAAAAATGAGCATAATACAGTATAAGGGAAAAACTATATAGATAAATATTTAACTAATTAAATGTTACTTTGCTAACTGTTTGGCTTTATTGAAGAAAATAACTTCATTGGTGCATAAATGTGTCACAAAAGAGGCCCATCTAACTGTCTCCATTGTAAGTGTGATGAAGGGCGGTGCAGCATCTGCCAGACCCCTGGTAGTGGCATTCTGACTGTGTCATATCTGCACCTTATTCACTGTTCCCTGCGTATCCTTCACTATACTGTATGTATATATGTATGTATGTATGTATGTATGTATGTATGTTTCAGCTGCAGTACTGACTTACTTGCGGCATCTGGACACCTCCTCCTCCCATATAGGCTGCAAAATCAAGGATGGACTGCCCATAGTTTGTTTTTGCTCCCTCTAAATTTGAACTAGATTTCACAGATAGGAGTAAATCGAGCAAAATAAAAAGTTGAATTCTGCTACAGTATGTTTTGTTTCCTACATTAAGAGATGGGAAAAGTGGATTTGAAAGTCCTCTCCCTATTCATAGACTCTCTGATATTTAATAGCACGCTTATTATAATCGGAACAATGAAACTGGGGTCACTTAGCTGATCCCTGGAATCATGGAGTGCGGTGGAACAGTGTCTTTTGGCTTAGGGGTATGGCATCATTTACAGAGTCCCCACAGAGAAAATGGGAAGGCACATGGGCGTGCACACGCACGCAAACACATCTACGCGTGTATTTGAGGGCCGGCACTGACAGAACGACTCGATGTGATATTCACGCTGAAAGGCCAAGCCCCAGGCCTACCGCTACAGTTAGACCCTGTTTGCATATAAAGTGAAGTGAAAATGCGACGACTGAATCGGCCATCTGTGGAGCAGGGAAGCTGAGGTGGCCGTCCAGCAAACATCTGCACTGCTCACCAGGAGCAGCTAGCTGTCTACCTCCTTAAGTTCAGAGAGATGACCGTTTCACAGCCCAGACAAAACAGCAACCTCAATATCGATTGAAACAACCAGTCTGTAGATGATCAGCAAAAAAGAGGGGTTTCTATAGCAGAGGTTCTTAACCTTTTCAAGGCCACGGAACCCTTTAAAAATCTGAGAGCTGTGGGGCTCCTCCAATGTCCATCAATAAACTCAAAGGAAATACTGCACCCAATCAATTGCACTGAAAGTTTACAGATAGACAGAATACAAAAAAAAGCTTTTTTTTCAAGGACTCCCTAAAGTATGGATGAAAAATATGGACCCTCCCTAAAACATTGGACTCATGACCTACCAAGACCTACTGTGATCCTACCTCCTGTTTAGTGCATAAAACATACGCACTGCGTAGGGAAATGTTCTTCCTCTGTGTGACATGACATTGTCCATTTTGGAGAAATTACCACAAGGCTTGAGGTGATAAATTACAGGGAAACATCAGGAATTAAATGGTAGCATTTAACACTGACAATGACTGGGTGTAGGAAATCCAAAGAACCCAGCCAAGGAGACAAAACCACCAAAGATATGACAAGACCATGCATGAACTAAACACATTTCACAGGTATTAGCAACACCATCCAGTAACTGGCCTTTGTTTTAGCTTTTTGATTGTGGACTGCATTGTTTTATATTGAACAGCTGCATCACATGGATGCTCTAATGAACCCTGCAATGTTGAACATGATGGAAAAACAAAGAGCTGATAAACATTGTACTACAGTAATACCTCAGATAGAGCTACCTCCTGTAGCATTGTTTTGTGCTATTTCAGCACTTTAAGTAATTTATAAAAATAATTACCCAATGTTTAAAAATATGCTGTTTTCTCCATTTATTCTTTATTATTGAACCTATAACTAATCTATTTTCATTATGTTAAAGTTTTCAGTCTCCATTTATACAATATGCTGTGTTCATGACCTCTTATAGAGCTATTTCAATAAGCTCCATTTCTCAATAACCCTAATAACAACAAGCACTAATAGAGATATTGCTCTCTGTTCTTCTTTTGTGTATAAAAAGCAGCCATTATGTGCATTATTTGTAATTTTCCTCTCACATTTAAGCTACTTTTGTCCTTTAAAAAGACCATGTTTATGGCAAAGAAATTCAATGTTCCAAATGTTGGGTGCTTTCCATCTTCACACACTGAACACAGATCATGGTTGTGAAGTCTGTGTCACAGCTGTTAAGACTACCCCAAGGTCACACACTAAGAAGAAGAGAATCCATGCAACCAAAGACATGGCTGACTAACATTTGACTAACATTAACATCCAGTGGAGACGACCAAGCTGGAAACAACTGCTGAAGCCAGCAATCTCCTTCATTCTCTCACTGTCTCCACAGCATGAACCTGGGCCTCCTGGAGGTCCTTGAAATTTCAACACCACCAAACTCAACCAGTGTGAGTTGAGTGAAATATCTTGTCTGGAAATGTGGCCTTAACACCAAGTCATAATCCACTATGGATTTGCACACATTCAAAGAGATCACGTTTCATTTAAAAATGACGTACAACATCACATTTTGATTATTATAGGATCAGAATTTTGGGTTCTGTCATTAAACTGTGTCAAAATAAAAATAATATAACGTACAGTTAGCTACTGGCAGGAGAAACCCAAACTCTACTGACTGCAGGTTTGGTTCTGAGTCACTGGAACAACAGAAGGAAAAAGAAGAATCAGTGCAGAAAATCATCTTTCAAAACAATTCCTGATTTTTTGATTCACGTGAACATTGCACTGACTCACTTTGGTATCTTATTGAACCATTTCTGGTAGACACCAGTGCAGCGAGACGAATACACTGACACCACTTTGCTGGCCATTTCGTCAATTACTGTTACTGGCAGTGACATCACAACAAGAAATTACATCAACACAAAAACATTGCATATTACACATTCTGGTTCCCATTAACAAGGGCCTGGGAACTAAGGCAAGCTAAACACACTATGAACTGATGTTTACTTTCTCTGATTTACATTGTTCTGCATCAGGGTTATGAGGCCTGTTAACTCAAACCCACATGTGAAAAGAAATACCCGTGACAAAGACACGAATAACTATTTTTCTCACTTTGTTGGAACAATATGCATGTTGACAAAGAGCAAGCTATGAATTAAAACAACCTGAAGGGTAAGATGATGGTGCTAAAACAACAGGCCTTTTGCCAAAACAAAGATTAACAATACTACAGAACAATATATGTATAATGCCTCTTATTCGGGATAATTGATTTCAAAATACTGAGAACTCAGATTTTCCACAAGGCAACAGGACAGGGGTGGTGGGCCAGAGAACCCAGTGTTCCCCTTTGTGGATGGCTGTTAAGTCCCGACATGTGTTCTGCTGTCTTTGTTGGCTTGCTTATCTGCTTACAGATTTCCGGTTACCAGTGGTCCATCACTCTGGCAATAATAATCATTTATGACATCACAACCACCCTCCTGACTAATAGGATTGAAGGCAGCATGATTTCAATCAGCTGGCGTTTGAGTCCAGAGCTTTGGCTTTGCTACTAGCTTCAGCTTCAGGATTGCTTTAGCTTTGCTACATGCTTTTGCTTCTTGTTTAAAATGTAGTTTGTCTTTGTTAATGCTTGACTGGTGTTGTTACACACTTGCATGTCCAGGTATTTCCCTATTCCAGTTTGTCACTTGTGTTTGTATGAGTTTGCGGTTAAGTGTGACTTGGTGAAAGTGAACAAGCAACAACGTCACGTGACACACCTTCCCACGTAGGTTTGTTTCTCTGTCTAAATCACTCCAGGCAAGGAGTGAATTTTCTGTGTGTTTTTGGTTTGAGTAGATAGTCCAGGTTAATTAAGGCACTGACAGACACAGAAGATGTTTCTTTCGATTTGTCTTTACTTAAATTAGCTACCATAGCTGGCGCTACATCAGCTAGTCTGTTTGGTTTTGATTCGTGCTTTGGTACTACTTACGTTCCTTTCCCCAATGTGCCTTTGTGTTTTGATATATATAATATGTGTGCTAGCACCTGCATTCACTCAAACATAGTAAATTACTTTCCCCCCTTTTTCTGTCCCCGTCCTACCAACAGCACTCCAAACAGTTAATGTTACAATCCTGTACCCCTAAACACTTAGGGTTAGGAGTCGAACCAATGGCCTGGTGTGAGACCTTGGGAGGGTGCCCCTGTGGAGAGACAGCGGAATGTAGGGCAGATAGGTTGAAGCAAGGATGTGGGTCTGAAATCTCCCAAGGTCTCAGTTGTAATTCACAAATGTAAACATTTGTCTAACAGATACAAAACAACTGGTAAACACGCCAGCAGAGCCACATAACGGAGTTCAGGAGAACATTATGAAATAATAGCGGCAAATTGAGTGTTTCTATGCGGTGACTTTGAAAACAGAATATTACCTTTCATTTTGCCACAATCACAAATAAAATGGATTTATGGTTTTTAAATGCAGTATTGAGAAATGTATATAGGTGTCAGTCTGATGACGTCAGAAGTGCTGGGCCACAGGAGTAGTGAAATCACCAGGATGGGTACGATGGCCAGTATAGAGGGTATGGCCCGACATGTTGTGACATCAACAATAGGACTGTGACAGTGTTGTCACCAGTCAGGTTGCTGACAGGAGTCACAGACACTTACGTACAAACAACATGTATCACAAGTAAAACACACACACAGTATATTACAATTATATGGTATAATACAATAATTCAAAGACATCAAAAACTACATTCTCTGGACAAAAGTGTTAACCTTGCTGGGGGGGGGGGGTCTAGAGGATGACTACTTAATAACAGTTTTGGTTTTAGGCAGTCATGAAGTGAAGTTGGGGTGGAAAGTGCAATGAAAGAGAAGTGAGAAGAAGTGAGTCACCCTTACCGTGGTTTGCAGGTTTACTCTGCCCTTTCAGATGTTTTATTTTCCATCTGATGACATGACAGCGTCGCTCCCGTATAGAAATGTGCATTTTTCTGCTGCCTGAGCATAGTCACATAACCGTTAACTGAATTTGTTCGTTTTTTGTTTTTTCAGTTTAATGCTACTTCTGCAGATAATCTGTAGAAGGATTAGGCCAATGTAAGTTATACTATCTGTAGTTATGACTATCTTGCTTTTGGTCTAAATAAGAAATGGGGGAATTCCTTTCAGAAACCCAACTGTTGTCTGTTTTGCGCCCGTGGGCGAGTCACATATTTTCCCAGCATCCAGGGACTGTCTACAAAGTGACCATAGGAATGGCGGGACCTTTCGCAGCAAAACCCCAATTAACCACACTTACATCGCAATTTGAATATATTAAAAAGCCAGTTAAATCTTTGCATTGAGTGTGTGATATAAAATTTAAGAAAATTGATGCAGATTTTTTTCAACTTGACAGCGCAATTCTTTGATGCCCCCCGTTTGTTTTCAGGAGTTAATGGCAGAGGCGGGACTCAGGGGCGAAAATAGTCGCATAAATGAAATTAATTTT
>UFQX01000800.1:142500-157153 GCA_900497675.1 Arapaima gigas
TACACTTGTGGGTTATATTTACATTATACATGATACGTTTATATAAGAAATTGTGAATAAAAAGAACATTTACAGAACAGCAAACTATACAAACATACCACCCAGATATTGGAGCGAGCCTGGAGTTCTGCATTGACTCGGTATCCTCCAAAGTCAGAGTCCACCTCCAGCCCAGCGGACTTTGCCAGCTCAACGTTGGGCTCCAGTCCCACCGCAGCAACAATGTGATCAGTGTTCACCTGAGTTCAGCAGAGAGGATAAGGCCAAAATAGCATCTCACTTCAAACAGGCCAGTGTACAATTTTTGTTTTCAAGTGCAGTGTACCAAATGGTAAGCAGTTCCATATACAAGATCAATCCCAAATGGTCAAACTTGCTAAAAATCTTAAAGGAAGGGGAAGACTACTTTTCAATGTCAGTAAACAGCTTCTGTGCCATAGCTTGCAGTGAAACAGGGGAAACTTACCACACGGCCATCCTTTAGCTTTATTACCACTTTGCCATCTTGGTAACTGACATTCTTCACCACAGCCTCAGTCATGACATTGACCCCCTCTATAAGAAGCAGTCCAAATAAAATTCAGAAGGGATGAAGAACACAGCCATCCACTGTCTTAGCTGCAGCATCACAGTGGGTACAGAAACGCATTTACAGGAAATAATCGCGAGATTGAAAAAAAAAAAAAGTTGAGCAAAAGTGACACACCACTTTTTTCCCTCACCTTTCCTGACTTTCTCAGTAGTCCAGTTACTCAGGTACTCTGGCAGCACCTTGCCCATGTTACCTTTCTCGGGGAACATCTGGATTACTTCCAGATCATACTCATTAGCTGACAGGAGGAAGAGGTACACTCATCACCTTGTAATCAAGACCACATTTCAGTGGTGCAGAAAAAAACCAAAGTAAGGCTGAAGACTTGGTCTTACATCTCCTGCCTATGGCACATGCGAGTTCACTGCCAAGGAATCCACCTCCAATAATGGTGATTGACTTAACTTCTCTGGAAATCTTCTCCAAAGATCTGAAATCTTCAATCTATATATTGGAGAGAAACCATTTGACTGGCACTACTAGAAATTTTGTACTTTTTTTTCAAGTGAAGATACAATTGACAAGTTATTCATTTAAAATTACTTTGTGTTCTAATGTCTGTTTTAAGAAATGTGCAAAAACTAAATGTTGACACAATACACAGTTTTTAAGGACATGACCTGGGTTAAGGAAATCCTTCTGAACAGTGACTGGAAAACTGCTGTGTACATACTTTCCTGAACAGAGTCATCCTCTTCTGCACCTCTTCTCCTGCCCTCTCAATTACCTGTAAATTTCTTGGGGCTCCACCTGAGGAAATCAAGTGAATTAAAATTACAGTTATACCTGAGACAACACCAAAAACTTGGTTACCCAAAAGTTTTAATGAACAAATTTAAAATCTGAAGAGAAAAAAAATGCAAAAAAACAGTAAGTGAATTATTTATGCAAATGCAGAATACCATAAATTGTTACATTCTTTTTAATTTGCGTTTTAGAAGAGATGTTAAAAACTTGACACTGAAACACCATAAAAGAACAGCATCCAATGAACTGTGCAGTAGAACCCTGCTTACCAGTGGCAATGAGACCTTTGTCATAGGAGATCTCAGTATCATCATTGAGGCGCACTTTGTTGCCTCTGACGTCCACGTGCACCACCTGTCCAGAAGAGGCAGCCATTGAAACACAACAACAGTGGAAGTGAAAGAAAATCCTCATAATCATCAGGAAACAGTCTTTCATTATGAGTAACCGCTTGTCCATTGTGAAGTCATGGCGGTCTGGGGTCTACCTCAGAAGCATAGGCATAAGGATGTGAGACAAGGTACATACTGAATGGGACATCAGTCCATTACGGTAATTGCAATCTCAGTCTCTCACAAAAACACAAATAATTTTACATTTATTTACACAGTTATGCAGACTACAGGAGGAATCCAAAGCACACAAAAGAAGCACATGCAAACATTTACGTTTATTCAGGTGATACTTTTCTCCAGAGTAAAATGGTTTACGCCTTTATAGTTGGGTAATTTCAAATCAGGGTAAATAACTTCCTCGAGCATATTACAGCAGGATGTGGGAATATAGACCTGCATATTGAAGGCCAAAAGGCAGCAGCTATAACCAATGCACTACCTACTACCCGCATGCAGGAGGAACATTCAACCTCCACAGCCCAGAAGCTGTGAGGCACCAGCACTAGCCACTGTGCCACCAGTGCTGTCACATGTACTAAATTCAATATTAAGGTAGTAAAAACTGCCACTTAGCCTAGTCTTCACAGGAATTTGAACCTCCCTCGTCATCGCTGGACAACATCACAAACTGTTTTCATTTAAACAGCAAAAAAGGAGCAGTGTTAACAGTAATCATGTTCAACAGGCTACCTTTTTACCAGTCAACACTGCTACTCCACCATTTTCCACCTTTGGCAACTCCTGAGGACTGACATAAAATGACGGAGGCTGGAAATAAATGCTGCAAAACAAAAGCAGCGAGACATTAAAATTAATTTGTTGAACAACACTGCATATCCTCAACTCCTCTGGGTATAGAAGTAGACTTGCAAACTTAACTGAATTTTTTTTTTTTTTTTAAAAAAAAAAGCACACAACGTTGAGCATACAAATATAGCAACGCTGGAAAACAATGAGAATGTGGGACAAACCTTCTTTCCTTTCCATTCCATTGTTTAAAGCGAAGCGTGTCTTTCACATTTGGGTCATCGGAAAACCACAGCTCCTTGGAAAGAGGCGGGCGCATGTAGGGCAGATCTGGCTCATCAGTAACAATTAGCACCTGTGTGCACAACGGCACAAAGCCAAGGTTCACTTGGAAGTTCAACACTTTTCCCTATGCATGTCCAACAATGAGCAAATATCAGCCAATTATTTAAAACTTTGGTGGAAAACCTAAAACCCTCGAAGAATTATGATACAGTAATACTACTACCAGACATGAAAGTAATGTGATATGGCAGTAAAGGATCTGCATTATATTTATAATTAGTTATCAGTCACAATCCCAGATAACACCCTGCCCTCAAACAGAGGCACCGACCCTGGCACCAGGATCCCGAGCCCGAATGGACCTAGCTGCAGCAAAAGATGCCGTGCCACCGCCGATTAGAAGGTAGGGGACATGAGCAGGGATTTCGGGCAGGGCTGGAGCTGGAGCTTCTGTAGCCACACCTAAGACCACAGGTGGGGGAAAAAGGTAATGTTACCAAAAGCACATTTTAAGAGTTCTCTCAAGGCAAGCTCCACTCTGGTGAACTTGTGGACAGGATGGTGTCTTCAAGTGTCCCTGGTGTGAAAAATATGAATGTCACTGGGCAGAGAGGAGAGGGGGGGCTGGGAAGGAAGTCAAGCTCAACCATGTGTGAACTTTATCAATTAGCCGTAACAAATGCAACACTGAGTGCAGAAACCTTACAAAGTAGGAAAGAATAAAATGAAGAAAGGAAAAATGAAGGAAAAGACTTAAGAACAAGGAAGGAGAGAAGTTGAGAGGTCTATTACCACAGCAGCAAGGAATGTCTGAAGGGGCAGCTCTTTGGATGCTCATGCTTGATTCACTGGAGTGGTTGCAGTGTTTAATCACTCTACTGCAGGCATGGAAGAAGGTTCAACTGACACTGAAGAGGTGCCTTTTGCCACTGAAACAAGTTCTGTTAGAGTAACCGACTTGTGGGTCAGCAAATATGTTAAATATAAAACTTAATGGAAAAGCTATTCTCCGGTGGTGTGCTTGTTGGCACTGCTCTCCAGTGTGGGAGGTTCATTTGTTGCTGTGGGGATCCAGTTTCTAAAAGAGACCTGGGATCTGTTAGCAGCATCCAGAACAGGCACAGTATGTCATCAAAATACAATTATTAGTTTAAAAATACTGCAGGTTTTAAAGACAACAAGGGCCAGGGTGTTGTTTCTGACAACAAGACACAGACACCGTACAACCATCAAAGTAAGAAGAAAGGAACTTTCAGTTACCCAAGTATCCCACTAAAGACAACGTGAGATGAGAGGAGCCTTCAGCCACATTTGCTCAAACACCAGAGGCCATCCAGGGCCACAGACTAGAAAAACTTCCAAAAGACCACATTCAAATTCTAACCGTAAGGTTAACTGTGCTCCAATGAGTGTCTTTATTGCGATAATATTTTCCTATGTTGAAAATATGGTTGGATTGAAAAATGGTCAGTGGAATCTTAGAGGAACAAGGTGTTAATGAAGTGATAAGATAAAGCCAAGGATGGTAAAAGAGGTTATACTAAACATCTGAGAAGTAAAGACTTGGATGCTCAATCAAGGACATTGCTGAGGCACAGCCAGGAGTCCAGTAGACACATGGGATATCAGGACAGGCAGGATCTTGCTTCTAGAAACACATGACCAAACAAGACTCCACATGCAACACTACATGCTGGACCTGCTACATTATTGTACAAATGAAGACATGGGCTACAGGTTTGTTGGGGTTAACAAAAGATGTAATGTAAAAGTAAGGAAAAATGCTTCAGAGCATTGGGGTGTCTGCAGGGGTTTGGTTCATCTTTCAACTGTCAATTATTCCACCATTCATTTACCTAAACTCGTTTCCTATACAATTAATTCTTTACTAAAGAAATTAAAACCTAAAACAGAAGAAAACCATCACACTCAGAGCCCCTCATGGGACCAAGTTTCCCCAATTCTTATTCAGCTGTAAATGAGTATGTCAAAAGGGTTCTAAAGTTCACTTGGGAAACACAAAACCTGGGCTTCGGGGAATATTCTGCTGCGTCAGAGGTGGAGGCCTCCTCCATATTAGGGGGCTCACTGCATACACGCCCTGCATCATCGTATTCTTCCCTGCATTCTTTTTTTTCCCCCCCGAACGTTTCCCTTGTAAAAAGGCTATTCTGTTGGCACCCTGCATAACAGGCTCTTTCCGGCAAGAGGTCATGGGTGGAATCAACATTTCTAATAGCGGAAGATCAAACAAGGGAATTGTAAGTGTATTTGTGAAGGTGTGGTTAGTGCACCACAGCTAAACCAGCCCAAGTGGTATGGGAAGCTGTGCAGTTATCAAGCAGGGTAATGTATTAAATCATTCAGCTGTATTGATCACAGGTTCCACGTAATGATCCAGCCAAAAGAAGTTTAGCTATTGTAGATACATGGCAGAACTGTTTACTAGTGTGCATATTTTTAAAGACACTGAATCTTTCACATCTTTAATACCTTTAAACAACATTCTGATGGAAATGATTAAATGATTCAAAATGTTGTTCAACTATTTCAGTCCACGGTGCAAAACAGTACCATATAAAAAATGCAGTATGTCAAGGAATAAGTCAAATAGGGATATTTTGACTGTAAAAATGTGCTGGATAAAAAATAAAGATATGCAGCAAAATATTCAGAGCTTCACTTCTGTAAAATGTACTCGTGACCAACTGAACTGCTATAGTAGTCTTTTATGTTACTACTGTACCCATCCAGTTTAAATAGCCTTGTGCAATGCTGTATTTTCTGGACTAAATGTTGGTGTTTTTTCCCCTTTACCTCACAGGGTGGTGTAACTTGTATCTTGGTGCAACATATTAAAAAATGTGCAAAAAGTGTACTATATAATGTAATGTGTTGCCTATACTACTGGTTTTATTAATTGATTACAAAAAAGTTAAAATTAGCCTAAAATACACTTAATAAAAGGGCAAAAAGGGTACACTGCCAGGTCAAGTTGCACATTATATGGTTTGCAACTTAAAACAGTAATTATGCAACTGAACCTGAATTTGGCATGAGTAAAAACTTGAGAGATTGGCACAAGGCTAAAGAATCTCTGCATCAACTAAAACAACAAATAACGCTTACAGTGGCCTTAAACCATGCTGTCCTGAACTGGAAGAGTTCTTAAATGGATCATTGAACAACAAGCTACAGGCGGAGGACTGTCAAAGGTGCAGCTATGTCTTCGTGCGCTGGTGCTTGCAAACGAGATGAAAATTATAGATTTTGGTGGTGGGCCAACATAGTATTGTTTTTTTCATGTGTCAGCAGCAGCCTGAAGACTTTTAAAGTTGAGATTTTGCAGTAGTTAACATGGAGATTGATACTCATAGGGTGCGTCATGTGATCACGTCAATACAGATTAGGTACCTTTGACTTGACATTCCGGTGGGTCATATTGGTTATCTTCTGACGCATCTGGACAACTTGGAAGACTGATGGTGAAAAAAAATCTTTGCTGCTACCGAGCACATACATAACGTAACATCTGAAGTAGTCATCAGTTGGATCTATGAAGCCTGGAAGGCCATCATTGTGGAAACGATCACATTTGGACTTAAGTATGTTTCATAGTGGCTGAAGAGAATGCCACCTCTGTTGACTTAACATCCAAGAACAATATGAAGGAAGATGTTAACGAGCAGGAGGCACCAATGTGTCTCGTGCCAGAAACGGCTTAACTCCAACAGCAATACTGAAGACAAAGATTTTGGTTTCAGCAATACTGCTGAGGACTTGGACAACTGTGTTCATAATGCGTGACAGCCAGTTCCCTAGCATACACTGTATACTGATATTTAAACATTTATCTTTAAATTTATCTACTAGTACTATCAAAGCCTGTGTGCTACTGTTATTTCAGCCACTGATATGTCAGTAACATGTTTAAACTTAATATTAAAATATAATAAAACCATTACTGAACAATAGTCAGGAATACGTTTGAGTTTGTGCTGCAAGATCAGTTTTTAAATCGGTCTACTGGGAGCTGTTACGAATACAAATGCACGTGTGGCCTGGCAAACCTATTCAGTGCATTTTGGTCCTACCGGTAAAATATTTGCTACATGTGACTTGTACACCAGTGTGACTTCATTTTTTCTGGCGGTGTGTACAATTTTTTTGGTATGCAACTAAGTCTGGAAAATATGGTATCAGTACAGGTGGTACTGGACAAAAGAGTTAAAGTAGAGCAAATCACAGATGTCCTGCATCCCTGGCGACTGCAGAAGAGCTGGGAAGACAAGTCACCCGATTTCTTGTTCAAATTGGCTAACTGAATATCTCGAACTAAAAGCTCGTTTCCAGGAAACGTGCTAAAACTTTTGACTGGTACTGGACAGATGTCCAAAGTGTGTTCGAAAGACCCGCCCAAGCCGGACGACCACATCAGCCAAGTTTTTAATGCAATTGATTCTATACTATACATGTGAAATGCAAACATATCAGAAAGAATTGCATTAGCTTTTCAACTTTTCCCGATTAAAAAACCAAATAGTTACACTGACAATGAGATGCATCTCCAAATTTCTAGTACCACGATTATACACCCCATGAGACATGGCAAAAGTGGTACTTGTACTTCAAAGAGAATCTCACCTTCAGAAGTTTCCCTGTCTGATTCAGCTGAAAGGCAAAGAAGAAATATATAATCTCGTTACCATGATAACTGGAATTCCATTTATGATAAATGAAATTAATGTTGTGAAATGCAACTTTAAAGACAAAATTCCTTGTGACAAATTTTTTAATCACTGGCATCAACTAAAAACAGCAGACTGAATCAGTAACTGAGCACAAAGTGTGAGTCATTGGAAGCAAAATGTTTTTGCTCACCTGTAGGTTCTGTTTGCTGGGTGGTTAAAGGCTCTGGGAATTTCTCTTGTCTGGAGTTAATTTCAGCAATTCTATGCTGGTACCTGTTCTTATCTTCAGACAATAATTTATACGTCTAAAAAACAAAACTCATCAGAAATAAACAAATTCTTTTCTGCAATACAATTGAATTAAATAATGCCCCAAACATTTATACAAATTGCAAGAAAGCATTAGCTTAAGTTTCAGTGTATCAGAGCAGTTTACAAAAAATAAAAAAAGTGATTATATCTTCTGACTTCATTTAAAAAACAAAGAGATAAATATATTTCCTGGGAGAGGTAGTTAGCCACCTCAGCAGAAAAATGGAAGAGTTTGAGTTCAGTTCTTTTTACTAAGACTATTTTATATCAGCTACCCTTATTCGATGTGCAAAATAATCATCAGAACATAACTTTTAGCATCCCAAGGCAAAACACACACAAACCAAACACCACTAATGCATTCCAAAAAAATTGCACCATTATTTTGCTCAAAACATTTGATTGCAGTAAGCTACAATACAATCAAAGTGAACATTTAATCTTCATGGAAACTTACATAAAATCCTCCTCCGAGACAAGCAGCTCCCACAAACAGAATATACATCATTTTGTCCCCACCACTGTCAGGAGTTCCTGATGACATGTGAGCCCTTGGAAACGCGCTCATCATGTTGTCGCATCTCAGCCCTAATAGAACAGTCAACTCAGTTAGAAATATATACTGAACAGCTCAGAAAAAACTGTAATCAGGCATGCCTACATTATGAATAAAAATGGGAATCAAAGTGAAAGGAGATGTTTTCGGGGGAGCGAGAGCGAGTCACTTTTGCAAAAGATACTAGAAAAGAAAGCCTAAAGCCTGACTGGGGGGGGGGGGGTGAAAAACAAGCATAAGCAGCTGTCGACATATTCTGTACATCTTCGTGATACCAAAAATTAAACATTAAAATGTAGAGTTATACCAACCATGAAAAAAGTAGGACCAAATTCTGAACAGCTGTACATGTACCTCTCATGGAGAAATAACTATAGTTCGAATGCATATTTATTACTCTTTTTAGCATAAACCTTTGTTCAAGGTGGCTGACAATTTATTCATTTACACTGCAAGCTACTCTTATTGTACCGATTCAGGGTAGGTATGAGGCTCTAGGGTACTACAGGAGGATTGGGGTTTGGACCGGATTGCGAAGGGAATGTTATCAGCTGAAGGAACAACTGTTCCGCATGCAAACTCTGTCAAGGTGCAAGTAGACAGAATGTAATCCTGCAGTTCAGTCTTTTAAGAAGTGTGGTCCTAAACATCTAAACATTTGTCTTTGCATGAAGTTTTGTCATCCTCAAATATGCCCTACATGAAAGTAAGGCCCTGACTATTGACAGACCACTAATAAACGTGGAACAGATCTCGTGGAAGTCCCGCTCAAAACTAGCATCTTTCTATTTCAAAAATACTGGCTAACATCATGGTCTTGTAGATAGTGACCTTAACAGAAACCAGGAGTCAGCAAGTGGCCTAGGAGTTAGACAAGTCACCATAGTAGTAACTGTTGATCAAAGTACTTACTCTGAACTGATGGAAAAGCCTGCTCCACTAAAGGATAAACACTCCAGTTTGAAGAATTTATTAACTAACAAAGGTGTCAGCTAAATAAATGTCAAAGCAAATTTACGACAAGGCTGACATTTATCTGCCACTCAGACCTTCATAATTAATTTAGTTTAATCAAGGGCAAACTTCAAAATAGTAATAACTGACTACAAAAGTAATTTTCAAAGTCTAAAAGCATTTTAAGAATTACATCAAAACAACAATTTTAAACATTACATTTTATAATTTTTTTTGTTATATTTACTATGTATACTTCAGCTTCAATGCCTTGACATACCCAAAACTACGAGACAACGAAAAGTAGCACATTAAAATTCGAATGTATAAACAAATCGCCGAGAAAAACATATTATTAATGTGTTTTAATAACAGGCCCTGTCGTCACTCTTCAGGAAACTCGTTTTATACTTGCCAAAGCAACTAAGTCCTGCAATGTCCGCTACAATATTTTAATTGATGGCAAATTTTCTTGTAAAAATGAGTGACCCAGCACGGATGCTTTACCTTTTCTCTTCACGTTATGCCGACAGAAAGCTGAGGAGGCTCTAGCCAGCGGAGCCAGCTTGTGCCACAGCGTTTTACACCTCAGCATCCCGCCTCCGCCGATCGTCCCGCAGGTTGGAAGAACTCAGTACAAAATGCCGCTGCAGGAACTCACCTCTGCACTCTCCACCTAACACGCTCTGGACACCATAAAACCCGCCCCTTTCCACCACTTCATTGGCAGCCGTGTTGGGAACAGCCTCCATAATTGGTAGATTTATCGGTATAATTTTGAAGTTTTTTTTTTTATTGGATAGACTGCTGGCCGTCGACACGAAACGGAAGGCGGCCTGAACACAATCATCCAACCAGCCTAACCGATGCTTACAGAAAGCCCGCCCCTTCACACAAGTCGTTGGTGGGCATGTTATGAACATGCCGTGTAATTGGTAGATTTGTCCGTCTATTTTTCACTCTTACGTTTGACAATTATGATTGGTTAAGGCGCCGGACTTCGACCTACTGGTCCAAAAACCTTAAACTATGTCCGAATATAGCCCGCCCCTTCCACAAATTTACTGGCAGTCACCCTTCAACAAGCATTACAATTGGTTCGTCCATCTGTCTTCTTCTTGAAGTGAACTGTTGTCAATTATGTTGTTCCGCTGTCAACCTTGAGCGCGAATCAGAACTGGTTACAGGTGAAAAACACTTATATTTGCAAAGAAAATATTTGCAAAAATATTGAACACACCACCTTTTCAATATGACTGGCAAGTACGTGAATGCAGTACTAACCTTTAGTAAGTGTAACATTTTGTAACTGTAATGCCATGCACCCACTTAGGACAACAATGCCAGCTGTCAGAGCTGGGGCTGAACAGCACAATTTTTTACACGAATGGTTACAAACGTTTAAGTTGCAAATGTTAAAAGACCCAAACCTTATAAACTGCATTTTCTTCACAAATATGTTGTAAACTCTGTTTGTAGTGGAGCAAACGGACCCAGTACCTGCCTCTCTAACCTTACACATTATTATAGCTATACCTATTGAAGGCAGCACAGAGGCACAGTTCCTCGGTTGTGATTCTTTGTCTGGGTTCCAATTCAGAGCTTACATTTTCTCAAGATGTTTTCGTGGGTTTCCTCCCGTCGTCCAAAAAACATGCAAAGACAATAGCTTTCATCAAGCCTCTACCATAACAGATAGGTTTTCAAGACTTTTAACCAATATATTTAGTAGCAGTAGAACTTATGGACTATAGAAAAATTCTGGGGGGGGGCACAGATTTGTATTGAAGTGGACTCACCCCCCCCCCAACTTGTTGCACAAGACTTTATTCAAGATTTTACAGAACCAAATACAGTGCCTACTGTTTTGTTGACTGACTCATGGGCAAACGCCACTTATGAGTTTCAAACAAACAAACACACACACACACACACACACACACACACACACACACACTGTGAACAGCCTTCTGGCACCAGTATTGTTTTTGTTTTTTTTTTTTTAAGTTGAGAAGTCACTTCATCAAGCCACATGACTGGCTATGTGGAACAGTAATCTGACTGGTCACAACTAGCACTTGGCTTTGTGGTTTTACAGAACTCTGAGCCAAAAAAAAATCAGTAATTTCAGTATGTGTGTGGTGGCTGTACATGATCTTTTTAAAGATCATCAGATGTTGCAAATAACACGCTGTGGGTACTATACACAAGTATTAAGGAAACTAATGTAATGTAACGCTAATATTAACCCCACAAGTATTACCAACTTAGGCTAAATGTTCAAAGGAGCAACTCTGATTAAATACAAGGTGTAAATTAAAAAAAAAAAAAAAATCAAGTAAAATACCTTTTGGCATATATTTGGGGAATTTTGTCATATGGAGAAAGCCGTTTTTTTACAGCAATTTAGAAGTGGTAATTTTTAATTACCATCAAATGCTTGAACTTTTAGTTCTGTTCTCCAGGTAGGTACGGGTTTACACAAACTTTACCTATGCTCAATTAACCTAAAAATTTTAAACGGTGATCCAGAAAATAAAAACAACAGAAGTAGCAAGGCAAGTAAAATGGATGGATAAAAATGAACTTGACTTTTTAATGAGGAAAAAAACATAATATCATACAAATTGAAATAAAATAAAGAGCTGCATCATAATATCTTGTATTTTTTTCCTTTTTTTATACATAAAGTCTTCTAGTATTCTCTTTTCAGAGAAGCCACTATTTTCACAAACATGATGCCTTCCATGTACTTCATGATTTCCCATCATTTTCAAGTGGAATCAGTATTCCGCCACGAATGTATAGTCTCTCTACTGCTTCATAGAGCCGTCCTCTCAGTCATGATCCAGCAGTCTGATTCGTTAGCCATGATTTCGGCATCCGGAAAAGGAAGGGGAAAACAGATGTGTGCCAAGAGGGGAAAAAACAAAAGAGCCAAACTATACGCCTTTGCTCCACGGCCTTCTGCACAAACAGATCCCCTTCCAGACTCAGTAATAAGAACTGGTGTTCTGCCCAGGTTGCGTATCTGGAAAAAAAAATAATCACTGAAATTTCTTCCTCTGCATTGATGTTAAATACAAAAACAAGTCTGAACCACATCGACAAATTGCTAGCTTTTTTTTTTTTGGATAGTCAAGGTTTCTGTACAATTCTACAGAGTTAATGAATACTGAAACAGGAAGTATTAGATACATGTGTGTATGTGTATCTACTGCTGTTCAGTATTACAGTCAGAGTGAAGTAAATAGAAGTTTACTTGAGAGCTGCTGTTGGAGTTGTCGCACCAATGCAGCTGTCTGCTGTTGCTGCTGCGTCTGCTGCATACCCTGCCGGGGGAACTGACACACGCAAACTCTGTTACTGTGGGGCTGGTCAGGAAATGGGTCAACGTAGAAAGTATTGCAAAATCATGGATTTGAAAACAGCACCTTGCAGACAATAAACGGCTTCTGGAACTAAACTACAGCGGAGGTCCCCAAAACCTTAGCCACATACACGGTTATGCAAACTTAATTAATATTATCTAGAATCCTTACAAAACACTTCACCATGGTACAAATGAAAGTAGGAGAGATATGGACTCACCATGGGTTGCAAACCCATGGATGGGGTCTGAGGCTGGGTGGGAGCTTGGGGCGCTGCTACCTGCTGCTGCTGCTGGACTTGCTGCTGCTGCTGGACTTGCTGCTGTTGCTGTTGGACCTGCTGTTGCTGCTGTTGAACCTGCTGTTGCTGCTGTTGAACCTGCTGTTGCTATAGACAGACAAAATCTAAGCAAAGGCATTAAATCACCACAGTCTCGCATCATCTCGCTATATCACCAGAAGGAATGTCTGAAATAAGTAAGGAATAGACTAAATACCTTTTTAGAAAATAGAAGCCTAATACTCTCTACCTTTGGGTAAGCAGTCCCAAGTCCTTTTGACCACTGACCACTGTGTTACCTACAGACCAGTATGGGGTTCTGTACCTACCCTCAGAGCCTGCTGCTGTCTCAAGTATTGCTGCTGCTGCTGCTGGACCTGCTGCTGCTGGACCTGTTGCTGTGACTGCGGCTGATCAGCCAGCATCTGGTTTGGCCTCATGGCTGGGTGCACGCCCTGGCCACCCATGTGACCCAGTCCCTGCATCATGGGTGCCTGCTGCATGGGCTGGTGGCTGAACCTGCAAAGGAGCCAGGGTGAGTGATGGCACCAAGCGATGGACTTGAGCATACTACAATTAAACAAGGTAACCACCTCTGCGTATTCTGCATTGAGTGCGCGTAGCCAGGGGCCTGCTGATGTACGTAGCCGCTCGGCCTCTGTTGCATCTGCCGAAGGGAGTCCACCATGGCTGGGTTGGTCCCAGGATGCGAGCCAGGGAAATTCTGGCCGCTGTAGGCTGGAGGAACTATCCCGCTAGCTTGGGCAGGGTGTGCCGGCAAGTGCGAGCTGTATGTAGTGTAACCCTATGACATTCAGGACAACAGAGAAAGGAGAACAAGGGAGGATCACATTTGATGCAAAGATAACATGTCAGTGGCAGAAAAGGAACTTAAGACTTGCCTGAGAGGGTGGCATTGACGAGTACTGGGCGTTGGGTGTCATCTGTCGCATTGCGTTCCCCATCCCCATCTGGTGGTTTAGAAGAGTAAAGATGGCAATTACATTATAGGTGTATGCTGATGCACCCATTGAGCCTCCCTGCCACACTCTCACAAAACTCCCAAACTTAAACACAGCACTGCACACATTTACTTAGCAAGGATAAGGATGAAAGGATTAATAAAAAGCTGTGGATACAAAGATACAACACCTCTACCTCCCCAAAAGGATCCCACAGGACAGTGTCTAACTGCCAAGCTCACCAGCTTATCCTGCAGGTGCATTCGCAGCATTTGGCCCTGGGGGATGGTGGGCTGCTGCTTGTAGCCCCCCATTTTGTAAGGCTGCTGGCCTAGTGCCATCATGTTGGGCACTCCTCCTGGCATTGCAGGAATCATCCCTGGGTAAGAGGGCCTGGAGGGCACCACCTTGTTCATTTGGATGTTGCGAGTCTGTCTGTATGGGGCATCCATCCGGGGGCCACCTAAAGACCAAAAGAACATCCAAAAAGAAATCAAAGGTGATATATAATAAATTATTTCATAATGCAATTCAAAAAAACTGGAAAGTTGTATTTAATCAAAAATGAATGGCCTGGCTGACCTGCAGGCAGAGGCTGATTCTGGGGATATATGCCAATGGGTTGCTGGCTATATACCATCCTGTTGTAGGGAAGTCCTGATTGAGAAGAATGGAGGTCAGGAGGCATCCCAGACACAAAAGGCAGCCTTGGACCATTTCCCATAAAGTCCTATGAAAAGATGGGGGGGGGGGGGGGGGGA